>OY288275.1:46102148-46422734 GCA_958450335.1 Hibiscus tridactylites | reverse complement strand
AGACGAGACGAGCAGGTCTAAATGGGCCTTTCAATGGACCCGTTGGTATTTTAACTGAGTAAAAAGTACAGAAATTGAGGTTTTGCAATATAATTGTGTTGGAAAGCTCTTAATCAATTATTTGAACTCCTAATATTTGATTAAAACTTGTTTTGCAGTCTTTTTTGTGGAGGTTCGGACGAGCGGGTCGAAATGGGCCTTTCAATGGACCCGTTGGAATTTTAACTGAGTATAAAGTACAGAAATTGAGGTTTTGCAATATAATTGTGTTGAAAAGCTCCTAATCAATTACATGAACTCCTTAGATTTGATTAAAACTTGTTTTGCAGTCCTTTTTGTAGAGGTTTCGGACGAGCGGGTCGAAATGGACCTTTCAATGGACCCTTAAAACTTGTTTTGTAGTCCTTTTTGTAGAGGTTTCGGACGAGCTGGTCTAAATGGGCCTTTCAATGGACCTGATGGAATTTTAACTGAGTAAAAAGTACAGAAATTGAGGTTTTGCAATATAATTGTGTTGAAAAGCTCCTAATCAATTATTTCAACTCCTAATATTCGAATAAAACCTTTTTGCGGTCCTTTTTTTAGAGGTTTCGGACGAGCAGGTCTAAATGGGCCTTTCAATGGACCCGTTGGAATTTTAACTGATTAAAAAGTATAGAAATTGTGTTTTGCAATATAATTGTGTTGAAAATCTCCTAATCAATTATTTGAATTCCTACTATTTGAATAAAACATTTTTGCGGTCCTTTTGTAGAAGTTTCGGACGACCAGGTCTAAATCGGCCTTTCAATGGACCAGTTGGAATTTTAACTGAGTAAAAAGTACAGAAATTGAGGTTTTGCATATAATTGTGTTGAAAAGCTCCTAATCAATTACATGAACTCCTAAAATTTGATTAAAACTTGTTTTGCAGTCCTTTTTGTAGAGGTTTCGGACGAGCGGGTCGAAATGGGCCTTTCAATGGACCCGTTGGAATTTTAACTTAGTAAAAAGTACATAAATTGCGGTTTTGATATATAATTGAGCTGAAAAGCTCCTAATCAATTATTTGAACTCCTAATATTTGATTAAAACTTGTTTTGCAGTCCTTTTGGGAGAAGTTTCGGACGAGCAGGTCGAAATGGGCCTTTTAATGGACCCGTTGGAATTTTAACAGAGTAAAAAGTACAGAAATTGAGGTTTTTCAATATAATTGTGTTGAAAAGCTCCTAATCAATTATTTGAACTCCTAATATTTGAATAAAACCTTTTTGCGGTCCTTTTTGTAGAGGTTTTGGACGAGCAGGTCTAAATGGGCCTTTCAATGGACCCGTTGGAATTTTATATGAGTAAAAAGTATAAAATTGTGGTTTTTCAATATAATTGTGTTTAAAAGCTCCTAATCAATTACATGAACTCCTAAAGTTTGATTAAAACTTGTTTTGCAGTCCTTTTTGTAGAGGTTTCGGACGAGCGGGTCGAAATGGGCCTTTCAATGGACCCGTTGGAATTTTAAATGAGTAAAAAGTACAGAAATTGAGGTTTTGCAATATAATTGTGTTAAAAAGCTCCTAATCAATTATTTGAACTCCTAATATTTGATAAAACCTTTTGCGGTCCTTTTTGTAGAGGTTTCGGACGAGCAGGTCTAAATGGACCTTTCAATGGACCCGTTGGAATTTTATATGAGTAAAAAGTATAAAATAGTGGTTTTTCAATATAATTGTGTTTAAAAGCTCCTAATCAATTACATGAACTCCTAAAATTTGATTAAAACTTGTTTTGTAGTCTTTTTGTAGAGGTTTCGGACGAGCGGGTCGAAATGGGTCTTTCAATGGACCCGTTGGAATTTTAACTAAGTAAAAAGTACATAAATTTCAGTTTTGCAATATAATTGTGCTGAAAAGCTTATAATAAATTATTTGAACTCCTAATATTTGATTAAAACCTTTTTTGCAGTCCTTTTGGTAGAGGTTTCGGAGGAGTAGGTCGAAATGGGCCTTTCAATGGACCCGTTGGAATTTTAACAGAGTAAAAAGTATAGAAATTAAGGTTTTGCAATATAATTGTGTTGAAAAGCTCCTAATCAATTACATCAACTCCTAAAATTTGATTAAAACTTGTTTTACAGTCCTTTTTGTAGAGGTTTCGGACGAGCGGGTCGAAATGGGCCTTTCAATGGACCCGTTGGAATTTTAACTGAGTAAAAAGTACAGAAATTGCGGTTTTGCAATATAATTGTGTTGAAAAGCTCCTAATCAATTATTTGAACTCCTAATATTTGAATAAAACCTTTTTGCGGTTCTTTTTGTAGAGGTTTCGGACGAGCATGTCGAAATGGGCCTTTCAATGGACCCGTTGGAATTTTAACTGAGTAAAAAGTACATAAATTGCGGTTTTGAAATATAATTGTGCTGAAAAGCTCCTAATCAATTATTTGAACTCATAATATTTGATTAAAACTTGTTTTGCAGTCCTTTTGGGAGAAGTTTCGGACGAGCAGGTCGAAATGGGCCTTTCAATGGACCCGTTGGAATTTTAACAGAGTAAAAAGTACAGAAATTAAGGTTTTGAAATATAATTGTGTTTAAAAGCTCCTAATCAATTATTTGAACTCCTAATATTTGAATAAAACATTTTTGCTGTCCTTTTTGTAGAGGTTTCGGACGAGCGGGTCGAAATGGGCCTTTTAATGGACCCGTTGGAATTTTAAATGAGTAAAAAGTACAGAAATTGTGGTTTTGCAATATAATTGTGTTGAAAAGCTCCTAATCAATTATTTGAACTCCTAATATTTGAATAAAACCTTTTTGCGGTCCTTTTAGTAGAGGTTTCGGACGAGCATGTCTAAATGGGCATTTCAATGGACCCGTTGGAATTTTATATGAGTAAAAAGTATAAAATAGTGGTTTCTCAATATAATTGTGTTTAAAAGCTCCTAATCAATTATTTGAACTCCTAATATTTGAATAAAACATTTTTGCTGTCCTTTTTGTAGAAGTTTCGGACGAGCAGGTCTAAATGGGCCTTTCAATGGACCCGTTGGAATTTTAATTGAGTAAAAAGTACAGAAATTGAGGTTTTGCAATATAATTGTGTTGAAAAGCTCCTAATCAATTACATGAACTCCTAAAATTTGTTTGAAACTTGTTTTGCAGTCCTTTTTGTACAGGTTTCAGACGAGCGGGTCGAAATGGGCCTTTCAATAGACCCGTTGGAATTTTAATTGATTAAAAAGTACAAAAATTGCGGTTTTGCAATATAATTGTTCTGAAAAGCTCCTAATCAATTATTTGAACTCCTAATATTTGATTAAAACTTGTTTTGTAGTCTTTTTTGTAGAGGTTTTGGACGAGCGGGTCAAAATGGGCCTTTCAATGGACCCGTTGGAATTTTAACTGAGTAAAAAGTATAGAAATTGCGGTTTTGCAATATAATTGTGTTGAAAAGCTCCTAATCAATTATTTGAACTCCTAATATTTGATTAAAACTTGTTTTGCAGTCCTTTTTGTAGAGGTTTCGGACGAGCGGGTCGGAATGGGCCTTTCAATGGACTCGTTGGAATTTTAACTGAGTAAAAAGTACAGAAATTGTAGGTTTTGCAATATAGTTGTGTTGAAAAGCTCCTAATCAATTACATGAACTCCTAAAATTTGATTAAAACTTGTTTTGCAGTCCTTTTTTAGAGGTTTCGGACGAGCGGGTCGAAATGGGCCTTTCAATGGACACATTGCAATTTTAAATGAGTAAAAAGTACAGAAATTGAGGTTTTGCAATATAATTGTGTTGAAAAGCTCCTAATCAATTATTTGAACTCCTAATGTTTGAATAAAACATTTTTGCGGTCCTTTTCGTAGAGGTTTCGGACGAGCATGTCTAAATGGGCCTTTCAATGGACCCGTTGGAATTTTAATTGAGTAAAAAGTTCAGAAATTGAGGTTTTGCAATATAATTGTGTTGAATAGCTCCTAATCAATTATTTGAACTCCTAATATTTGAATAAAACATTTTTGCGGTCCTTTTCGTAGAGGTTTCGGACGAGCATGTTCTAAATGGGCCTTTCAATGGACCCGTTGGAATTTTAACTGAGTAAAAAGTACAGAAATTGAGGTTTTGCAATATAATTGTGTTGAAAAGCTCCTAATCAATTAATTGAACTCCTAATATTTGAATAAAATATTTTTGCGGTCCTTTTCGTAGAGGTTTCGGACGAGCATGTCTAAATGGGCCTTTCAATGGACCCGTTGGAATTTTAACTGAGTAAAAAGTTCAGAAATTGAGGTTTTGCAATATAATTGTCTTGAATAGCTCCTAATCAATTATTTGAACTCCTAATATTTGAATAAAACCTTTTTGCGGTCCTTTTTGTAGAGGTTTCGGACAAGCAGGTCTAAATGGGCCTTTCAATGGACACGTTGGAATTTTATATGAGTAAAAAGTATAAAATAGAGGTTTTTCAATATAATTTTATTTATAAGCTCCTAATAAATTATTTGAACTCCTAATATTTGAATAAAAAATTTTTGTGGTCCTTTTTGTAGAGGTTTCGGACGAGCATGTCTAAATGGGCCTTTCAATGGACCCGTTGGAATTTTATCTGAGTAAAAAGTATAAAATTGAGGTTTTTCAATATAATTGTGTTTAAAAGCTCCTAATCAATTATTTGAACTCCTAATATTTGAATAAAACATTTTTGCGGTCCTTTTTGTAGATGTTTCGGACGAGCAGGTCTAAATGGGCCTTTCAATGGACCCGTTGGAATTTTCACTGAGTAAAAAGTACAGAAATTGAGGTTTTGCAATATAATTGTGTTGAAAAGCTCCTAATCAATTACATGAACTCCTAAAATTTGATTAAAACTTGTTTTGCAGTCCTTTTTGTAGAGGTTTTAGACGAGCGGGTCGAAATGGGCCTTTCAATGGACCAATTGGAATTTTAACTGAGTAAAAAGTACAGAAATTACGGTTTTGCAACATAATTGTGCTGAAAAGATCCTAATCAATTATTTGAACTCCTAATATTTGATAAAAACTTGTTTTGCAGTCCTTTTGGTAGAGGTTTCGGACGAGTAGGTCGAAATGAGCCTTTCAATGACCCGTTGGAATTTTAACAGAGTAAAAAGTACAGAAATTGAGGTTTTGCAATATAGTTGTGTTGAAAAGCTTCTAATTTATTACATGAACTCCTAAAATTTGATTAAAACTTGTTTTGCAGTCCTTTTTGTAGAGGTTTCGGACGAGCGGGTCGAAATGGGCCTTTCAATGGACACATTGCAATTTTAAATGAGTAAAAAGTACAGAAATTGAGGTTTTGCAATATAATTGTGTTGAAAAGCTCCTAATCAATTACATGAACTCCTAAAATTTGATTAAAACTTGTCTTGCAGTCCTTTTTATAGAGGTTTCGGACGAGCGGGTCGAAATGGACCTTTCAATGGACCCGTTGGAATTTTTTTTTTGAAGAAAAGGCCTCATTAAAAACCCCTACTACTGTCCTTCAAGCAAAGCTAGAGGACCCTAAAAAGGGGAAAAGAGTGCGTAATTATTATTAATCAATGAGAATTTGTTACAAGATGATGAATACAATGGGGAATATCCGATTCAAATGACGTAGAAGTCATAGAATTCAGAGAAAAGGAAGCCAACGTATGGGCTATAACATTTGCCTCACGGCGTACAAATGAAATGGAAGAAAAGTCGAAGTCCTGAAGAGCATCTTGTATCTGAAGAATAGTTGGTCCCATAGTAGATAGATCCTGAGCAGGATTGTTGATCCTATTCGCGAGAGAGGCGCAATCCGTTTCGATCATGATACGATTCCATCCTTGAGAGCGGGCAAAGGTAAGACCGGCAAGGATGCTTTCCCCCTCACTGGTGATAGCGTCCTGACGGCTACCAAGAGGGAAAGCAAGACCACCCACGACTGCTCCGGCAGAGTCACGAGCAACAACGCCGACGGCTGCTGCACGAGTAGAAGGGTTAAAAGCTCCATCCACATTAATTTTGATATAATTAAGTGGAGGAGAACGGGAGAGATTAGTAATTTTGGATGGAGGTGTATCAGATAAAATTGAAGATTTACAAAATTCATCATGTAAGCTAATTGAGTTGACTGCAATTAGCCATGAGGGTTGTAGATGGTGGTTGTGAACCCAATCATTACGTCTGTTCCAGATATTCCATAAAACTGTAAGAAAAAGACCAAATTTATCAGGGAAAGTGTAGAGGCTGCTTCCTCTAACCATTGTAAGGGTGAAGGAGCTAAGCTCTTATAAATAGAGATAGGAATACCACTAATTTGGAGGGCTTCAGCTGCCCCAGGACAATCACGAATCGCATGTAGAATTGATTCCGAATGGTTACCACAGATAGAGCATAGCACCGAACTAGGGGAAAAAGCATAAATTGTTTGAACTCCTAATATTTGATTAAAACTTGTTTTGTAGTCCTTTTGGTAGAGGTTTCGGACGAGCAAGTCGAAATGGGCCTTTCAATGGACCCGTTGGAATTTTAACAGAGTAAAAAGTACAGAAATTGAGGTTTTGCAATATAATTGTGTTGAAAAGCTCCTAATCAATTACATGAACTCCTAAAATTTTATTAAAACTTGTTTTGCAGTCCTTTTTGTAGAGGTTTCAGACTAGCGGGTCGAAATGGGCCTTTCAATGGACCCGTTGGAATTTTAAATGAGTAAAAAGTACAGAAATTGAGGTTTTGCAATATAATTGTGTTGAAAAGCTCCTAATCAATTATTTGAACTCCTAATATTTGAATAAAATATTTTTGTGACCCTTTTTGTAGAGGTTTCGGACGAGCAGGTCTAAATGGGCCTTTTAATGGACCCGTTGGAATTTTACTTGAGTAAAAAGTATAAAATAGAGGTTTTTCAATATAATTGTGTTTAAAAGCTCCTAATCAATTATTTGAACTCCTAATATTTGAATAAAACATTTTTGCGGTCCTTTTTGTAGAGGTTTCGGACGAGCAGGTCTAAATGGGCCTTTCAATGGACCCGTTGGAATTTTATGTGAGTAAAAAGTATAAAATTGAGGTTTTTCAATATAATTGTGTTTAAAAGCTCCTAATCAATTATTTGAACTCCTACTATTTGAATAAAACATTTTTGCGGTCCTTTTTGTAGAAGTTTCGGACGAGCAGGTCTAAATGGGCCTTTCAATGGACCCGTTGGAATTTTAACTGAGTAAAAAGTACAGAAAATGAGGTTTTGCAATATAATTGTGTTGAAAAGCTCCTAATCAATTACATGAACTCCTAAAATTTGATTAAAACTTGTTCTGCAGTCCTTTTTGTAGAGGTTTCGGACGAGCGGGTCGAAATGGGCCTTTCAACGGACGCGTTGGAATTTTAACTGAATAAAAAGTACAGAAATTGAGGTTTTGCAATATAATTGTGTTGAAAAGCTCCTAATCAATTATTTGAACTCCTAATATTTGATTAAAACTTGTTTTGCAGTCCTTTTTGTAGAGGTTTCGGACGAGCGGGTCGAAATGGGCCTTTCAATGGACCCGTTGGAATTTTAACTGAGTAAAAAGTACAGAAATTGAGGTTTTGCAATATAATTGTGTTGAAAAGCTCCTAATCAATTACATGAACTCCTAATATTTGAATAAAACATTTTTGTGGTCCTTTTTTTAGAGGTTTCGGACGAGCAGGTCTAAATGGGCCTTTCAATGGACCCGTTGGAATTTTATATGAGTAAAAAGTATAAAATAGAGGTTTTTCAATATAATTGTGTTTAAAAGCTCCTAATCAATTATTTGAATTCCTAATATTTGAATAAAACATTTTTGCGGTCCTTTTTGTAGAGGTTTCGGACGAGCAGGTCTAAATGTGCCTTTCAATGGACCCGTTGGAATTTTATCTGAGTAAAAAGTATAAAATTGAGGTTTTTCAATATAATTGTTTTTAAAAGCTCCTAATCAATTATTTGAACTCCTAATATTTGAATAAAACATTTTTGCGGTCCTTTTTGTAGAAGTTTCGGACGAGCAGGTCTAAATGGGCCTTTCAATGGACATGTTGGAATTTTAACTGAGTAAAAAGTACAGAAATTGAGGTTGTGCAATATAATTGTGTTGAAAAGCTCCTAATCAATTATTTGAACTCCTAATATTTGAATAAAACATTTTTGCGGTCCTTTTGGTAGAAGTTTCGGACGAGCAGGTCTAAATGGGCCTTTCAATGGACCCGTTGGAATTTTAACTGAGTAAAAAGTACAGAAAATGAGGTTTTGCAATATAATTGTGTTGAAAAGCTCCTAATCAATTACATGAACTCCTAAAATTTGATTAAAACTTGTTTTGCAGTCCTTTTTGTAGAGGTTTCGGACGAGCGGGTCGAAATGGGCCTTTCAATGGACCCGTTGGAATTTTAACTGAGTAAAAAGTACATAAATTGCGGTTTTGCAATATAATTGTGCTGAAAGGCTCCTAATCAATTATTTGAACTCCTAATATTTGATTAAAACTTGTTTTGCAGTCCTTTTGGTAGAGGTTTCGGACGAGCAGGTCGAAATGGGCCTTTCAATGGACCCGTTGGAATTTTAACTGAGTAAAAAGTACAGAAATTGAGGTTTTGCAATATAATTGTGTTGAAAAGCTCCTAATCAATTACATGAACTCCTAAAATTTTATTAACACTTGTTTTACAGTCCTTTTTGTAGAGGTTTCGGACGATCAGGTCGAAATGGGCCTTTCAATGGACCCGTTGGAATTTTAACTGAGAAAAAAGTACAGAAATTGAGGTTTTGCAATATAATTGTGTTGAAAAGCTCCTAATCAATTATTTGAACTCCTAATATTTGAATAAATCATTTTTGCGGTCCTTTTTGAAGAGGTTTCGGACGAGCAGGTCTAAATGGGCCTTTCAATGGACCCGTTGGAATTTTATATGAGTAAAAAGTATAAAATAGAGGTTTTTCAATATAATTGTGTTTAAAAGCTCCTAATCAATTATTTGAACTCCTAATATTTGAATAAAACATTTTTGCGGTCCTTTTTGTAGAGGTTTCGGACGAGCAGGTCTAAATGGGCTTTTCAATGGACCCGTTGGAATTTTATCTGAGTAAAAAGTATAAAATTGAGGTTTTTCAATATAATTGTGTTTAAAAGCTCCGAATCAATTATTTGAACTCCTAATATTTGAATAAAACATTTTTGCGGTCCTTTTTGTAGAAGTTTCGGACGAGCAGGTCTAAATGGGCCTTTCAATGGACCCGTTGGAATTTTAACTGAGTAAAAAGTAGAGAAATTGAGGTTTTACAATATAATAGTGTTGAAAAGCTCCTAATCAATTACATGAACTCCTAAAATTTGATTAAAACTTTTTTGCAGTCCTTTTTATAGAGGTTTCAGACGAGCGGTTCGAAATGGGCCTTTCAATGGACCAGTTGGAATTTTAACTGAGTAAAAAGTACAGAAATTGCGGTTTTGCAATATAATTGTGCTGAAAAGCTCCTAATCAATTATTTGAACTCCTAATATTTGATTAAAACTTGTTTTGCAGTCCTTTTGGTAGAGGTTTCGGACGAGCAGGTCGAAATGGGCCTTTCAATGGACCCGTTGGAATTTTAACAGAGTAAAAAGTACAGAAATTGAGGTTTTGCAATATAATTGTGTTGAAAAGCTCCTAATCAATTACATGAACTCCTAAAATTTTATTAAAACTTGTTTTGCATTCCTTTTGTAGAGGTTTCGGACGAGCGGGTCGAAATGGGCCTTTCAACGGACGCGTTGGAATTTTAACTGAATAAAAAGTACAGAAATTGAGGTTTTGCAATATAATTGTGTTGAAAAGCTCCTAATCAATTATTTGAACTCCTAATATTTGATTAAAACTTGTTTTGCAGTCCTTTTTGTAGAGGTTTCGGACGAGCGGGTCGAAATGGGCCTTTCAATGGACCCGTTGGAATTTTAACTGAGTAAAAAGTACAGAAATTGAGGTTTTGCAATATAATTGTGTTGAAAAGCTCCTAATCAATTACATGAACTCCTAATATTTGAATAAAACATTTTTGCGGTCCTTTTTGTAGAGGTTTCGGACGAGCAGGTCTAAATGGGCCTTTCAATGGACCCGTTGGAATTTTATATGAGTAAAAAGTATAAAATAGAGGTTTTTCAATATAATTGTGTTTAAAAGCTCCTAATCAATTATTTGAACTCCTAATATTTGAATAAAACATTTTTGCGGTCCTTTTTGTAGAGGTTTCGGACGAGCAGGTCTAAATGGGCCTTTCAATGGACCCGTTGGAATTTTATATGAGTAAAAAGTATAAAATTGTTTAAAACTTGTTTTGCAGTCCTTTTGGTAGAGGTTTCGGACGAGCAGGTCGAAATGGGCCTTTCAATGGACCCGTTGGAATTTTAACAGAGTAAAAAGTACAGAAATTGAGGTTTTGCAATATAATTGTGTTGAAAAGCTCCTAATCAATTACATGAACTCCTAAAATTTTATTAAAACTTGTTTTGCATTCCTTTTGTAGAAGTTTCGGACGAGCGGGTCGAAATGGGCCTTTCAACGGACGCGTTGGAATTTTAACTGAATAAAAAGTACAGAAATTGAGGTTTTGCAATATAATTGTGTTGAAAAGCTCCTAATCAATTATTTGAACTCCTAATATTTGATTAAAACTTGTTTTGCAGTCCTTTTTGTAGAGGTTTCGGACGAGCGGGTCGAAATGGGCCTTTCAATGGACCCGTTGGAATTTTAACTGAGTAAAAAGTACAGAAATTGAGGTTTTGCAATATAATTGTGTTGAAAAGCTCCTAATCAATTACATGAACTCCTAATATTTGAATAAAACATTTTTGCGGTCCTTTTTGTAGAGGTTTCGGACGAGCAGGTCTAAATGGGCCTTTCAATGGACCCGTTGGAATTTTATATGAGTAAAAAGTATAAAATAGAGGTTTTTCAATATAATTGTGTTTAAAAGCTCCTAATCAATTATTTGAACTCCTAATATTTGAATAAAACATTTTTGCGGTCCTTTTTGTAGAAGTTTCGGACGAGCAGGTCTAAATGGGCCTTTCAATGGACCCGTTGGAATTTTAACGGAGTAAAAAGTACAAAAAATGAGGTTTTGCAATATAATTGTTCTGAAAAGCTCCTAATCAATTATTTGAACTCCTAATATTTGATTAAAACTTGTTTTGCAGTCCTTTTTGTAGAGGTTTCGGACGAGCGGGTCGAAATGGGCCTTTCAATGGACCCGTTGGAATTTTGACTGAGTAAAATGTACAGAAATTGAGGTTTTGCAATATAATTGTGTTGAAAAGCTCCTAATCAATTACATGAACTCCTAAAATTTGATTAAAACTTGTTTTGCAGTCCTTTTTGTAGAGGTTTCGGACGAGCAGGTCGATATGGGCCTTTCAATGGACCCGTTGGAATTTTAAATGAGTAAAAGTACAGAAATAGAGGTTTTGCAATATAATTGTATTGAAAACCTCCTAATCAATTATTTGAACTCCTAATATTTGAATAAAACATTTTTGCTGTCCTTTTTGTAGAGGTTTCGGACGAGCAGGTCTAAATGGGCCTTTCAATGGACCCGTTGGAATTTTAACTGAGTAAAAAGTACAGAAATTGAGGTTTTGCAATATAATTGTGTTAAAAAGCTCCTAATCAATTATTTGAACTCCTAATATTTGAATAAAACATTTTGCGGTCCTTTGTGTAGAGGTTTCAGACGAGCGGGTCTAAATGGGCCTTTCAATGGACCCGTTGGAATTATATATGAGTAAAAAGTACAGAATAGAGGTTTTTCAATATAATTGTGTTTAAAAGCTCCTAATCAATTATTTGAACTCCTAATATTTGAATAAAACATTTTTGCAGTCCTTTTTGTAGAGGTTTCGGACGAGCAGGTCTATATGGGCCTTTCAATGGACCCGTAGGAATTTTATCTGAGTAAAAAGTATAAAATTGAGGTTTTTCAATATAATTGGTTTAAAAGCTCCTAATCAATCATTTGAACTCCTAATATTTGAATAAAACATTTTTGTGGTCCTTTTTGTAGAAGTTTCGGACGAGCAGGTCTAAATGGGCCTTTCAACGGACCCGTTGGAATTTTATATGAGTAAAAAGTATAAAATAGAGGTTTTTCAATATAATTGTGTTTAAAAGCTCCTAATCAATTATTTGAACTCCTAATATTTGAATAAAACATTTTTGCGGTCCTTTTTGTAGAGGTTTCGGACGAGCAGGTCTAAATGGGCCTTTCAATGGACCCGTTGGAATTTTATATGAGTAAAAAGTATAAAATTGAGGTTATTCAATATAATTGTTTTTAAAAGCTCCTAATCAATTATTTGAACTCCTAATATTTGAATAAAACATTTTTGCGGTCCTTTTTGTAGAAGATTCGGACGAGCAGGTCTAAATGGGCCTTTCAATGGACCCGTTGGAATTTTAACGGAGTAAAAAGTACAAAAAAAGAGGTTTTGCAATATAATTGTGTTGAAAAGCTCCTAATCAATTATTTGAACTCCTAATATTTGATGAAAACTTGTTTTGCAGTCCTTTTTGTAGAGGTTTCGGACGAGCGGGTCGAAATGGGCCTTTCAATGGACCCATTGGAATTTTGACTGAGTAAAATGTACAGAAATTGAGGTTTTGCAATATAATTGTGTTGAAAAGCTCCTAATCAATTACATGAACTCCTAAAATTTGATTAAAACTTGTTTTGCAGTCCTTTTTGTAGAGGTTTCGGACGAGCAGGTCGATATGGGCCTTTCAATGGACCCGTTGGAATTTTAAATGAGTAAAAGTACAGAAATAGAGGTTTTGCAATATAATTGTATTGAAAACCTCCTAATCAATTATTTGAACTCCTAATATTTGAATAAAACATTTTTGCTGTCCTTTTTGTAGAGGTTTCGGACGAGCAGGTCTAAATGGGCCTTTCAATGGACCCGTTGGAATTTTAACTGAGTAAAAAGTACAGAAATTGAGGTTTTGCAATATAATTGTGTTGAAATGCTCCTAATCAATTACATGAACTCCTAAAATTTTATTAAAACTTGTTTTGCATTCCTTTTGTAGAGGTTTCGGACGAGCGGGTCGAAATGGGCCTTTCAACGGACGCGTTGGAATTTTAACTGAATAAAAAGTACAGAAATTGAGGTTTTGCAATATAATTGTGTTGAAAAGCTCCTAATCAATTATTTGAACTCCTAATATTTGATTAAAACTTGTTTTGCAGTCCTTTTTGTAGAGGTTTCGGACAAGCGGGTCGAAATGGGCCTTTCAATGGACCCGTTGGAATTTTAACTGAGTAAAAAGTACAGAAATTGAGGTTTTGCAATATAATTGTGTTGAAAAGCTCCTAATCAATTACATGAACTCCTAATATTTGAATAAAACATTTTTGCGGTCCTTTTTGTAGAGGTTTCGGACGAGCAGGTCTAAATGGGCCTTTCAATGGACCCGTTGGAATTTTATATGAGTAAAAAGTATAAAATAGAGGTTTTTCAATATAATTGTGTTTAAAAGCTCCTAATCAATTATTTGAACTCCTAATATTTGAATAAAACATTTTTGCGGTCCTTTTTGTAGAGGTTTCGGACGAGCAGGTCTAAATGGGCCTTTCAATGGACCCGTTGGAATTTTATATGAGTAAAAAGTATAAAATTGAGGTTTTTCAATATAATTGTTTTTAAAAGCTCCTAATCAATTATTTGAACTCCTAATATTTGAATAAAACATTTTTGCGGTCCTTTTTGTAGATGTTTCGGACGAGCAGGTCTAAATGGGCCTTTCAATGGACCCGTTGGAATTTTAACGGAGTAAAAAGTACAAAAAAAGAGGTTTTGCAATATAATTGTGTTGAAAAGCTCCTAATCAATTATTTGAACTCCTAATATTTGATTAAAACTTGTTTTGCAGTCCTTTTTGTAGAGGTTTCGGACGAGCGGGTCGAAATGGGCCTTTCAATGGACCCATTGGAATTTTGACTGAGTAAAATGTACAGAAATTGAGGTTTTGCAATATAATTGTGTTGAAAAGCTCCTAATCAATTACATGAACTCCTAAAATTTGATTAAAACTTGTTTTGCAGTCCTTTTTGTAGAGGTTTCGGACGAGCAGGTCGATATGGGCCTTTCAATGGACCCGTTGGAATTTTAAATGAGTAAAAGTACAGAAATAGAGGTTTTGCAATATAATTGTATTGAAAACCTCCTAATCAATTATTTGAACTCCTAATATTTGAATAAAACATTTTTGCTGTCCTTTTTGTAGAGGTTTCGGACGAGCAGGTCTAAATGGGCCTTTCAATGGACCCGTTGGAATTTTAACTGAGTAAAAAGTACAGAAATTGAGGTTTTGCAATATAATTGTGTTAAAAAGCTCCTAATCAATTATTTGAACTCCTAATATTTGAATAAAACATTTTGCGGTCCTTTGTGTAGAGGTTTCAGACGAGCGGGTCTAAATGGGCCTTTCAATGGACCCGTTGGAATTATATATGAGTAAAAAGTACAGAATAGAGGTTTTTCAATATAATTGTGTTTAAAAGCTCCTAATCAATTATTTGAACTCCTAATATTTGAATAAAACATTTTTGCAGTCCTTTTTGTAGAGGTTTCGGACGAGCAGGTCTATATGGGCCTTTCAATGGACCCGTAGGAATTTTATCTGAGTAAAAAGTATAAAATTGAGGTTTTTCAATATAATTGGTTTAAAAGCTCCTAATCAATCATTTGAACTCCTAATATTTGAATAAAACATTTTTGTGGTCCTTTTTGTAGAAGTTTCGGACGAGCAGGTCTAAATGGGCCTTTCAACGGACCCGTTGGAATTTTAACTGAGTAAAAAGTACAGAAATTGAGGTTTTGCAATATAATTGTGTTGAAAAGCTCCTAATCAATTACATGAACTCCTAAAATTTGATTAAAACTTGTTTTGCAGTCCTTTTTATAGAGGTTTCGGACGAGCGGGTCGAAATGGGCCTTTCAATGGACCCGTTGGAATTTTAACAGAGTAAAAAGTACAGAAATTGAGGTTTTGCAATATAATTGTGTTGAAAAGCTCCTAATCAATTACATGAACTCCTAAAATTTGATTAAAACTTGTTTTGCAGTCCTTTTTGTAGAGGTTTCGGACGAGAGGGTCGAAATGGGCCTTTCAATGGACCCGTTGGAATTTTAACTGAGTAAAAAGTACAGAAATTGAAGTTTTGCAATATAATTGTGCTGAAAAGCTTCTAATCAACTATTTGAACTCATAATATTTGATTCAAAATTGTTTTGCAGTCCTTTTTGTAGAGGATTCAGACGAGCGGGTCGAAATGGTCCTTTCAATGGACCCGCAGGAATTTTAACTAAGTAAAAAGTATAGAAATTGCGGTTTTACAATATAATTGTGTTGAAAAGCTCCTAATCAATTAATTGAACTCCTAAAATTTGATTAAAACTTGTTTTGCGGTCCTTTTTGTAGAAGTTTCGGACGAGCAGGTCTAAATGGGCCTTTCAATGGACCCGTTGGAATTTTAACTGAGTAAAAAGTACAGAAATCGAGGTTTTGCAATATAATTGTGTTGAAAAGCTCCTAATCAATTATTTGAACTCCTAAAATTTGATTAAAACTTGTTTTGCAGTCCTTTTTGTAGAGGTTTCGGACGAGCGGGTCGAAATGGGCCTTTCAATGGACCCGTTGGAATTTTTAATGAGTAAAAAGTACAAAAATTGAGGTTTTGCAATATAATTGTGTTGAAAAGCTCCTAATCAATTATTTGAACTTCTAATATTGAATAAAACATTTTTGCGGTCCTTTTTGTAGAGGTTTCAGACGAGCAGGTCTAAATGGGCCTTTCAATGGACCCGTTGGAATTTTAACTGAGTAAAAAGTACAAAAATTATGGTTTTGCAATATAATTGTGTTGAAAAGCTCCTAATCAATTATTTGAACTCCTAATATTTGAATAAAACATTTTTGCGGTCCTTTTTGTAGAGGTTTCAGACGAGCGGGTCTAAATGGGCATTTCAATGGACCTGTTGGAATTTTATATGAGTAAAAAGTATAAAATAGAGGTTTTTAAATATAATTGTGTTTAAAAGCTCCTAATCAATTATTTGAACTCCTAATATTTGAATACAACATTTTTGCGGTCCTTTTTGTAGAGGTTTCGGAAGAGCATGTCTAAATGGGCCTTTCAATGGACCAACTGGAATTTTATCTGAGTAAAAAGTATAAAATTGAGGTTTTTCAATATAATTGTATTTAAAAGCTCCAAATCAATTATTTGAACTCCTAATATTTGAATAAAACATTTTTGCGGTTCTTTTTGTAGAAGTTTCGGACGAGCAGGTCTAAATGGGCCTTTCAATGGACCCGTTGGAATTTTAACTGAGTAAAAAGTACAGAAATTGAGGTTTTGCAATATAATAGTGTTGGAAAGCTCCTAATCAATTACATGAACTCCTAAAATTTGGTTAAAACTTGTTTTGCAGTCCTTTTTGTAGAGGTTTCGGACGAGGGGGTCGAAATGGGCCTTTCAATGGACCCGTTGGAATTTTAACTGAGTAAAAAGTACAGAAATTGCGGTTTTGCAATATAATTGTGCTGAAAAGCTCCTAATCAATTATTTGAACTCCTAATATTTGATTAAAACTTGTTTTGCAGTCCTTTTGGTAGAGGTTTCGGACGAGCAGGTCGAAATGGGCCTTTCAATGGACCCGTTGGAATTTTAACAGAGTAAAAAGTACAGAAAATGAGGTTTTGCAATATAATTGTGTTGAAAAGCTCCTAATCAATTATTTGAACTCCTAATATTTGATTAAAACTTGTTTTGCAGTCCTTTTTGTAGAGGTTTCGGACGAGCGGGTCGAAATGGGCCTTTCAATGGACCCGTTGGAATTTTGACTGAGTAAAAAGTACAGAAATTGAGGTTTTGCAATATAATTGTGTTGAAAAGCTCCTAATCAATTACATGAACTCCTAAAATTTGATTAAAACTTGTTTTGAAGTCCTTTTTGTAGAGGTTTCGGACTAGCGGGTCGAAATGGGCCTTTCAATGGACCCGTTGGAATTTTAAATGAGTAAAAAGTACAGAAATTGAGGTTTTGCAATATAATTGTGTTGAAAAGCTCCTAATCAATTTTTTGAACTCCTAATATTTGAATAAAACATTTTTGCGGTCCTTTTTGTAGAGGTTTCGGACGAGCAGGTCTAAATGGGCCTTTCAATGGACCCGATGGAATTTTATTTGAGTAAAAAGTATAAAATAGAGGTTTTTCAATATAATTGTGTTTAAAAACTTCTAATCAATTATTTGAACTCCTAATATTTGAATAAAACATTTTTGCGGTCCTTTTTGTAGAGGTTTCGGACGAGCAGGTCTAAATGGGCCTTTCAATGGACCCGTTGGAATTTTATTTGAGTAAAAAGTATAAAATAGAGGTTTTTCAATATAATTGTGTTTAAAAGCTCCTAATCAATTATTTGCACTCCTAATATTTGAATAAAACATTTTTGCAGTCCTTTTTGTAAAGGTTTCGGACGAGCAGGTCTAAATGGGCCTTTCAATGGACCCGTTGGAATTTTAACTGAGCAAAAAGTACAGAAATTGAGGTTTTGCAATATAATTGTGTTGAAAAGCTCCTAATCAATTACATGAACTCCTAAAATTTGATTAAAACTTGTTTTGCAGTCCTTTTTGTAGAGGTTTCGGACGAGCGGGTCGAAATGGGCCTTTCAATGGACCCGTTGGAATTTTTAATGAGTAAAAAGTACAAAAATTGAGGTTTTGCAATATAATTGTGTTGAAAAGCTCCTAATCAATTATTTGAACTTCTAATATTGAATAAAACATTTTTGCGGTCCTTTTTGTAGAGGTTTCAGACGAGCAGGTCTAAATGGGCCTTTCAATGGACCCGTTGGAATTTTAACTGAGTAAAAAGTACAAAAATTATGGTTTTGCAATATAATTGTGTTGAAAAGCTCCTAATCAATTATTTGAACTCCTAATATTTGAATAAAACATTTTTGCGGTCCTTTTTGGAGAGGTTTCAGACGAGCGGGTCTAAATGGGCATTTCAATGGACCTGTTGGAATTTTATATGAGTAAAAAGTATAAAATAGAGGTTTTTAAATATAATTGTGTTTAAAAGCTCCTAATCAATTATTTGAACTCCTAATATTTGAATAAAACATTTTTGCGGTCCTTTTTGTAGAGGTTTCGGAAGAGCATGTCTAAATGGGCCTTTCAATGGACCAACTGGAATTTTATCTGAGTAAAAAGTATAAAATTGAGGTTTTTCAATATAATTGTATTTAAAAGCTCCAAATCAATTATTTGAACTCCTAATATTTGAATAAAACATTTTTGCGGTTCTTTTTGTAGAAGTTTCGGACGAGCAGGTCTAAATGGGCCTTTCAATGGACCCGTTGGAATTTTAACTGAGTAAAAAGTACAGAAATTGAGGTTTTGCAATATAATAGTGTTGGAAAGCTCCTAATCAATTACATGAACTCCTAAAATTTGGTTAAAACTTGTTTTGCAGTCCTTTTTGTAGAGGTTTCGGACGAGGGGGTCGAAATGGGCCTTTCAATGGACCCGTTGGAATTTTAACTGAGTAAAAAGTACAGAAATTGCGGTTTTGCAATATAATTGTGCTGAAAAGCTCCTAATCAATTATTTGAACTCCTAATATTTGATTAAAACTTGTTTTGCAGTCCTTTTGGTAGAGGTTTCGGACGAGCAGGTCGAAATGGGCCTTTCAATGGACCCGTTGGAATTTTAACAGAGTAAAAAGTACAGAAAATGAGGTTTTGCAATATAATTGTGTTGAAAAGCTCCTAATCAATTATTTGAACTCCTAATATTTGATTAAAACTTGTTTTGCAGTCCTTTTTGTAGAGGTTTCGGACGAGCGGGTCGAAATGGGCCTTTCAATGGACCCGTTGGAATTTTGACTGAGTAAAAAGTACAGAAATTGAGGTTTTGCAATATAATTGTGTTGAAAAGCTCCTAATCAATTACATGAACTCCTAAAATTTGATTAAAACTTGTTTTGAAGTCCTTTTTGTAGAGGTTTCGGACTAGCGGGTCGAAATGGGCCTTTCAATGGACCCGTTGGAATTTTAAATGAGTAAAAAGTACAGAAATTGAGGTTTTGCAATATAATTGTGTTGAAAAGCTCCTAATCAATTTTTTGAACTCCTAATATTTGAATAAAACATTTTTGCGGTCCTTTTTGTAGAGGTTTCGGACGAGCAGGTCTAAATGGGCCTTTGAATGGACCCGATGGAATTTTATTTGAGTAAAAAGTATAAAATAGAGGTTTTTCAATATAATTGTGTTTAAAAACTTCTAATCAATTATTTGAACTCCTAATATTTGAATAAAACATTTTTGCGGTCCTTTTTGTAGAGGTTTCGGACGAGCAGGTCTAAATGGGCCTTTCAATGGACCCGTTGGAATTTTATTTGAGTAAAAAGTATAAAATAGAGGTTTTTCAATATAATTGTGTTTAAAAGCTCCTAATCAATTATTTGCACTCCTAATATTTGAATAAAAGATTTTTGCAGTCCTTTTTGTAAAGGTTTCGGACGAGCAGGTCTAAATGGGCCTTTCAATGGACCCGTTGGAATTTTAACTGAGCAAAAAGTACAGAAATTGAGGTTTTGCAATATAATTGTGTTGAAAAGCTCCTAATCAATTACATGAACTCCTAAAATTTGATTAAAACTTGTTTTGTAGTCCTTTTTGTAGAGGTTTTGGACGAGCGGGTCGAAATGGGCCTTTCAATGGACCCGTTGGAATTTTAACTGAGTAAAAAGTACAAAAACTGCGGTTTTGCAATATAATTGTGTTGAAAAGCTCCTAATCAATTACATGAACTCCTAAAATTT
Source organism: Hibiscus tridactylites (assembly GCA_958450335.1). Classification (NCBI taxonomy): domain Eukaryota; kingdom Viridiplantae; phylum Streptophyta; class Magnoliopsida; order Malvales; family Malvaceae; genus Hibiscus; species Hibiscus tridactylites. The sequence continues at coordinate 46,402,884 of OY288275.1, read as the reverse complement.
GATTAAAACTTGTTTTGCAGTCATTTTTGTAGAGGTTTCGGATGAGCGGGTCGAAATGGGCCTTTCAATGGACCCGTTGGAATTTTAAATGAGTAAAATGTACAGAAATTGAGGTTTTGCAATATAATTGTGATGAAAAGCTCCTAATCAATTATTTGAACTCCTAATATTTGAAAAAAAAACATTTTTGCGGTCCTTTTTGTAGAAGTTTCGGACGAGCAGGTCTAAATGGGCCTTTCAATGGACCCGTTGGAATTTTAACTGAGTAAAAACTACAGAAATTGAGGTTTTGCAATATAATTGTGTTGAGAAGCTCCTAATCAATTATTTGAACTCCTAATATTTGAATAAAACATTTTTTCCGTCCTTTTTGTAGAGGTTTCAGACGAGCGGGTCTAAATGGGCCTTTCAATGGATCTGTTGGAATTTTATATGAGTAAAAAGTATAAAATAGAGGTTTTTCAATATAATTGTTTTTAAAAGCTCCTAATCAATTATTTGAACTCCAAATATTTGAATAAAACATTTTTGCGGTCCTTTTTGTAGAGGTTTCAGACGAGCAGGTCTAAATGGGCCTTTCAATGGACCCGTTGGAATTTTTTCTGAGTAAAAAGTATAAAATTGAGGTTTTTCAATATAATTGTGTTTAAAAGCTCCTAATCAATTATTTGAACTCCTAATATTTGAATAAAACCTTTTTGCGGTCCTTTTGTAGAAGTTTCGGACGAGCAGGTCTAAATGGGCCTTTCAATGGACCCGTTGGAATTTTAACTGAGTAAAAAGTACAGAAATTGAGGTTTTGCAATATAATTGTGTTGAAAAGATTCTAATCAATTACATGAACTCCTAAAATTTTATTAAAACTTGTTTTGTAGTCCTTTTTGTAGAGGTTTCGGACGAGCGGGTCGAAATGGGCCTTTCAATGAACCCGTTGGAATTTTAACTGAGTAAAAAGTACAGAAATTGAGGTTTTGCAATATAATTGTGTTGAAAAGCTCCTAATCAATTACATGAACTCTTAAAATTTTATTAAAACTTGTTTTGCAGTCCTTTTTGTAGAGGTTTCAGACGAGTGGGTCGAAATGGGCCTTTCAATGGACCCTTAAAACTTGTTTTGTAGTCCTTTTTGTAGAGGTTTCGGACGAGCGGGTCGAAATGGGCCTTTCAATGGACCCGTTGGAATTTTAAATGAGTAAAAAGTACAGAAATTGAGGTTTTGCAATATAATTGTGTTGAAAAGCTCCTAATCAATTATTTGAACTCCTAATATTTGAATAAAACATATTTGCGGTCCTTTTTGTAGAGGTTTTGGACGAGCAGGTCTAAATGGGCCTTTCAATAGACCCGTTGGAATTTTAATTGAGTAAAAGTACAAAAATTGAGGTTTTGCAATATAATTGTGTTGAAAAGCTCCTAATCAATTATTTGAACTCCTAATATTTGATTAAAACTTGTTTTGCAGTCCTTTTAGTAGAGGTTTCGGACGAGCGGGTAGAAATGGGCCTTTGAATGGACCCGTTGGAATTTTAAATGAGTAAAAAGTACAGAAATTGAGGTTTTGCAATATAATTGTGTTGAAAAGCTCCTAATCAATTGTTTGAACTCCTAATATTTGAATAAAACCTTTTTGCGGTCGTTTTTGTAGAGGTTTCGGACGAGCAGGTCTAAATGGGCCTTTCAATGGACCCATTGGAATTTTATCTGAGTAAAAAGTACAGAAATTGAGGTTTTGCAATATAATTTTGTTGAAAAGCTTCTAATCAATTATTTGAACTCCTAATATTTGAATAAAACATTTTTGCGGTCCTTTTTGTAGAGGTTTCGGACGAGCAGGTCTAAATGGGCATATCAATGGACCCGTTGGAATTTTAACTGAGTAAAAAGTACAGAAATTGAGGTTTTGCAATGTAATTGTGTTGAAAATCTTCTAATCAATTACATGAACTCCTAAAATTTGATTAAAACCTGTTTTGCGGTCCTTTTTGTAGAGGTTTCGGACGAGCGGGTCGAAATGGGCCTTTCAATGGACCCGTTGGAATTTTTTTTTGAAGAAAAGGCCTCATTAAAAACCCCTACTACTGTCCTTCAAGCAAAGCTATAGGACCCTAAAAAGGGGAAAAGAGTGCCCAAATATTATTAATCAATAATGATTTGTTACAAATTGTTGTATACAAGGTGGGATATCTGAATTAAATGACATAGAAGTCATAAAATTCAACGAATAAGTAGCCAAAGTATGGGCTATAATATTTGTCTCACGGCGTACAAAAGAAATAGATATAAAGTCAAAGTCGGGAAGAGCAGCTTGTATCTGAAGAATAATTGGTCCCATGGTAGAGAGGTCCTGAGCAGGATTGTTGATCCTATTCGCGAGAGAAGCGCAGTCAGTTTCGATCAATAGTCGATTCCAGCCTTGAGATCGGGCAAAGGTGAGACCAGCTAGGATGCTTTCCCCTTCACTGGTGATAGCGTCCTGACAGCTACCAAGAGGGAAAGCAAGACCACCCACAACTGCACCTGCAGGATCACGAGCAACAACGCTGACGGCTGCTGCACGAGTTGATGGATTAAAGGCTTCGTCCACATTTATTTTGATATGATGAGGTGGAGGAAGTGTTTGGGAAGGTTTAGAAAAGGTAGATGGAGCTGGGTCAATCGAGCTTAAAGATTTACAAAATTCATCATGTAAGCTAATGGAATTAACAACAATTAGCCATGGTGGTTGTAAATGGTGGTTGTGAACCCAGTCATTACGTCTGTTCCATATATTCCATAAAACAGTAAGGAAGAGACCAAATTTATCAGGGGAAATAGTAGTGGCTGCTTCCTCTAACCATTGCAAGGGTGTAGGAGCTATACTCTTATAGAGAGTGATAGGGATACCACTAATTTGGAGGGCTTCAGATGCCCCAGGGCAGTCACGAAACGCATGAAGGATCGTTTCCGAGTGGCTACCACATATAGAGCAAGGGCCCGAATTAGGGGAAAAGGCTTGCATTTTAGATCCAACTGGTAGAGCATCAGAAGCCATACGCCAACCAAATGTTTTAACTTTGGGTAAAGCTTTGATTTTGGATAAAAACTTCCAAAAGCGATTTGGTGACGAAGGTGGAGTTATTGAACGTTGTAAGAAAATATATCCAGAACGGACTGAGTACATACCCGAGTCGTTGGGAGACCAGAGTATTGAGTCACGTTGATCATTTATGATGGGGATACGGAGAATGGCATCGGCATCAATTGGATTGAAATAATTGTTTACCTTTACCGTATCCCAGGTAGTTTGGTTACGGATCATAAAATCACGACACCAAATGTAAAATTCATCGGAGATTTCGTAATCCCTAGTAAGCTCAATCGGGGAAGACCCTCCCCATATATCTTTGTGTATTCTGATATTACTGTTTATGCCAGGGCGGTGAAGAAAGCCTGGGAAAAGACGCTGAAGAGCGTTATATATGCCTTGCCAAGCGAAAGAGCCCCTGTTGGGTTTTGGAGCATCCATAATGTTGCCTGAAGGAAAGTATTTAGACCGGTATATTTGTCCTAGTAAAGAATCTGGTTCACAGATGAGTTTCCAAATTTGCTTGCCCAAGAGAGCAATATTAAAGTCGTGTAGATCCTTAAAACCCATGCCACCAGCAGATTTAGGTAAGCATATACGATTCCAAGGTAACATATGCCAACCTTTTTTGTTGGATTTGCCAGTCCACCAGTATTGACGGATTGAAGTAGTCATGTCATCGATAATATTTTGTGGTAGAAGATAGCAAGACATAACATATTGTGGGAGAGATTGTAAGACATCTTTGATGAATATCTCTCGGCCACTAAAGGATAGAAGATGTTTGTCCCAACTAGAGAGACGATCATGTACTTTATCACGCACAAATCCTAGTGATTCAATTTTATTTTCCCAATTAGGAGTGGGATGCCTAGGTATACTCCAGGATTAGTAACCTCACATACTTGTAAAACGCTGTTAATTGCATTTCTTGTTGCAGATGGTGTACGCGGGTTATAGAAGATTGTTGATTTCTCAAAATTGACCGCTTGACCTGATGCATTAGCATACGTTTGAAGAGCATTTTTCAGAAGGGACGCTTCAGATCGATTAGTATTAATAAAAACCATACAATCATCGGCGAAAAGCAGGTGGTTGACTTTGGGCCCATGTTTACATGCGCCTAGTCCTGGAAGTATTTTAGTTTGTTGAGCAGCAGCTAAGTAAGCCGAGAGGCCTTGAGTACAGAAGAGAAAGAGGAAAGGGGATAGGGGATCTCCCTGGCGAAGACCTCGTTGAGGTTGAAAGGGAGGGGATAACGAATTATTAATTTTAACTGAGAAGGAGACTGTAGTAATACAACGCAATATAAGCTCAATCCATTCGGATGCAAAGCCCATGCGTTCCATAACATTTGCGAGAAATGACCATTCTAATCTATCGAAAGCTTTCTCCATGTCTAACTTGAGAGCAGCTCCTTGGGAGGATTTAGTAGCTCCTGAGTTAATATTGTGAATAATTTCATGAGCAACAAGGATGTTGTCTGATATGTTGCGTCCCTGGACAAAGGCTACTTGGTTAGGGCTAATGCATAGAGGTATATCCTGTTTCATTCTATTGACTATTGTTTTGGCAACTATTTTATAGAGGACAGTGCAGAGGCTAATTGGTCTAAGTTGTTTCATAGAAGTTGGGTCCTGTACTTTGGGGATTAGAACCAATATAGTTTTGTTAACTGAGGCCATATCGGCGTTGCCGTTTAAAAGGTTAATACAAAGATTAATAACATCGTCTCCCACTGTATCCCAGTGTTGTCTAAAGAAGCTACTGGGTAGGCCATCGAAACCAGGAGCTTTCCTAGGGTCGATATCTTTAAAAGCATGAAGAATTTCCTCTTTAGTGAATGCCTTTAGAAGGTTTTCATTCATTGAAGAATTGATGGAAGGGTGAATTTTGTCAAGAATGATGTTCGATATTTGGGGATTAGATGTTGTAAACAAGTTTTGGAAATAAGCAGAAGCGATATTCATAAGGTCTGATTCAGAAGTGCACCAATTGGAATTGGCATCGTAAAGGTTTGTGATCAAATTTTTCTTGTTCCTATTAGAGGCTCGGGCATGGAAGAACTTGGTATTTTTGTCCCCTTGGGAAAGCCAAAGAGTGCGCGATCTTTGAGCCCAATAAATTTCTTGTTCTGTTAAAAGTTTATTTAATTCGGTTCTATAATTTAAGTAAACTTGTTCATTTGAGGCTGTTAAGGGATGGTATAGTAATTTATTAATTTTTTTAGTGAGGAACTTAATTCTTCCGGTTGATTTAAAACGTTGTTGGTTTTGCAATTCTTCTAGGTATGTACCTACCGCTTCAATTTTGTTTATGGCTGTTCCGGGGGTGTCGGCCCAGGCCCTTTTGATTGTTTGTATATTATCTATATTATTAGCCCAGCAGCTTTCGAATCGGAAGTTCTTGGAAGGTTGTGTTTTGGGTGTAGAAGCCGAAGTATCTAATTCGAGAAGAAGGAAACAATGGTCAGATTTGGCAACATATTCTGTGGTGATTCGATGAGAAGGGTAGAGATCTTGCCATGCTGAATTAGCGATAAAACGATCTAGTCTTTCATGTATTACCGGGGTTAAGGGTCCTACTTTAGTCCATGTGAACCAACCCGAAGTTGGCTTACAATCAAAGAGGTTGTTCCGAGTTAGACAATTGCGAAAGTTTTTGATTTGAGATCTAGCTTGACGGGGACCTCCTTGTTTTTCCGAATCCGTTAATATTTCATTGAAGTCTCCGCCGAGAAGCCAAGGGTTGTTTTTAGTAGAAGGGTATAAGGAATCTATGATCTCCCATGTTTAATATTTTTGGCTAGTTTCCGGAAAACCGTGCATTCCAGTGAAAAACATTGTGGATTTATTCTTTATAATTTGAATGTGAATGTAACGCGACGAATAGGAAATTAAACTTATATTAATGTTGTTTGCAGCAAATAAGGAAATTCCGGAACACCCTTCCGTAGGGGAAATAGAAATAATGTCTAGCATACCTAATGAAAGACATAAGTGGTTACATTCCGCATTATTTATTTTAGTTTCGCATAAGAAAATGATATCGGGGTTGGTGCATTGGACATAGGACCGGAAATGTTGAACCGTCGGAGCTTGTCCAAGACCCTGACAGTTCCAGCATAGGATCCTCATTTTGCTCGGCGGGGCTGGGAATCAGCCGCCGCCGGAGAGTTTTTAGAGCTGCTCATCCCAGCTTTTGGAGTAGATCCTGACTGTTTGGATTTTTTCGGCGGGAGCGATACTTGTATTGAAGAGCGGCGTTTCATGCCTCGGTTTGTTTGGGTTGGTGCAGGTGCAGGTGCAGGTACAGGAACAGGTGCAGGGGCTGCATCATTCGGGTAAGTTTTAAGTAACCACTGATTAAAGTCATTGAATATTGTATCAGTGGGTTTAGAAGGCTTACTCGATTCAGAGTCAAACTTTTTAATCTGCTCGGCAGTAGGGCTAGGGACACCATAATCATCCGTGGTGTCCCAATCATCATCAGAACCATCTTCCGGAATGGGATAGATGGTGTTCAGGGGTTGGGGCTCAAGAGGAGCTTTTTGCTTTAAATCAGCTGCAGGGGGGTCTTTAACAGAATTGGGTCCTTCTTCCATAGCCATATCAACATTTTGGGCTTCCTCGGTTGCTTGTTCTGTGAATGAGGCTGCATCGCCTTCATTTAGAGAACCTATGTATTGGAAATTGTTTGAGATTAGATATTTATAGCCGTTTATAGAAAAGATGAGAATAACGTAATTTGATTTACCCAAGTTGTTCTGATCGTTGGGAGCAGCAGCGGGGTTGATCGGGGCTGCAGGAATGTTTGTTGGATTCATTACGGAATAAACAAAGAATAAATATTTGGATAAAAAAATCGGAGATTTAACTTGAATGAAAATAGATTTTAGAGTAAATGTTAGAATAAAATTACCATACATAGGAGGAATGTTTGGAATCATATTTGGTTCCACATTGCAGAAAAGTCCCCGAATACCAGCTGGGCGACGTCTAGGTGGAAGGTAACGGAGCCATTCTCCGTACTGTAACTTGTTGAGATCGAGTGAAGATCGTATAGGACAGTTTTCTAATGTGTGGCTGATAATACCACAACCAGGACAGAGAGTCGGGAGTCTTTCATATTAAAGACGACACATAATTTTGTTTTCACCAGAGCCAATAAACACAAATCGGGTGACAGGTCTTGTGATGTTGAGCAGAATTTCAACTCGAAGGAATTCCTTCATATTCCCATCGACTTCGCGGGTATCCGTCCGGAGGACATTGCCCACAATTGATCCTAGAGCATGTCCCACTAGATGGGATCGATCAACATCAGCATAGAGTGAATCGGGGAGGGAAAAAATTCAGATCCAGATTCTCATGATGTTGAAGTTGTAGTCGTTTAAGGATTTGGCTGGATCATATTCGGTGACTGCTAGCCATTCATCCTTGTACAACCAAGGACCACGATTGATAATCTCATAGCAATTCTTGATTTCCTTGAACTTGATTTTGAGGAAGTTATCTTGTACCACCGAGATGGATACTACTTCGTTAGGTTTCCAGATACCTTCGAATGCGTTGATAACAGCATAAATGTCTAGAGCCTTGGACGATATGAAGCGACCAATTACAATGAGCTTGGGATCTTCCTTGATGAAATCAAAATCCGGTGTGTAAAGCAGTTCCGCTTCTTCATTGGTGAGGTTGATAGAGTTGAGTTGGGGGATGGAAGAGGATGAAGCCATTGAGAGATTTAGTGGGTATGAGAAGGTAGAGTAAGATAGGTATTGTAGTGGATTGGAGAAATTGTAATACAAGTATATAAAGAAAACAGTTGAGGGGGATGAGATATGGAAAGTGGGTTGAGAATAATTTTGAGGAATAATTAACGATTGTAAAAGATAGGAACTTTTAATCTCAAAAAGTAAATTATCTAAGGTACTTTCCTTAAATGAACTAGAAGAGCTAGAAAAGGAGGAAACCCTAGAAGTTATTAAAGGAAAGTATCTTAAATATCTATAAAAATTCTGGTTAAGGTTTAATGGTAATATTGAAAAGATTTGATTGAAATATTGGCAATAAAGAAGGGTTAAAAAGAGAAAGACCAGAGTGGCTTTGGTAATAAAAGGGAAACTTTTAATAATCGAATATTTAAAGCAGAGGATAATTTTTGATGGTGCTAATAAATGGAAATAAATTATGTAACTTCCGAAAATTATTTTCCTTAATAGTATGAGCGTTGCAGAATAAGTGGCAGAGTTTAATGAGAATAATTTTAGAAATAATTTTGATTGTAATAAATAGAGTAAAAACAGAAAAATATAATTACCGTTGAGTGTATTTAAAACTTCTCTAAAGGGAAATTTATGCATAATTAGATATACATAAAAACGTAAGGAGGAAAATTTGAATATAAATGACAGGGTTTGGCTTTTATTGTCTGTAATAAAGGGAAATAAAGCTGGGTTTTTTGGATATAATTATATATTGACTAAATAATTGGAAAGTAATAATGGTATGAAAATTAAGAGAGATTTGAAAAGTTGAAAACATTGAAGGATAATTAATAAAGTTTGGAAAAAGCAGAAGAAATAGATTGTGGATGAATTTTGAATTTATATTTGAAAAAGTAGGACTAGGGATTATTAAAAAGTTTGAAGAATTAATATAATAAATGAATGAAAAACTCCTATTAATTAGGATTTGAACAGGATCCCAAAAGTGGGCTTGTGAGATTTCACCTAGAAAGGTGTAGTGGGAAGAGATGTCTAGCGAGCGTATCAACAAGTAATGTACATTAATATAAACACATACATCTAAGGAGGAATATTGAGCATGCATGGCAGTATTAATGTAAGCTATAATGCAAATAAGGGCATAGATAAAATAAAAGGAAAACAGAAAAGAAAGAGAGCAAGAAAAAATAATTACAGACCCAGGGGAAGGAAGAAGTGGGGTTAAGAAAATAAATACAGACCAAAAGAGCAAAAAAATATAGGGGGGAATGCAATGAAAATTAAATAAGATTAAATTAAATCTTAACCCAGGATGAGAATAGAAGATCCAGCATTCCTTGAGCAGCATCTTAGTAGCTTGTGTCATGGCATCCATTATTGTTACATAATCAGAGGCACCAAAGAAAGGGACAAAAAGAAGACACATGTAGTCAGTTAATTGAGAGCATTTGATAATACGATTAGTACAAAAGGAAATAGAAGACGCAGAAATAGGGTTAGATATCAAAATAGTCAAATGATAATCATATAAAAGCATAAAAAAGGCCACTTCTGAGATTGATGGATAGACAGGAATGATATTAAGGTAGTTGGCAAAAATGGAATAGGTCTTGTACTGAATTACGTTACACAGAGTAGTCCTATAGATGATTACAATATTGTAGTCAGGAAATGGCCAGCAATAGAACATGAAGATTACAATAGATTCAGTTAACATAATTATGATTAAATAAGTATGCAGAATCGAAGATATGAGGATTGTAATATATAGTATAGAAGTAAAAATTATATCATTAGTTTTAGATAGGTTATGAAATGTACTTTTTAAAATTGAATTGGATGCATGTGATAGAAGCAGAAAGTTTGAAGGTAAGTAGATCTTTTCTAAATAAACTTTAATGGCAGCATACCATTGACAGTGAGACAAATTACAAGTGAATAAGAAACGATTGGAGTGTAACAAAATAGATAAATAGAGAAGAATAATATGGATAGTGTCATTATTGATAACATAGTATAAGCCGTTTGTGCATAATATGTTCCCCTGAAAAGAATTAACATTACATGGTGCCCACATGTTAACAAGAATTGAGATATCATATTTTAGAATATGTATAATTATAAAATTTCCCAATAAATGGGCTGGTAGTTGGTTCCCTGAAAGGGCTGGATGTTTGTATGAGTAGTATATGAAGGTATCATTGGTAACAGAGTTTATAGATAAAATGATTTTATGTAGAGATATATGAAGGGGTCTGAAATGGATATGAAATGAAGAACTAGAGACATGAGTATTTAGTAAGGCTTGAAAAGATCTATGTAAGCAACAAAAGAAGCATATGATAATTTGTGACTGGTAATGAAAGTGATGAGGATTCAGATAATAACACCAGGGAGATAATACAATCCAGAAAAAATACAATAAAGAAAATGAAATCCTGGAAAGCATAGGAATATACCTTCGAATTGATAGCCAGACAAGACGAGAAGCCCAGAGGGAAAAGAAGATGCAGTCTATCTGAGAAGTAGTCAACAAGAAATTAAATCATAAAATAGATAAATAGGAATGAGAAAAAAAGAGGATAAGATAAACCATGAAGGAACCCATAAGCCGGTCGAATGAAGATTTGCGGGTTTGAGATGAAGAACTGAAAAAAAACAGAGGGTTAGATAAACCATGTAAAAAATTAAAAAGGAAATGGAAAAAAAACAAAAGAGGGGAAAAAAACATAGATTGAACAAACAGAGATGGAACGGAGCCATAGAGGGTGATTCATATTCTTCAAGGAGGAGGCTCTATTGAAAAATCTCATATCCAAAACCTCAATAAGAATGTGAGAACATAAAAAAATGATAAGAAAACAATATGGGAATTTCAATCCAGAGGAAACCCCTAAGTAGATTTTAAGCAAAAACCAGACAATAACAGAAACAAAAATTAAAGGAGGAAACCGAAGGATAATAAAGACTGCCACCGCCGCGGACCACCGTCGGAATGAGGGGTCTCCGATGATGCAGCGAAGACAAAACATGAAAGGAGAAATCCAGAACCCATTGGTTAGATAAAAGGTAAAAAAGAAAAGAAATATAAAAATATAATCGAAAAAAGAAGAGGCCCGGTCGGACATACCTTTATAGCCGATCGTAGTCCGGAGACAAAGGATCATCAGATCCGAAATGGTAAAGAGATTAAGAGTAACAAGGCCCTTCGCCGGAAAGGGATCTCTCCGGTAAATCGAAATGAAACGGCATAAAAAAAGGGAAAACCAACAGATAATGGTTAGATCTGAAAAAGAAAAAGAAAAAGGGATATGTAAAGAGAAGGAGCAATCAGCCAAACCTTGAAACCCAGATCTGGGGTTGCGAAGAAAACTACTATGTTTACAAACCGAATCTTGGCTCTCTGATAGGGGCTCATCGGAGCCAAACGGTGACAACAACCACCGTGGTAGAAGAAACTCGCAAAAAAAGAAACAAATCTTATGAACCAGAAATAGATCTCAAAGGACGCCCAAGAATCATAAAAAGTGAAATGTTGCCAAAATGATATAAAACAATAAAAAATAAAATAAAAGATAAGGGGATAGATACAACCTGATATCGGAGGTGGTTGGGTGAGTGGGATAGCTCTTGGGATTCTCATCCCGATTCCCAAGGAGATAAGGGAAACCGTGTAAATTGAAATGATATTGGCAAAAATGGCAGAATGGGAAGAGTTGCCGTGAGGGGGAAGGGAAGTGGTGAGAAATCCCACCGGAAAAAGAGGAAGCCAAAACCAAACAAAGAACTCGGAAAACATTGAGAGAGAATTGAGAGCACACCCACACTCTCGTTACCCGTTGGAATTTTAACTGAGTAAAAAGTACAGAAATTGAGGTTTTGCAATATAATTCTGTTGAAAAGCTCCTAATCAATTATTTGAACTCCTAATATTTGAATAAAACCTTTTTGCGGTCCTTTTTGTAGAGGTTTCGGACGAGCAGGTCTAAATGGGCCTTTCAATGGACCCGTTGGAATTTTATCCGAGTAAAAAGTATAAAATTGAGGTTTTTCAATATAATTGTGTTAAAAAACTCCTAATCAATTATTTGAAAACCTAATATTTGAATAAAACATTTTTGCGGTCTTTTTTGTAGAGGTTTTAGACGAGCAGGTCTAAATGGGCCTTTCAATGGACCCGTTGGAATTTTAACTGAGTAAAAAGTACAGAAATTGAGGTTTTGCAATATAATTGTGTTGAGAAGCTCCTAATCAATTACATGAACTCCTAAAATTTGATTAAAACTTGTTTTGCAGTCCTTTTTGTAGAGGTTTCGAACGAGCGGGTCGAAATGGGCCTTTCAATGGACCCGTTGGAATTTTAACTGAGTAAAAAGTACAGAAATTGAGGTTTTGCAATATAAATGTGTTGAAAATCTCCTAATCAATTACACGAACTCCTAAAATTTGATTAAAACTTGTTTTGTAGTCCTTTTTGTAGAGGTTTCGGACGAGCGGGTCGAAATGGGCCTTTCAATGGACCCGTTGGAATTTTAACTGAGTAAAAAGTACAGAAATTGCGGTTTTGCAATATAATTGTGTTGAAAAGCTCCTAATCAATTACATGAACTCCTAAAATTTGATTAAAACATGTTTTGCAGTCCTTTTTGTAGAGGTTTCGGATGAGCGGGTCGAAATGGGCCTTTTAATGGACCCGTTGGAATTTTAAATGAGTAAAAAGTACATAAATTGAGGTTTTGCAATATAAATGTGTTGAAAAGCTCCTAATCAATTATTTGAACTCCTAATATTTGAATAAAACATTTTTGCGGTCCTTTTTGTAGAAGTTTCGGACGAGCAGGTCTAAATGGCCCTTTCAATGGACCTGTTGGAATTTTTTTTTTTGAAGAAAAGGCCTCATTAAAAACCCCTACTACTGTCCTTCAAGCAAAGCTAGAGGACCCTAAAAGGGGAAAAGAGTGCCCATTTATTTATTAATCAGTGAATATTTGTTACAAGATGTTGAATACAATGGGGAATATCCGATTCAAATGACATAGAAGTCATAGAATTCAGAGAAAAAGAAGCCAACGTATGGGCTATAATATTTGCCTCACGGCGTACAAAGGAAATGGAAGTAAAGTCGAAGTCGAGAAGAGCAGCTTGTATCTGATGAATAGTTGGTCCCATAGTAGATAGGTCCTGAGAAGGATTGTTGATCCTATTTGCGAGAGAGGCGCAGTCCGTTTCGATCATGATACGATTCCATCCTTGAGCTCGGGCAAAGGTAAGACCGGCAAGGATGCTTTCCCCCTCACTGGTGATAGCGTCCAGACAGCTACTAAGAGGGAAAGCAAGACCACCCACGACTGCTCCGCCAGGGTCACGAGCAACAACGCCGACTGCTGCTGCACGAGTTGAAGGGTTAAAAGCTCCGTCCACATTAATTTTTATATAATTAGGTGGAGGAGAACAGGAGGGATTAGAAAATGTAGATGGAGGTGGATCAGATGAAATAGAGGATTTACAAAATTCATCATGTAAGCTAATTGAGTTGACTGCAATTAGCCATGAGGGTTGTAGATGGTGGTTGTGGATCCAATCATTACGTCTGTTCCAAATATTCCATAAAACTGTAATAAAGAGACCAAATTTATCAGAGGAAATAGTAGAGGCTGCTTCCTCTAACCATTGTAAGGGTGAAGGAGCTGAACTCTTATAGAGAGAGATAGGAATACCACTAATTTGGAGGGCTTCAGTTTCCCCAGGACAGTCACGGAGCGCATGAAGAATTGTTTCCGAATGATTACCACATATAGAGCATAGCCCCGAACTAGGGGAGAAAGTTTGCATTTTAGAGCCAACTGGTAGAGCATCAGATGCCACTCGCCAGCCAAATGTTTTAACTTTGGGTAAAACTTTGGTTTTGGATAAAAATTTCCAAAAACGAGATGGAGGCAAAGGTTGGGATAGAGGTTGTTGTAGGAAGTTGTATCCAGATCGAACTGAATATATACCCGAATCGTTGGGAGACCATAAGATAGAGTCCCGATGATCATTGATGATGGGAATGCGAAGAATGGCATCCGCATCCATTGGGGAGAAGTAATTGTTTAGTTTTACTATATCCCAAGCAGTTTGGTTGCGGATCATAAAGTCCCGACATCGAATGTGAATTTCGTCGGAAATTTCGTAATCTCCAGTTATCTCAACTGGGGAAGACCCTCCCCATTTATCCTTGTGTATCCTGATATTACTATTTATACCCGGGCGATGAAGAAAGCCAGGGTAAAGACGCTGAAGGGCGTTGTGTATCCCTTGCCAGGCAAAGGAGCCTCTATTAGGCTTCGGTGCATCCAAGATGTTTCCTGCAGGGAAAAATTTAGAACGGTATATTTGACCTAATAGGGAATCTGGTTCGCAAATTAATTTCCAAATTTGCTTGCCCAAGAGAGCGATATTGAAGTCGTGAAGGTCTTTGAAACCCATGCCGCCAGCAGATTTGGGTAAACATATACGGTTCCATGATAACATATGCCAGCCTTTTTTGTTGGATTTACCAGTCCACCAGTATTGGCGGATTGATGTAGTCATGTCATCTATGATATTGTGCGGTAGTAGATAGCAAGACATCACATATTGTGGAAGGGATTGTAAGACAGCTTTGATGAAAATCTCTCTACCACTAAAGGATAGAAGATGTTTGTCCCAACTAGATAGACGATCATGTACTTTATCTCGTACAAAACCTAGTGATTCAGTTTTATTTTTCCCGATTAGGAGTGGGATGCCTAGGTAAACACCGGGGTTCGAAACTTCTCGCACTTGTAATAGGCTATTGATTGCATTTCTTGTTGCAGATGGTGTACGTGGGTTATAGAAGATTGTTGATTTTTCGAAATTTATTGCTTGACCTGAAGCATTAGCATAAATCTGCAGAGCATTTTTTAATTGGGATGCTTCAGATTGGTTGGTATTTATGAATACCATACAATCATCAGCAAAAAGGAGGTGGTTGACTTTGGGCCCATGTTTACATGCCCCTAATCCTGGAAGCATATTAGTTTGTTGAGCTTCAGCTAAATAAGCCGAGAGTCCTTGGGTGCAGAATAGGAAAAGAAAAGGGGAAAGAGGATCCCCCTGACGAAGACCACGTTGAGGTTTAAACATGGGTGATAAAGAATTATTAATTTTAACTGAGAAGGAGACAGTGGATATACAACGCATTATAAGCTCAATCCAATCGGATTCAAAGCCCATACGAGCCATAACATTAGCAAGAAAAGACCATTCAACTCTGTCGAAGGCTTTTTCCATGTCAAGCTTGAGAGCAGCTCCTTGCGAGGATTTAGTCGCACCAGAATTGATATTGTGAATGATTTCATGCGCAACCAGAATGTTGTCAGAGATATTGCGACCCTGGATAAAGGCATCTTGATTAGGGCTAATACAAAGAGGTATAACCTGTTTCATTCTATTCACAATAGTTTTGGCAACTATTTTATAGAGAACAGTGCAAAGACTAATAGGTCGGAGTTGTTTCATGGAAGTTGGATCCTTTACTTTGGGAATTAGCACCAGAATTGTTTTGTTAACTAAGGCCATATCAGCTTTGCCTTTTAAAAGATCCGTACAAAGATTAAGAACATCGTCTCCAACTGTGTCCCAGTGTTGACGAAAGAATCTACTAGGAAGACCGTCGGCACCAGGAGCCTTCCTAGGGTCAATATCTTTAAAGGCATGGAGAATTTCTTCTCTGGTGAACGGCTTGAGAAGGTTGGCATTCATAGAGGAATTTATGGAGGGGTGGATTTTGTCCAAAATGACATCCGAGAATCGGGGATTAGAAGTTGTAAACAGATTTTGGAAATAATTAGAGGCGATATCCATTATTTCAGATTCAGAGGTACACCAATTGGATTTGGTATCATAAAGACCTAAAATTGAATTTTTCTTATTGCGATTAGAGGCTCTGGCATGGAAGAATTTGGTATTTTTGTCTCCTTGAGATAGCCAGAGAGTACGAGATCTTTGTGCCCAATAAGCTTCTTGTTCTGATAAAAGTTTATTTAATTCTGTTCTATAGTTTAAATAAGTTTGCTTATTTGCGGCTGTTAAGGGACGATAGAGTAGTTTGTTAATTTTTTTGGTTAGGAATTTAATGCGTCCTGTTGTTTTAAAGCGTTGTTGATTTTGCCAGTCGTTTAAGTATGAGCCTACCGCTTTAATTTTATTGATGGCTGTACCGGGGGTATCGGTCCATGCCCTTTTGATTGTTTGGATATTATCTTTGTTAGTAGCCCAGCAACTTTCAAATCTGAAATTTTTGGGTGTTTGTGTTTTAGGAGTAGAAGTTGGTTTATCAAATTCAATAAGAAGGAAACAATGGTCGGATTTTGCAACATATTCCGTAGTTATACGATGACTAGGGTAGATATCTTTCCAAGCATAGTTAGCAATAAAGCGATCAAGCCGTTCATGAATTACCGGTGTTAAGGGTCCTATTTTTGTCCACGTAAACCATCCCGAGGTAGGTTTACAGTCGAAAAGGCTGTTACGAATTAAACAATTACGAAAATTTTTTATTTGGGATCTTGCTCTACGAGGGCCGCCTTGTTTTTCTGAATCAGTTAGAATCTCATTGAAATCACCTCCAAGAAGCCAAGGTTTATCTTTAGTGGATAAGTGTAAGGAATCTATTAGCTCCCAAGTTTTGTATTTTTGGCTAGTTTCCGAAAATCCATGCATTCCAGTGAAAAACGTAGTGCAATTGTTCTTTGTAATTTGAATGTGAATATAACGCAGCGAGTAAGAAATTAAATTTATATTAATATCGTTTGCGGCGAATAAGGAAATTCCGGAACACCCCTCCGATGGGGGGATAGAAATAATGTCTAACATACCTAATGATAGACATAGGCGGTGACATTCCGCTTTATTTAACTTAGTTTCGCATAAAAATATAATATCAGGGTTGGTACGTTGGACATAGTCTCGGAGATGTTGAACCGTCGGGGCTTGTCCTAGGCCCTGACAGTTCCAGCAGAGGATCCTCATTTTCCTCGGCGGGGCTGGGAGTCAGCCGCCGCCGGAGAGTTTTTTGAGCTGCTCATCCCAGCTTTTGGAGTAGATCCGGACTGTTTGGATTTTTTCGGCGGGAGCGATACTTGTATTGGGGAGCGGCGTTTCATGCCACGGTTATTTTGGTTTGGAGCAGGTGCAGGTACGGGTGCTGGAACAGGAGCTGGTGCAGGGGCTGCATCATTCGGGTAAGTTTTTAGTAACCACTGATTAAAATCATTGAACAATGTATCAGTGGGTTTAGAAGGCTTACTCGATTCAGAATCAAACTTCTTAATCTGATCAGCTGTAGGGCTGGGAACACCATAATCTTCATTGGTTTCCCAATTATCATCAGAACCATCTTCCGGGATGGGGTAGATGGTGTTAAGGGGTTGGGGCTCAAGAGGAGCCTTTTGCTTCAAATCAGCATTAGGGGGGGCTCTAGCAGAGTTGGGGTCGTCATCAATAGTCATGTCGGCATTTTGGCCATCATCAGTAGCTTGTTCCGTGAATGAGGCTGCATCGCCATCATTTAGAGAACCTATGCAGCGTAGGAAAATTGTGATTAGCACCTTAAAGATTTTTGAGTTAAGTAAGGAGATAGAATAAAATATTTTACCCAGATTATTCTGTTCGTTATTGGGAGCAGTGGGATTGGCAGAAGCTGCTGGGATGTTTGTTGGGGCCACTGTGAATAAAACTATAGTTAGGAGTATTGATAGAAAAAAAGAGTTGAGGAAGCTGATTAAAAAAGTGGTTATTGTAAATATGAAGATAGGGTTACCATTTGTTGGAGGGATGATTGGAATCTGATTTGGTTCCACATTGCGGATACGTCCCCGAAGGCCAGTTGGGCGACGTCTAGGTGGAAGGTAGCGGAGCCATTCTCCGTATTGTAACTTGGATAGATCGAGAGATGAACGGATTGGACAATTTTCTAGGGTATGACTGATAATGCCGCATCCAGGACATAGAGTTGGGAGCCTTTCATACTGGAGTCTGCACATGATTTTGTTTTCACCAGAACCAATGAACACAAATCGGGTGACTGGTCTAGTAATGTTGAGAATGATTTCAACTCGAAGGAATTCTTGCATATTCCCATCAATTAGGCGGGTGTCCGTACGGAGTACTTGACCAACCATTGAACCTAGAGCATGACCCACCAGATGGGAGCGATCAACATCAGCAAAGAGTGGGTCTGGAAGAGAGAAAATTCGGATCCAGATTCTCATGGTGTTGAAGTTGTAGTCGTTTAATGATTTGGCCGGATCGTATTCAGTGACTGCTAGCCATTCATCCTTATAAAGCCAAGGACCACGATTAATGATCTCGTAGCAGTTCTTGATTTCCTTGAACTTGATCTTGATAAAGTTGTCTTGTATCGCTGTAATGGATACCACATCATTAGGTTTCCAAATACCTTCGAAGGCGTTGATCACAGCAGAGATATCGATAAACTTGGATGAAATAAATCGGCCAATTACAATGAGCTTGGGATCTTCTTTGATAAAATCAAAATCCAGTGTGTACAATAGTTCTGATTCTTCATTGGTAAGGCTGATCGAGTTGAGTTGTGGGATGGAGGAGGATGAAGCCATTGATAGAGTTAGAGGGTAAGAGAAAAACGAGATAGAAAGATGTTGTGATGGGATGGTAGGAAAATACTGAAGGTAAATAAAGAAAGTGAAAAAACCTAAGGGTAAAGAAATATGGAAGGTGAATTGATTAATATTTTGGAAAATAAATGTAGGTAGTAAAAGATGGAAAGTACTTTTATACGTATAAAGCTTATTTAGAGCATTTTCCTGAATTGATATTTGACCATAAATTATTAAAAGAAAGTATCGTTTATTACTATAATAATTATGGTAGACCTTTAGTATTGTCATTAAATAGAAATGTTTAATAAGTTGACTGTAAGGGGGTTTTGAGAAAAGAAAAATCCCTGGGATTATAGTGAAAAAAGAAGGAAATTTATTGATCGAATTTTTAAAACAGGGAATAATTTTGAATGGCTTAAAAAAAGGATAGTAGGTGACGGAAATTGAGTTAATTATTTCCCTTAATTGAAGTAGGATTATAGAATAAAAGATAGATTTTGATGGTAGTATCTTTGGTAATATGGAAGGATGTAATAAATGAGAGGATGTGAAAGAGTTAGAAAAATCTTGAAGGAAAAGAATATTGGTAACATTTAAATTTATTTTTGTAGAATTGTGGCTAGATATTTTTTTAGAAAATATATTAATTGTTTGGAAGGGTGAGAGATAGTAGTAAGTTACTAAATAACAGAATATAAAGAAAGGCAACATATATGTAACGGAAGGTGTAAAAATTAAGATAGATGCTTTTTGAAGAACATTGTATTGTAATAAATGGCATTCAAAATATTTATAGCAATTAAAATAGTAATAAACCCAGAGCAAAGACAGGGAGTTATAAAAAGTGGTAAGAAAAGCCGTTATAAACAATGAATTTTGAAAAACATAATTGATAATAATAATTGAGGGGGTAAAAGCTACGTAATTAAGGAATATGTATGTCCTATAAAACATGTAAAGTGAGTAGGAGGATAAGGCTGTTATGGTATCCCTAAAAGATAGGGTAGGTTTAAAATCCCATGAAAGGGCTCGAAAGATTTCATCTATAATGATGTAAAGGGAAACGCAGTGGGTGACAATGAAGAAGCATAATTTAGGCCAAAGAAAGTAACCTACATGAGTCTGATAATCGAGCAAGATGCTAGATAGAGCAGTATAATAACCTATGAACATACATCTAGAAAGTTTAGGATATGCAGTTAATAGGAAATAAAACAAGGAAAGTACTGATATTAATTCTAATGATGGAGCTATTATGATAAGGAAAACGGCAAAATTTAAGGAATGTGGGATTAGAAATAAAGTAATTTGTAGTAAATAGTTTATGTGTAAGTTGAAAAAATTATTAATAGGTAAATAACTTGTGGACCATGATAAAAACGGAAAGATATGGTGTTTTCCAGCTATAATTAGGACTGTTATATTGGGCAATTTTTGAAAATTAAAATCGGTAATAAGTATTATAAGAGGGAAAATAGGGAGTAAAATATAATTTGTTGGTTCCATTAAAGAACGGAAATATTGACTGGAAAAAGTAAGGTGTGATAAGAATAAAAATTTGAAATTATGTAAATAGTGATCAGAGGGGTAGCCCCTAAGGAATAGGGTAGTTGTAATATCCCTTGAAAGGGCTAGAGAGAGGTCACCTAATAAGGTGTAGCATAAGTCACAAACTTTAATATCGTTTGAGCAGAAATTAAAACATTCAAAGTTGCATACATGAAGCAGGCGTATAGAAGCATATAACTGAAAGGAAAAACCTAGAGGCATACATCTAAGAGTAATGAGCAACCAAATAAAAGGCATAAGGAAAAGGAGAGCAAAAGAAAAGCAGCATAAAATAATTACATACCCGGGGAGAGAAGGAAGCGGGGGATAGAAATATAATACAGACCAAATGAGCAAAAAAATGATGGGGGAAGAGCATAATAAATTAACTACATCTACATAATTACAAAGCCAATGAGTAGTGCAGCATGAATAGTCATAAGACCTATAGGAATGCGTGGAAATTTTGTCATATGGTTTCAAGATCTGCAAAAAGGTAAAAGTGCATATCAGAGAACCTTTGTAAATAGATTTTGCAATCCATTCAGAAATAATAAATGATATGAGCCGGGATGGGTTAGCTTTAGAGTAAAAAAATATAGTAATGCAATGTAAACATATAAGGTATGTATTTGTTGTATTTATAATGTATTTGTAAGGAGTAATGATACTGGGAATATTATACGGTTTGTAGTTCATAGTCAAAAAAGCAACCATGAGGTTTGTAGAATCAAAATTAAGCAACATTGGTAAGATGATTCTAGAAATATAAGACCAATTAGAACTTCTATATTTCATCATTATTCTGTTTATTGCTGTCGAGTAGGGAAGTTGGAGAAAGATATTATACAACAAAGATTTAGCTTTGTGTATAGGAAGGGGGTGATTAAGATTAAATAATCCCAAAGGTTGGGCTTGAATATTTTTCCCTTGAAGGGCTGGTAAATAGAGATCAGCAATGAGGGATGGAACTAATAAAGAAGACAGAGCATTCGAATTGAGAATTATTGAGAATGAAGAGCTAGAGATCATGAAGATGTAATGGAAAGATTGCATAAGATAACAAATAAAGAAATAAACTAAAATGATATGGATGAACAAATTACAGTGATTTGAAAGAGGGTATAAACATAGAACGAAAGTCAGATCAAAAATTAAAACCCATGTAACAGAGAGGTTTGAATTACTAAAAGAACATGATAAATGTAGGAATATGCAAAAGATATCTACGTAAATAAAATTCAAGTTGTAGAATAAAACTGAAAAACAGATAAAAAGGATGAGAGAAGGACAGAAGGAGACCTTTGTGATATACTTCCAGAAGATGAAAAGTTTTGATCCACCGTAAAGTAATGGATACCAGATCAGACGGTAGACGGAAGGGTGGAACGAAAAAAGGGGTCTCCTTTCTTTGGGTTCCAAACGGCTTCTCATGAAAACCATGAGCAAAGCCAGGGACTTAGATTTCCTACCAAAAAAATTAGGGTTAGTAAAAATTGAGAAGAAGAAACGGTTCGTTAAAGAACCGATAAACAAAAGGAGAGATAACAATTGAAATAACAAAAAGAAAATATGAAATAAATAAGAAAAGAAGATTAACAAGACCAGATCGTCGGCCAAACCAGACGGAGGCAGATCGGAAACCAAGTGCTCCCGCCGGAGAAGATACCATATACCATAAAAGTCAGATCTGGTGGCAGGAGAGAGCCTCAGATCGAAGCTTAAAAACATCGAACAGATTTCGCTACAAGAAAAGAAAAAACTTATTAGAAGCCCGGAAGAAAGATAAAAACCAAGATTAAAAAAGCAAGAGATTCCTTTTCCGATTGTTGCAGATCTGATGGCGATGGGGAAACCCATGACGATTTGCGTAAGAACCAGGCACATCTCGCAACAAAAGAGCAGATGATGCATTAGAAAAAAAGAAGAGGAAATATAACAAAGAAATACAAAAATTAAAAGAAACAGAGATGGATGGGATGAGACGGCTGTTGGCCTTCTCTTACCCTTTTCCACTGGTTCCGAATGAATCCGGCTTGAATATAGAGACTGAAACGTCCGACCCTCCAGATCCGTTAGGTACCAGCAAAATGGTTGCCGCCGGGGAGATAAAGGCCAAAGTTTCAAGGTTGAAACAGAGAAAAACCCAGATCCAAGGGATAAAAAGATTAAGAAGCGGATATAAAGAAAACCCAATAAAAACGATATAGCCGGAAAAACCAAAAAATTGTGAGTGATAAAATGATGCTTGATAATGAAAAATCTGTGAAAAAAAGATAAAAGCAAGCAGAGAAGAAAGAGATAAGAATGGAAAAAATGATAAAAGTAGATTGAAAACCAAACCGTCTTTGTGAAATGGTTGGGATGCGGGATGACTCTCTGTCTTCTCGTCCCTATTTCCAAGGGATTATGCGTTGAAGATTTCACCAAGGGCTTGCATACGCGGCAGAGAGGAGGGAGTGCCGTGTGGGGGAAGGGGATTGGTGGAGAGGAATATTCCACCGGGAAAAAATGGAAAAAAGAAAGAACAAGCCAAAACCCATGAAAATTCCTAGAGAGAATTGAGAGAGAATTGAGAGCCATACCCGTTACCTGTTGGAATTTTAACTAAGTAAAAACTACAGAAATTGAGGTTTTGCAATATAATTGTGTTGAAAAGCTCCTAATCAATTATTTGAACTCCTAATATTTGAATAAAACATTTTTGTCGTCCTTTTTGTAGAGGTTTCAGACGAGCGGGTCTAAATGGGCCTTTCATTGGACCCGTTGGAATTTTATATGAGTAAAAAGTATAAAATAGAGGTTTTTCAATATAATTGTGTTTATAAGCTCCTAATCAATTATTTCAACTCTTAAAATTTGAATAAAACATTTTTGCCGTCCTTTTTGTAGAGGTTTCAGACGAGCAGGTCTAAATGAGCCTTTCAATGGACCCGTTGGAATTTTATCTGAGTAAAAAGTATAAAATTGAGGTTTTCAATATAATTTTGTTTAAAAGCTCCTAATCAATTATTTGAACTCCTAATATTTGAATAAAACCTTTTTGCGGTCCTTTTTGTAGAAGTTTCGGACGAGCAGGTCTAAATGGGCCTTTCAATGGACCCGTTGGAATTTTAACTGAGTAAAAAGTACAGAAATTGAAGTTTTGCAATATAAATGTGTTGAAAATCTCCTAATCAATTATTTGAACTCCTAATATTTGATTAAAACTTGTTTTGCAGTCCTTTTTGTAGAGGTTTCGGACGAGCGGGTCGAAATGGGCCTTTCATTGGACCCGTTGGAATTTTATATGAGTAAAAAGTATAAAATAGAGGTTTTTCAATATAATTGTGTTTATAAGCTCCTAATCAATTATTTCAACTCTTAAAATTTGAATAAAACATTTTTGCAGTCCTTTTTGTAGAGGTTTCAGACGAGCAGGTCTAAATGGGCCTTTCAATGGACCCGTTGGAATTTTATCTGAGTAAAAAGTATAAAATTGAGGTTTTCAATATAATTGTGTTTAAAAGCTCCTAATCAATTATTTGAACTCCTAATATTTGAATAAAACCTTTTTGCGGTCCTTTTTGTAGAAGTTTCGGACGAGCAGGTCTAAATGGGCCTTTCAATGGACCCGTTGGAATTTTAACTGAGTAAAAAGTACAGAAATTGAGGTTATGCAATATAATTGTGTTGAAAAGCTCCTAATCAATTATTTGAACTCCTAATATTTGAATAAAACATATTTGCGGTCCTTTTTGTAGAGGTTTTGGACGAGCAGGTCTAAATGGGCCTTTCAATAGACCCGCTGGAGATTTAATTGAGTAAAAAGTACAGAAATTGAGGTTTTGCAATATAATTGTGTTGAAAAGCTCCTAATCAATTATTTGAACTCCTAATATTTGATTAAAACTTGTTTTGCAGTCCTTATAGTAGAGGTTTCGGACGAGCGGGTCGAAATGGGCCTTTGAATGGACCCGTTGGAATTTTAAATAAGTAAAAAGTACAGAAATTGAGGTTTTGCAATATAATTGTGTTGAAAAGCTCCTAATCAATTATTTGAACTCCTAATATTTGAATAAAACCTTTTTGCGGTCGTTTTTGTAGAGGTTTCGTACGAGCAGGTCTAAATGGGCCTTTCAATGGACCCATTGGAATTTTATCTGAGTAAAAAGTACAGAAATTGAGGTTTTGCAATATAATTTTGTTGAAAAGCTCCTAATCAATTATTTGAACTCCTAATATTTGAATAAAACATTTTTGCGGTCCTTTTTGTAGAGGTTTCGGACGAGCAGGTCTAAATGGGCCTTTCAATGGACCCCTTGGAATTTTATCTGAGTAAAAAGTATAAAAATTGAGGTTTTTCAATATAATTGTGTTCAAAAGTTCCTACTCAATTATTTGAACTCCTAATATTTGAATAAAACATTTTTGCGGTCCTTTTTGTAGATGTTTCGCACGAGCAGGTCTAAATGGGCCTTTCAATGGACCCGTTGGAATTTTAACTGAGTAAAAAGTACAGAAATTGAGGTTTTGCAATATAATTGTGTTGAAAAACTCCTAATCAATTACATGAACTCCTAAAATTTGATTAAAACTTGTTTTGCAGTCCTTTTTGTAGAAGTTTCGGACGAGCAGGTCTAAATGGGCCTTTCAATGGACCCGTTGGAATTTTAACTGAGTAAAAAGTACAGAAATTGCGGTTTTGCAATATAATTGTGTTGAAAAGCTCCTAATCAATTACATGAACTCCTAAAATTTGATTAAAACATGTTTTGCAGTCCTTTTTGTAGAGGTTTTGGATGAGCGGGTCGAAATGGGCCTTTCAATGGACCCGTTGGAATTTTAAATGAGTAAAAAGTACATAAATTGAGGTTTTGCAATATAATTGTGTTGAAAAGCTCCTAATCAATTATTTGAACTCCTAATATTTGAATAAAACATTTTTGCGGTCCTTTTTGTAGAAGTTTCGGACGAGCAGGTCTAAATGGCCCTTTCAATGGACCTGTTGGAATTTTAACTGAGTAAAAACTACAGAAATTGAGGTTTTGCAATATAATTGTGTTGAAAAGCTCCTAATCAATTATTTGAACTCCTAATATTTGAATAAAACATTTTTGTCGTCCTTTTTGTAGAGGTTTCAGACGAGCGGGTCTAAATGGGCCTTTCATTGGACCCGTTGGAATTTTATATGAGTAAAAAGTATAAAATAGAGGTTTTTCAATATAATTGTGTTTATAAGCTCCTAATCAATTATTTCAACTCTTAAAATTTGAATAAAACATTTTTGCAGACCTTTTTGTAGAGGTTTCAGACGAGCAGGTCTAAATGAGCCTTTCAATGGACCCGTTGGAATTTTATCTGAGTAAAAAGTATAAAATTGAGGTTTTCAATATAATTTTGTTTAAAAGCTCCTAATCAATTATTTGAACTCCTAATATTTGAATAAAACCTTTTTGCGGTCCTTTTTGTAGAAGTTTCGGACGAGCAGGTCTAAATGGGCCTTTCAATGGACCCGTTGGAATTTTAACTGAGTAAAAAATACAGAAATTGAAGTTTTGCAATATAAATGTGTTGAAAATCTCCTAATCAATTATTTGAACTCCTAATATTTGATTAAAACTTGTTTTGCAGTCCTTTTTGTAGAGGTTTCGGACGAGCGGGTCGAAATGGGCCTTTCATTGGACCCGTTGGAATTTTATATGAGTAAAAAGTATAAAATAGAGGTTTTTCAATATAATTGTGTTTATAAGCTCCTAATCAATTATTTCAACTCTTAAAATTTGAATAAAACATTTTTGCAGTCCTTTTTGTAGAGGTTTCAGACGAGCAGGTCTAAATGGGCCTTTCAATGGACCCGTTGGAATTTTATCTGAGTAAAAAGTATAAAATTGAGGTTTTCAATATAATTGTGTTTAAAAGCTCCTAATCAATTATTTGAACTCCTAATATTTGAATAAAACCTTTTTGCGGTCCTTTTTGTAGAAGTTTCGGACGAGCAGGTCTAAATGGGCCTTTCAATGGACCCGTTGGAATTTTAACTGAGTAAAAAGTACAGAAATTGAGGTTATGCAATATAATTGTGTTGAAAAGCTCCTAATCAATTATTTGAACTCCTAATATTTGAATAAAACATATTTGCGGTCCTTTTTGTAGAGGTTTTGGACGAGCAGGTCGAAATGGGCCTTTGAATGGACCCGTTGGAATTTTAAATAAGTAAAAAGTACAGAAATTGAGGTTTTGCAATATAATTGTGTTGAAAAGCTCCTAATCAATTATTTGAACTCCTAATATTTGAATAAAACCTTTTTGCGGTCGTTTTTGTAGAGGTTTCGTACGAGCAGGTCTAAATGGGCCTTTCAATGGACCCATTGGAATTTTATCTGAGTAAAAAGTACAAAAATTGAGGTTTTGCAATATAATTTTGTTGAAAAGCTCCTAATCAATTATTTGAACTCCTAATATTTGAATAAAACATTTTTGCGGTCCTTTTTGTAGAGGTTTCGGACGAGCAGGTCTAAATGGGCCTTTCAATGGACCCCTTGGAATTTTATCTGAGTAAAAAGTATAAAAATTGAGGTTTTTCAATATAATTGTGTTCAAAAGTTCCTACTCAATTATTTGAACTCCTAATATTTGAATAAAACATTTTTGCAGTCCTTTTTGTAGATGTTTCGCACGAGCAGGTCTAAATGGGCCTTTCAATGGACCCGTTGGAATTTTAACTGAGTAAAAAGTACAGAAATTGAGGTTTTGCAATATAATTGTGTTGAAAAACTCCTAATCAATTACATGAAATCCTAAAATTTGATTAAAACTTGTTTTGCAGTCCTTTTGTAGAGGTTTCAGACGAGTGGGTCGAAATGGGCCTTTCAATGGACCAGTTGGAATTTTAACTGAGTAAAAAGTACAGAAATTGCGGTTTTGCAATATAATTGAGCTGAAAAGCTCCTAATCAATTATTTGAACTCCTAATATTTGATTAAAACTTGTTTTGCAGTCCTTTTGGTAGAGGTTTCGGACGAGCAGGTCGAAATGGGCCTTTCAATGGACCCGTTGGAATTTTAACTTAGTAAAAAGTACAGAAATTGAGGTTTTGCAATATAGTTGTGAAGAAAAGCTCCTAATCAATTACATGAACTCCTAAAATTTGATTAAAACTTGTTTTGCAGTCCTTTTTGTAGAGGTTTCGGACGAGCGGGTCAAAATTGGCCTTTCAATGGACCCGTTGCAATTTTAAATGAGTAATGTGTACAGAAATTGAGGTTTTGCAATATAATTGTGTTGAAAAGCTCCTAATCAATTATTTGAACTCATAATATTTGAAATAAACATTTTTGCGGTCCTTTTTGTAGAGGTTTCGGACGAGCAGGTCTAAATGGGCCTTTCAATGGACGCGTTGGAATTTTATATGAGTAAAAAGTATAAAATAGAGGTTTTTCAATATAATTGTGTTTAAAAGCTCCTAATCAATTATTTGAACTCCTAATATTTGAATAAAACATTTTTGCGGTCCTTTTTGTAGAGGTTTCGGACGAGCAGGTCTATATGGGCCTTTCAATGGACCGTTGGAATTTTATCTGAGTAAAAAGTATAAAATTAAGGTTTTTAATTATAATTGTGTTTAAAAGCTCCTAATCAATTATTTGAACTCCTAATATTTGAATAAAACATTTTTGCGGTCCTTTTTGTAGAAGTTTCGGACGAGCAGGTCTAAATGGGCCTTTCAATGGACCCGTTGGAATTTTAACTGAGTAAAAAGTACAGAAATTGAGGTTTTGCAATATAATTGTGTTTAAAAGCTCCTAATCAATTACATGAACTCCTAAAATTTGATTAAAACTTGTTTTGCAGTCCTTTTTATAGAGGTTTCGGACGAGCGGGTCGAAATGGGCCTTTCAATGGACCCGTTGGAATTTTAACTGAGTAAAAAGTACAGAAATTGCGGTTTTGCAATATAATTGTGCTGAAAAGCTCCTAATAAATTATTTGAACTCCTAATATTTGATTAAAACTTGTTTTGCAGTCCTTTTGGTAGAGGTTTCGGACGACCAGGTCGAAATGGGCCTTTCAATGGACCCGTTGGAATTTTAACTGAGTAAAAAGTACAGAAATTGAGGTTTTGCAATATAATTGTGTTGAAAAGCTCCTAATCAATTACATGAACTCCTAAAATTTGATTAAAACTTGTTTTGCAGTCCTTTTTGTAGAGGTTTCGGACTAGCGGGTCGAAATGGGCCTTTCAATGGACCCGTTGGAATTTTAAATGAGTAAAAAGTACAGAAATTGAGGTTTTTCAATATAATTGTGTTGAAAAGCTCCTAATCAATTATTTGAACTCCTAATATTTGAATAAAACATTTTTGCGGTCCTTTTTGTAGAGGTTCGGACGAGCAGGTCTAAATGGGCCTTTCAATAGACCCGTTGGAATTTTATTTGAGTAAAAAGTATAAAATAGAGGTTTTTCAATATAATTGTGTTGAAAAGCTCCTAATCAATTACATGAACTCCTAAAATTTTATTAAAACTTGTTTTGCAGTTTTCTTGTAGAGGTTTCGGACGAGCGGGTCGAAATGGGCCTTTCAATGGACCCGTTGGAATTTTAACTGAGTAAAAAGTACAAAAATTGAGGTTTTGCAATATAATTGTGTTTAAAAGCTCCTAATCAATTATTTGAACTCCTAATATTTGAATAAAACATTTTTGCGGTCCTTTTTGTAGATGTTTCGCACGAGCAGGTCTAAATGGGCCTTTCAATGGACCCGTTGGAATTTTAACTGAGTAAAAAGTACAGAAATTGAGGTTTTGCAATATAATTGTGTTGAAAAGCTCCTAATCAAATATTTGAACTCCTAATATTTGAATAAAACATTTTTGTGGTCCTTTTTGTAGAAGTTTCGGACGAGCAGGTCTAAATGGGTCATTCAATGGACCCGTTGGAATTTTATCTGAGTAAAAAGTATAAAATTGAGGTTTTTCAATATAATTGTGTTTAAAAGCTCCTAATCAAATATTTGAACTCCTAATATTTGAATAAAACATTTTTGTGGTCCTTTTTGTAGAAGTTTCGGACGAGCAGGTCTAAATGGGCCTTTCAATGGACCCGTTGGAATTTTAACTAAGTAAAAAGTACAGAAATTGAGGTTTTGCAATATAATTCTGTTGAAAAGCTCCTAATCAATTACATGAACTCCTAAAATTTTATTAAAACTTGTTTTGCAGTCCTTTTTGTAGAGGTTTCGGACGAGAGGGTCGAAATGGGCCTTTCAATGGACCCGTTGGAATTTTAACAGAGTAAAAAGTACATAAATTGCGGTTTTGCAATATAATTGTGCTGAAAAGCTCCTAATCAACAATATGAACTCCTAATATTTGATTAAAACTTGATTTGCAATCCTTTTTGTAGAGGTTCCGGACGAGCGGGTCGAAATGGGCCTTTCAATGGACCCGTTGGAATTTTAACTTAGTAAAAAGTACAGAAATTGAGGTTTTGCAATATAATTGTGTTGAAAAGCTCCTGATCAATTACATGAACTCCTAAAATTTGATTAAAACTTGTTTTGCAGTCCTTTTTGTAGAGGTTTCGGACGAGCGGGTCGAAATGGGCCTTTCAATGGACCCGTTGGAATTTTTAATGAGTAAAAAGTACAGAAATTAAGGTTTTGCAATATAATTGTGTTGAAAAGTTCCTAATCAATTATTTGAACTCCTAATATTTGAATAAAACATTTTTGCGGTCCTTTTTGTAGAGGTTTCGGACGAGCAGGTCTAAATGGGCCTTTCAATGGACCCGTTGGAATTTTAACTGAGTAAAAAGTACAAAAATTGAGGTTTTGCAATATAATTGTGTTGAAAAGCTCCTCATCAATTATTTGAACTTCTAATATTTGAATAAAACATTTTGCGGTCCTTTTTGTAGAGGTTTCAGACGAGCGGGTCTAAATGGGCCTTTCAATGGACCCGTTGGAATTTTATATGAGTAAAAAGTATTGAATAGAGGTTTTTCAATATAATTGTGTTTAAAAGCTCCTAATCAATTATTTGAACTCCTAATATTTGAATAAAACATTTTTGCGGTCCTTTTTGTAGAGGTTTCGGACGAGCAGGTCTAAATGGTCCCTTCAATGGACCCGTTGGAATTTTATCTGAGTAAAAAGTATAAAATTGAGGTTTTTCAATATAATTGTGTTTAAAAGCTCCTAATCAAATATTTGAACTCCTAATATTTGAATAAAACATTTTTGTGGTCCTTTTTGTAGAAGTTTCGGACGAGCAGGTCTAAATGGGCCTTTCAATGGACCCGTTGGAATTTTAACTAAGTAAAAAGTACAGAAATTGAGGTTTTGCAATATAATTGTGTTGAAAAGCTCCTAATCAATTACATGAACTCCTAAAAATTTATTAAAACTTGTTTTGCAGTCCTTTTTGTAGAGGTTTCGGACGAGAGGGTCGAAATGGGCCTTTCAATGGACCCGTTGGAATTTTAACTGAGTAAAAAGTACATAAATTGCGGTTTTGCAATATAATTGTGCTGAAAAGCTCCTAATCAACAATATGAACTCCTAATATTTGATTAAAACTTGATTTGCAATCCTTTTTGTAGAGGTTCCGGACGAGCGGGTCGAAATGGGCCTTTCAATGGACCCGTTGGAATTTTAACTTAGTAAAAAGTACAGAAATTGAGGTTTTGCAATATAATTGTGTTGAAAATCTCCTAATCAATTACATGAACTCCTATAATTTGATTAAAACTTGTTTTGCAGTCCTTTTTGTAGAGGTTTCGGACGAGCGGGTCGAAATGGGCCTTTCAATGGACCCGTTGGAATTTTAAATGAGTAAAAGTACAGAAATTGAGGTTTTGCAATAAAATTGTGTTGAAAAGCTCCTAATCAATTATTTGAACTCCTAATATTTGAATAAAACATTTTTGCGGTCCTTTTTGTAGAGGTTTCGGACGAGCAGGTCTAAATGGGCCTTTCAATGGACCCGTTGGAATTTTAACTGAGTAAAAACTACAGAAATTAAGGTTTTGCAATATAATTGTGTTGAAAATCTCCTAATCAATTATTTGAACTCCTAATATTTGAATAAAACATTTTTGCGGTCCTTTTTGTAGAGGTTTCAGACGAGCGGGTCTAAATGGGCCTTTCAATGGACCTGTTGGAATTTTATATGAGTAAAAAGTATAAAATAGAGGTTTTTCAATATAATTGTGTTTAAAAGCTCCTAATCAATTATTTGAACTCCTAATATTTGAATAAAACATTTTTGCGGTCCTTTTTGTAGAGGTTTCGGACGAGGAGGTCTAAATGGGCCTTTCAATGGACCCGTTGGAATTTTAACAGAGTAAAAAGTACAGAAATTGAGGTTTTGCAATATAATTGTGTTGAAAAGCTCCTAATCAATTACTTGAACTCCTAAAATTTGATTAAAACTTGTTTTGCAGTCCTTTTTATAGAGGTTTCGGACGAGCGCGTCGAAATGGGCCTTTCAATGGACCCGTTGGAATTTTATATGAGTAAAAAGTATTGAATAGAGGTTTTTCAATATAATTGTGTTTAAAAGCTCCTAATCAATTATTTGAACTCCTAATATTTGAATAAAACATTTTTGCGGTCCTTTTTGTAGAGGTTTCGGACGAGCAGGTCTAAATGGTCCCTTCAATGGACCCGTTGGAATTTTATCTGAGTAAAAAGTATAAAATTGAGGTTTTTCAATATAATTGTGTTTAAAAGCTCCTAATCAAATATTTGAACTCCTAATATTTGAATAAAACATTTTTGTGGTCCTTTTTGTAGAAGTTTCGGACGAGCAGGTCTAAATGGGCCTTTCAATGGACCCGTTGGAATTTTAACTAAGTAAAAAGTACAGAAATTGAGGTTTTGCAATATAATTGTGTTGAAAAGCTCCTAATCAATTACATGAACTCCTAAAAATTTATTAAAACTTGTTTTGCAGTCCTTTTTGTAGAGGTTTCGGACGAGAGGGTCGAAATGGGCCTTTCAATGGACCCGTTGGAATTTTAACTGAGTAAAAAGTACATAAATTGCGGTTTTGCAATATAATTGTGCTGAAAAGCTCCTAATCAACAATATGAACTCCTAATATTTGATTAAAACTTGATTTGCAATCCTTTTTGTAGAGGTTCCGGACGAGCGGGTCGAAATGGGCCTTTCAATGGACCCGTTGGAATTTTAACTTAGTAAAAAGTACAGAAATTGAGGTTTTGCAATATAATTGTGTTGAAAATCTCCTAATCAATTACATGAACTCCTATAATTTGATTAAAACTTGTTTTGCAGTCCTTTTTGTAGAGGTTTCGGACGAGCGGGTCGAAATGGGCCTTTCAATGGACCCGTTGGAATTTTAAATGAGTAAAAGTACAGAAATTGAGGTTTTGCAATAAAATTGTGTTGAAAAGCTCCTAATCAATTATTTGAACTCCTAATATTTGAATAAAACATTTTTGCGGTCCTTTTTGTAGAGGTTTCGGACGAGCAGGTCTAAATGGGCCTTTCAATGGACCCGTTGGAATTTTAACTGAGTAAAAACTACAGAAATTAAGGTTTTGCAATATAATTGTGTTGAAAATCTCCTAATCAATTATTTGAACTCCTAATATTTGAATAAAACATTTTTGCGGTCCTTTTTGTAGAGGTTTCAGACGAGCGGGTCTAAATGGGCCTTTCAATGGACCTGTTGGAATTTTATATGAGTAAAAAGTATAAAATAGAGGTTTTTCAATATAATTGTGTTTAAAAGCTCCTAATCAATTATTTGAACTCCTAATATTTGAATAAAACATTTTTGCGGTCCTTTTTGTAGAGGTTTCGGACGAGGAGGTCTAAATGGGCCTTTCAATGGACCCGTTGGAATTTTAACAGAGTAAAAAGTACAGAAATTGAGGTTTTGCAATATAATTGTGTTGAAAAGCTCCTAATCAATTACTTGAACTCCTAAAATTTGATTAAAACTTGTTTTGCAGTCCTTTTTATAGAGGTTTCGGACGAGCGCGTCGAAATGGGCCTTTCAATGGACCCGTTGGAATTTTA
Organism: Hibiscus tridactylites; assembly: GCA_958450335.1. NCBI lineage: Eukaryota > Viridiplantae > Streptophyta > Magnoliopsida > Malvales > Malvaceae > Hibiscus > Hibiscus tridactylites. The sequence continues at coordinate 46,369,866 of OY288275.1, read as the reverse complement.
ACTGAGTAAAAAGTACAAAAATTGCGGTTTTGCAATATAATTGTGCTGAAAAGCTCCTAATCAATTATTTGAACTCCTAATATTTTATTAAAACTTGTTTTGCAGTCCTTTTGGTAGAGGTTTCGGACGAGCAGGTCGAAATGGGCCTTTCAATGGACCCGTTGGAATTTTAACTGAGTAAAAAGTACAGAAATTGAGGTTTTGCAATATAATTGTGTTGAAAAGCTCCTAATCAATTACATGAACTCCTAAATTTTGATTAAAACTTGTTTTTCAGTCCTTTTTGTAAAGGTTTCGGACGAGCGGGTCGAAATGGGCCTTTCAATGGACCCGTTGGATATTTAACTGAGTAAAAAGTACAGAAATTGCGGTTTTGCAATATAATTGTGCTGAAAAGCTCCTAATCAATTACATGAACTCCTAAAATTTGATTAAAACTTGTTTTGCAGTCCTTTTTGTAGAGGTTTCGGACTAGCGGGTCGAAATGGGCCTTTCAATGGACCCGTTGGAATTCTAAATGAGTAAAAAGTACAGAAATTGAGGTTTTGCAATATAATTGTGTTGAAAAGCTCCTAATCAATTATTTGAACTCCTAAATTTGAATAAAACATTTTTGCGGTCCTTTTAGTAGAGGTTCGGACGAGCAGGTCTAAATGGGCCTTTCAATGGACCCGTTGGAATTTTATTTGAGTAAAAAGTATAAAATAGAGGTTTTTCAATATAATTGTGTTGAAAAGCTACTAATCAATTACATGAACTCCTAAAATTTGAATAAAACTTATTTTGCAGTTTTCTTGTAGAGGTTTCGGACGAGCGGGTCGAAATGGGCCTTTCAATGGACCCGTTGGAATTTTAACTGAGTAAAAAGTACAGAAATTGCGGTTTTGCAATATAATTGTGTTGAAAAGCTCCTAATCAATTATTTGAAATCCTAATATTTTATTAAAACTTGTTTTGCAGTCCTTTTTGTAGAGGTTTCGGACGAGCGGGTCGAAATGGGCCTTTCAATGGACCCGTTGGAATTTTAACTAAGTAAAAAGTACAGAAATTGAGGTTTTGCAATATAATTGTGTTGAAAAGCTCCTCATCAATTATTTGAACTCCTAATATTTGAATAAAACATTTTGCGATACTTTTTGTAGAGGTTTCAGACGAGCGGGTCTAAATGGGCCTTTCAATGGACCCGTTGGAATTTTATCTGAGTAAAAAGTATAAAATTGAGGTTTTTCAATATAATTGTGTTTAAAAGCTCCTAATCAATTATTTGAACTCCTAATATTTGAATAAAACATTTTTGCGGTCCTTTTTGTAGATGTTTCGCACGAGCAGGTCTAAATGGGCCTTTCAATGGACCCGTTGGAATTTTAACTGAGTAAAAAGTACAAAAATTGAGGTTTTGCAATATAATTGTGTTGAAAAGCTCCTAATCAATTACATGAACTCCTAAAATTTGATTAAAACTTGTTTTGCAGTCCTTTATGTAGAGGTTTCGGACGAGCGGGTCGAAATGGGCCTTTTCAATGGACCCGTTGCAATTTTAACTGAGTAAAAAGTACATAAATTTAGGTTTTGCAATTTAATTGTGTTGAAAAGCTCCTAATCAATTATTTGAACTCCTAATATTTGATTAAAACTTGTCTTGCAGTCCTTTTTGTAGAGGTTTCGCACGAGCAGGTCTAAATGGGCCTTTCAATGGACCCGTTGGAATTTTAACTGAGTAAAAAGTACAGAAATTGAGGTTTGGCAATATAATTGTGTTGAAAAACTCCTAATCAATTACATGAACTCCTAAATTTTGATTAAAACTTGTTTTGCAGTCCTTTTGTAGAGGTTTCAGACGAGCGGGTCGAAATGGGCCTTTCAATGGACCAGTTGGAATTTTAACTGAGTAAAAAGTACAGAAATTGCGGTTTGGCAATATAATTGTGCTGAAAAGCTCCTAATCAATTATTTGAACTCCTAATATTTGATTAAAACTTGTTTTGCAGTCCTTTTGGTAGAGGTTTCGGACGAGCAGGTCGAAATGGGCCTTTCAATGGACCCGTTTGAATTTTAACAGAGTAAAAAGTACAGAAATTGAGGTTTTGCAATATAGTTGTGTTGAAAAGCTCCTAATAAATTACATGAACTCCTAAAATTTGATTAAAACTTGTTTTGCAGTCCTTTTTGTAGAGGTTTCGGACGAGCGGGTCAAAATGGGCCTTTCAATGGACCCGTTGCAATTTTAAATGAGTAATAAGTACAGAAATTGAGGTTTTGCAATATAATTGTGTTGAAAAGCTCCTAATCAATTATTTGAACTCCTAATATTTGAATATAACATTTTTGCGGTCCTTTTTGTTGAGGTTTCGGACGAGCAGGTCTAAATGGGCCTTTCAATGGACCCATTGGAATTTTATATGAGTAAAAAGTATAAAATAGAGGTTTTTCAATATAATTGTGTTTAAAAGCTCCTAATCAATTATTTGAACTCCTAATATTTGAATAAAACATTTTTGCGGTCCTTTTTGTAGAAGTTTCGGACGAGCAAGTCTAAATGGGCCTTTCAATGGACCCATTGGAATTTTAACTGAGTAAAAAGTACAGAAATTGAGGTTTTGCAATATAATTGTGTTGAAAAGCTCCTAATCAATTATTTGAACTCCTAATATTTGAATAAAACATTTTTGCGGTCCTTTTTGTAGAGGTTTCGGACGAGCAGGTCTAAATGGGCCTTTCAATGGACCCGTTGGAATTTTAACTGAGTAAAAACTACAAAAATTAAGGTTTTGCAATATAATTGTGTTGAAAAGCTCCTAATCAATTATTTGAACTCCTAATATTTGAATAAAACATTTTTGCGGTCCTTTTTGTAGAGGTTTCAGACGAGCGGGTCTAAATGGGCCTTTCAATGGACCTGTTGGAATTTTATATGAGTAAAAAGTATAAAATAGAGGTTTTTCAATATAATTGTGTTTAAAAGCTCCTAATAAATTATTTGAACTCTTAGTATTTGAATAAAACATTTTTGCGGTCCTTTTTGTAGAGGTTCGGACGAGCAGGTCTAAATGGGGCTTTCAATGGACCCGTTGGAATTTTATTTGAGTAAAAAGTATAAAATAGAGGTTTTTCAATATAATTGTGTTTAAAAGCTCCTAATCAATTATTTGAACTCCTAATATCTGAATAAAACATTTTTGCGGTCCTTTTTGTAGAAGTTTCGGACGAGCAGGTCTAAATGGGCCTTTCAATGGACCCATTGGAATTTTAACTGAGTAAAAAGTACAGAAATTGAGGTTTTGCAATATAATTGTGTTGAAAAGCTCCTAATCAATTATTTGAACTCCTAATATTTGAATAAAACATTTTTGCGGTCCTTTTTGTAGAGGTTTCGGACGAGCAGGTCTAAATGGGCCTTTCAATGGACCCGTTGGAATTTTAACTGAGTAAAAACTACAGAAATTAAGGTTTTGCAATATAATTGTGTTGAAAAGCTCCTAATCAATTATTTGAACTCCTAATATTTGAATAAAACATTTTTGCGGTCCTTTTTGTAGAGGTTTCAGACGAGCGGGTCTAAATGGGCCTTTCAATGGACCTGTTGGAATTTTATATGAGTAAAAAGTATAAAATAGAGGTTTTTCAATATAATTGTGTTTAAAAGCTCCTAATAAATTATTTGAACTCTTAATATTTGAATAAAACATTTTTGCGGTCCTTTTTGTAAAGGTTTCGGACGAGCAGGTCTAAATGGGCCTTTCAATGGACCCATTGGAATTTTAACTGAGTAAAAAGTACATAAATTGAGCTTTTGCAATATAATTGTTTTGAAAAGCTCCTAATCAATTATTTGAACTCCTAATATTTGAATAAAACATTTTTGCGGTCCTTTTTGTAGAGGTTTCGGACGAGCGGGTCGAAATCGGCCTTTCAATGGACCCGTTGAAATTTTAAATGATTAAAAAGTACAGAAATTGAGGTTTTGCAATATAATTGTGTTGAAAAGCTCCTAATCAATTATTTGAACTCCTAATATTTGATTAAAACTTGTTTTGCAGTCCTTTTTATAGAGGTTTCGGACGAGCGGGTCGAAATGGGCCTTTCAATGGACTCATTGGAATTTTAACTGAGTAAAAAGTACATAAAATGAGGTTTTGCAATATAATTGTTTTGAAAAGCTCCTAATCAATTATTTGAACTCCTAATATTTGAATAAAACATTTTTGCGGTCCTTTTTGTAGTGGTTTCGGACGAGCAGGTCTAAATGGGCCTTTCAATGGACCCGTTGGAATTTTATATGAGTAAAAAGTATAAAATTGAGGTTTTTCAATATAATTTTGTTTAAAAGCTCCTAATAAATTATTTGAACTCCTAATATTTGAATAAAACATTTTTGCGGTCCTTTTTGTAGATGTTTCGGACGAGCAAGTCTAAATGGGCCTTTCAATGGACCCATTGGAATTTTATATGAGTAAAAAGTATAAAATAGAGGTTTTTCAATATAAAGTTGTTTAAAAGCTCCTAATCAATTATTTGAACTCCTAATATTTGAATAAAACGTTTTTGCGGTCCTTTTTGTAGAGGTTTCGGACGAGCAGGTCTATATGGGCCTTTCAATGGACCGTTGGAATTTTATCTGAGTAAAAAGTATAAAATTGAGGTTTTTAATTATAATTGTGTTTAAAAGCTCCTAATCAATTATTTGAACTCCTAATATTTGAATAAAACATTTTTGCGGTCCTTTTTGTAGAAGTTTCGGACGAGCAGGTCTAAATGGGCCTTTCAATGGACCCGTTGGAATTTTAACTGAGTAAAAAGTATAGAAATTGAGGTTTTGCAATATAATTGTGTTGAAAAGCTCCTAATCAATTACGTGAACTCCTAAAATTTGATTAAAACTTGTTTTGCAGTCCTTTTTATAGAGGTTTCGGACGAGCGGGTCGAAATGGGCCTTTCAATGGACCCGTTGGAATTTTAACTGAGTAAAAAGTACAGAAATTGCGGTTTTGCAATATAATTGTGTTGAAAAGCTCCTAATCAATTACATGAACTCCTAAATTTTGATTAAAACTTGTTTTGCAGTCCTTTTGTAGAGGTTTCGGACGAGCGGGTCGAAATGGTCCTTTCAATGGACCCGTTGGAATTTTAAACGAGTAAAAACTACAGAAATTGAGGTTTTGCAATATAATTGTGTTGAAAAGCTCCTAATCAATTATTTGAACTCCTAATATTTGAATAAAACATTTTTGCGGTCCTTTTTGTAGAGGTTTCGGACGAGCAGGTCTAAATGGGCCTTTCAATGGACCCGTTGGAATTTTAACTGAGTAAAAACTACAGAAATTAAGGTTTTGCAATATAATTGTGTTGAAAAGTTCCTAATCAATTATTTGAACTCCTAATATTTGAATAAAACATTTTTGCGGTCATTTTTGTAGAGGTTTCAGACGAGCGGGTCTAAATGGGCCTTTCAATGGACATGTTGGAATATTATATGAGTAAAAAGTATAAAATAGAGGTTTTTCAATATAATTGTGTTTAAAAGCTCCTAATCAATTATTTGAACTCCTAATATTTGAATAAAACATTTTTGCGGTCCTTTTTGTAGAGGTTCGGACGAGCAGGTCTAAATGGACCTTTCAATGGACCCGTTGGAATTTTATTTGAGTAAAAAGTATAAAATAGAGGTTTTTCAATATAATTGTGTTGAAAAGCTACTAATCAATTACATGAACTCCTAAATTTTGAATAAAATTTGTTTTGCAGTTTTCTTGCAGAGGTTTTGGACGAGCGGGTCGAAATGGGCCTTTCAATGGACCCGTTGGAATTTTAACTGAGTAAAAAGTACAGAAATTGCGGTTTTGCAATATAATTGTGTTGAAAAGCTCCTAATCAATTATTTGAAATCCTAATATTTTATTAAAACTTGTTTTGCAGTCCTTTTTGTAGAGGTTTCGGACGAGCGGGTCGAAATGGGCCTTTCAATGGACCTGATGGAATTTTAACTGAGTAAAAAGTACAAAAATTGAGGTTTTGCAATATAATTGTGTTGAAAAGCTCCTAATCAATTACATGAACTCCTAAAATTTGATTAAAACTTGTTTTGCAGTCCTTTATGTAGAGGTTTCGGACGAGCGGGTCGAAATGGGCCTTTTCAATGGACCCGTTGGAATTTTAACTGAGTAAAAAGTACATAAATTTAGGTTTTGCAATTTAATTGTGTTGAAAAGCTCCTAATCAATTATTTGAACTCCTAATATTTGATTAAAACTTGTCTTGCAGTCCTTTTTGTAGAGGTTTCGCACGAGCAGGTCTAAATGGGCCTTTCAATGGACCCGTTGGAATTTTAACTGAGTAAAAAGTACAGAAATTGAGGTTTGGCAATATAATTGTGTTGAAAAACTCCTAATCAATTACATGAACTCCTAAATTTTGATTAAAACTTGTTTTGCAGTCCTTTTGTAGAGGTTTCAGACGAGCGGGTCGAAATGGGCCTTTCAATGGACCAGTTGGAATTTTAACTGAGTAAAAAGTACAGAAATTGCGGTTTGGCAATATAATTGTGCTGAAAAGCTCCTAATCAATTATTTGAACTCCTAATATTTGATTAAAACTTGTTTTGCAGTCCTTTTGGTAGAGGTTTCGGACGAGCAGGTCGAAATGGGCCTTTCAATGGACCCGTTTGAATTTTAACAGAGTAAAAAGTACAGAAATTGAGGTTTTGCAATATAGTTGTGTTGAAAAGCTCCTAATAAATTACATGAACTCCTAAAATTTGATTAAAACTTGTTTTGCAGTCCTTTTTGTAGAGGTTTCGGACGAGCGGGTCAAAATGGGCCTTTCAATGGACCCGTTGCAATTTTAAATGAGTAATAAGTACAGAAATTGAGGTTTTGCAATATAATTGTGTTGAAAAGCTCCTAATCAATTATTTGAACTCCTAATATTTGAATATAACATTTTTGCGGTCCTTTTTGTTGAGGTTTCGGACGAGCAGGTCTAAATGGGCCTTTCAATGGACCCATTGGAATTTTATATGAGTAAAAAGTATAAAATAGAGGTTTTTCAATATAATTGTGTTTAAAAGCTCCTAATCAATTATTTGAACTCCTAATATTTGAATAAAACATTTTTGCGGTCCTTTTTGTAGAAGTTTCGGACGAGCAAGTCTAAATGGGCCTTTCAATGGACCCATTGGAATTTTAACTGAGTAAAAAGTACAGAAATTGAGGTTTTGCAATATAATTGTGTTGAAAAGCTCCTAATCAATTATTTGAACTCCTAATATTTGAATAAAACATTTTTGCGGTCCTTTTTGTAGAGGTTTCGGACGAGCAGGTCTAAATGGGCCTTTCAATGGACCCGTTGGAATTTTAACTGAGTAAAAACTACAAAAATTAAGGTTTTGCAATATAATTGTGTTGAAAAGCTCCTAATCAATTATTTGAACTCCTAATATTTGAATAAAACATTTTTGCGGTCCTTTTTGTAGAGGTTTCAGACGAGCGGGTCTAAATGGGCCTTTCAATGGACCTGTTGGAATTTTATATGAGTAAAAAGTATAAAATAGAGGTTTTTCAATATAATTGTGTTTAAAAGCTCCTAATAAATTATTTGAACTCTTAGTATTTGAATAAAACATTTTTGCGGTCCTTTTTGTAGAGGTTCGGACGAGCAGGTCTAAATGGGGCTTTCAATGGACCCGTTGGAATTTTATTTGAGTAAAAAGTATAAAATAGAGGTTTTTCAATATAATTGTGTTTAAAAGCTCCTAATCAATTATTTGAACTCCTAATATCTGAATAAAACATTTTTGCGGTCCTTTTTGTAGAAGTTTCGGACGAGCAGGTCTAAATGGGCCTTTCAATGGACCCATTGGAATTTTAACTGAGTAAAAAGTACAGAAATTGAGGTTTTGCAATATAATTGTGTTGAAAAGCTCCTAATCAATTATTTGAACTCCTAATATTTGAATAAAACATTTTTGCGGTCCTTTTTGTAGAGGTTTCGGACGAGCAGGTCTAAATGGGCCTTTCAATGGACCCGTTGGAATTTTAACTGAGTAAAAACTACAGAAATTAAGGTTTTGCAATATAATTGTGTTGAAAAGCTCCTAATCAATTATTTGAACTCCTAATATTTGAATAAAACATTTTTGCGGTCCTTTTTGTAGAGGTTTCAGACGAGCGGGTCTAAATGGGCCTTTCAATGGACCTGTTGGAATTTTATATGAGTAAAAAGTATAAAATAGAGGTTTTTCAATATAATTGTGTTTAAAAGCTCCTAATAAATTATTTGAACTCTTAATATTTGAATAAAACATTTTTGCGGTCCTTTTTGTAAAGGTTTCGGACGAGCAGGTCTAAATGGGCCTTTCAATGGACCCATTGGAATTTTAACTGAGTAAAAAGTACATAAATTGAGCTTTTGCAATATAATTGTTTTGAAAAGCTCCTAATCAATTATTTGAACTCCTAATATTTGAATAAAACATTTTTGCGGTCCTTTTTGTAGAGGTTTCGGACGAGCGGGTCGAAATCGGCCTTTCAATGGACCCGTTGAAATTTTAAATGATTAAAAAGTACAGAAATTGAGGTTTTGCAATATAATTGTGTTGAAAAGCTCCTAATCAATTATTTGAACTCCTAATATTTGATTAAAACTTGTTTTGCAGTCCTTTTTATAGAGGTTTCGGACGAGCGGGTCGAAATGGGCCTTTCAATGGACTCATTGGAATTTTAACTGAGTAAAAAGTACATAAAATGAGGTTTTGCAATATAATTGTTTTGAAAAGCTCCTAATCAATTATTTGAACTCCTAATATTTGAATAAAACATTTTTGCGGTCCTTTTTGTAGTGGTTTCGGACGAGCAGGTCTAAATGGGCCTTTCAATGGACCCGTTGGAATTTTATATGAGTAAAAAGTATAAAATTGAGGTTTTTCAATATAATTTTGTTTAAAAGCTCCTAATAAATTATTTGAACTCCTAATATTTGAATAAAACATTTTTGCGGTCCTTTTTGTAGATGTTTCGGACGAGCAAGTCTAAATGGGCCTTTCAATGGACCCATTGGAATTTTATATGAGTAAAAAGTATAAAATAGAGGTTTTTCAATATAAAGTTGTTTAAAAGCTCCTAATCAATTATTTGAACTCCTAATATTTGAATAAAACGTTTTTGCGGTCCTTTTTGTAGAGGTTTCGGACGAGCAGGTCTATATGGGCCTTTCAATGGACCGTTGGAATTTTATCTGAGTAAAAAGTATAAAATTGAGGTTTTTAATTATAATTGTGTTTAAAAGCTCCTAATCAATTATTTGAACTCCTAATATTTGAATAAAACATTTTTGCGGTCCTTTTTGTAGAAGTTTCGGACGAGCAGGTCTAAATGGGCCTTTCAATGGACCCGTTGGAATTTTAACTGAGTAAAAAGTATAGAAATTGAGGTTTTGCAATATAATTGTGTTGAAAAGCTCCTAATCAATTACGTGAACTCCTAAAATTTGATTAAAACTTGTTTTGCAGTCCTTTTTATAGAGGTTTCGGACGAGCGGGTCGAAATGGGCCTTTCAATGGACCCGTTGGAATTTTAACTGAGTAAAAAGTACAGAAATTGCGGTTTTGCAATATAATTGTGTTGAAAAGCTCCTAATCAATTACATGAACTCCTAAATTTTGATTAAAACTTGTTTTGCAGTCCTTTTGTAGAGGTTTCGGACGAGCGGGTCGAAATGGTCCTTTCAATGGACCCGTTGGAATTTTAAACGAGTAAAAACTACAGAAATTGAGGTTTTGCAATATAATTGTGTTGAAAAGCTCCTAATCAATTATTTGAACTCCTAATATTTGAATAAAACATTTTTGCGGTCCTTTTTGTAGAGGTTTCGGACGAGCAGGTCTAAATGGGCCTTTCAATGGACCCGTTGGAATTTTAACTGAGTAAAAACTACAGAAATTAAGGTTTTGCAATATAATTGTGTTGAAAAGTTCCTAATCAATTATTTGAACTCCTAATATTTGAATAAAACATTTTTGCGGTCATTTTTGTAGAGGTTTCAGACGAGCGGGTCTAAATGGGCCTTTCAATGGACATGTTGGAATATTATATGAGTAAAAAGTATAAAATAGAGGTTTTTCAATATAATTGTGTTTAAAAGCTCCTAATCAATTATTTGAACTCCTAATATTTGAATAAAACATTTTTGCGGTCCTTTTTGTAGAGGTTCGGACGAGCAGGTCTAAATGGACCTTTCAATGGACCCGTTGGAATTTTATTTGAGTAAAAAGTATAAAATAGAGGTTTTTCAATATAATTGTGTTGAAAAGCTACTAATCAATTACATGAACTCCTAAATTTTGAATAAAATTTGTTTTGCAGTTTTCTTGCAGAGGTTTCGGACGAGCGGGTCGAAATGGGCCTTTCAATGGACCCGTTGGAATTTTAACTGAGTAAAAAGTACAGAAATTGCGGTTTTGCAATATAATTGTGTTGAAAAGCTCCTAATCAATTATTTGAAATCCTAATATTTTATTAAAACTTGTTTTGCAGTCCTTTTTGTAGAGGTTTCGGACGAGCGGGTCGAAATGGGCCTTTCAATGGACCCGATGGAATTTTAACTGAGTAAAAAGTACAAAAATTGAGGTTTTGCAATATAATTGTGTTGAAAAGCTCCTAATCAATTACATGAACTCCTAAAATTTGATTAAAACTTGTTTTGCAGTCCTTTATGTAGAGGTTTCGGACGAGCGGGTCGAAATGGGCCTTTTCAATGGACCCGTTGCAATTTTAACTGAGTAAAAAGTACATAAATTTAGGTTTTGCAATTTAATTGTGTTGAAAAGCTCCTAATCAATTATTTGAACTCCTAATATTTGATTAAAACTTGTCTTGCAGTCCTTTTTGTAGAGGTTTCGGACGAGCGGGTCGAAATGGGCCTTTTCAATGGACCCGTTGCAATTTTAACTGAGTAAAAAGTACATAAATTGAGGTTTTGCAATATAATTGTGTTGAAAAGCTCCTAATCAATTATTTGCACTCCTAATATTTGAATAAAACATTTTTGTCGTCCTTTTTGTAGAGGTTTCAGACGAGCGGGTCTAAATGGGCCTTTTAATGGACCCGTTGGAATTTTATTTGAGTAAAAAGTATAAAATAGAGGTTTTTCAATATAATTGTGTTGAAAATCTCCTAATCAATTATTTGAACTCCTAATATTTGAATAAAAAAATTTTGCGGTCCTTTTTGTAGAGGGTTCGGACGAGCAGGTCTAAATGGGCCTTTCAATGGACCCGTTGGAATTTTAACTGAGTAAACAGTACAGAAAATTGAGGTTTTGCAATATAATTGTGTTGAAAAGCTCCTAATCAATTACATGAACTCCTAAAATTTGATTAAAACTTGTTTTGCAGTCCTTTTTGTAGAGGTTTCGGACGAGCGGGTCGAAATGGGCCTTTTCAATGGACCCGTTGCAATTTTAACTGAGTAAAAAGTACATAAATTGTGGTTTTGCAATATAATTGTGTTGAAAAGCTCCTAATCAATTATTTGAACTCCTAATATTTGAATAAAACATTTTTGCGGTCCTTTTTATAGAGGTTTCGGACGAGCAGGTCTAAATGGGCCTTTCAATGGACCCGTTGGAATTTTATTTGAGTAAAAAGTATAAAATAGAGGTTTTTCAATATAATTGTGTTGAAAAGCTACTAATCAATTACATGAACTCCTAAAATTTGATTAAAACTTGTTTTGCAGTTTTCTTGTAGAGGTTTCGGACGAGCGAGTCGAAATGGGCCTTTCAATGGACCCGTTGGAATTTTAACTGAGTAAAAAGTACAGAAATTGCGGTTTTGTAATATAATTGTGTTGAAAAGCTCCTAATCAATTATTTGAAATCCTAATATTTTATTAAAACTTGTTTTGCAGTCCTTTTTGGGACGAGCGGGTCGAAATGGGCCTTTCAATGGACCCGTTGGAATTTTAACTGAGTAAAAAGTACAGAAATTGAGGTTTTGCAATATAATTGTGTTGGAAAGCTCCTAATCATTTACATGAACTCCTAAAATTTGATTAAAACTTGTTTTGCAGTTTTTTTGTAGAGGTTTCGGACGAGCGGGTCGAAATGGGCCTTTCAATGGACCCGTTGGAATTTTAAATGAGTAAAAGTACAGAAATTGAGGTTTTGCAATATAATTGTGTTGAAAACCTCCTAATCAATTATTTGAACTCCTAATATTTGAATAAAACATTTTTGCTGTCCTTTTTGTAGAGGTTTCGGACGAGCAGGTCTAAATGGGCCTTTCAATGGACCCGTTGGAATTTTAACTGAGTAAAAAGTACAGAAATTGAGGTTTTGCAATATAATTGTGTTGAAAAGCTCCTCATCAATTATTTGAACTCCTAATATTTGAATAAAACATTTTGCGGTCCTTTTTGTAGAGGTTTCAGACGAGCGGGTCTAAATGGGCCTTTCAATGGACCCGTTGGAATTTTATATGAGTAAAAAGTATAGAATAGAGGTTTTTCAATATAATTGTGTTTAAAAGCTCCGAATCAATTATTTGAACTCCTAATATTTGAATAAAACATTTTTGCGGTCCTTTTTGTAGAGGTTTCGGACGAGCAGGTCTAAATGGGCCTTTCAATGGACCCGTTGGAATTTTATATGAGTAAAAAGTATAAAATAGAGGTTTTTCAATATAATTTTGTTTAAAAGCTCCTAATCAATTATTTGAACTCCTAATATTTGAATAAAACATTTTTGCGGTCCTTTTTGTAGAGGTTTCGGACGAGCAGGTCTAAATGGGCCTTTCAATGGACCCCTTGGAATTTTATCTGAGTAAAAAGTATAAAATTGAGGTTTTTCAATATAATTGTGTTTAAAAGCTCCTAATCAATTATTTGAACTCCTAATATTTGAATAAAACATTTTTGCGGTCCTTTTTGTAGATGTTTCGCACGAGCAGGTCTAAATGGGCCTTTCAATGGACCCGTTGGAATTTTAACTGAGTAAAAAGTACAGAAATTGAGGTTTTGCAATATAATTGTGTTGAAAAGCTCCTAATCAATTACATGAACTCCTAAAATTTGATTAAAACTTGTTTTGCAGTTTTTTTGTAGAGGTTTCGGACGAGCGGGTCGAAATGGGCCTTTCAATGGACCCGTTGGAATTTTAAATGAGTAAAAGTATAGAAATTGAGGTTTTGCAATATAATTGTGTTGAAAACCTCCTAATCAATTATTTGAACTCCTAATATTTGAATAAAACATTTTTGCTGTCCTTTTTGTAGAGGTTTCGGACGAGCAGGTCTAAATGGGCCTTTCAATGGACCCGTTGGAATTTTAACTGAGTAAAAAGTACAGAAATTGAGGTTTTGCAATATAATTGTGTTGAAAAGCTCCTCATCAATTATTTGAACTCCTAATATTTGAATAAAACATTTTGCGGTCCTTTTTGTAGAGGTTTCAGACGAGCGGGTCTAAATGGGCCTTTCAATGGACCTGTTGGAATTTTATATGAGTAAAAAGTATAAAATAGAGGTTTTTCAATATAATTGTGTTTAAAAGCTCCTAATAAATTATTTGAACTCTTAATATTTGAATAAAACATTTTTGCGGTCCTTTTTGTAAAGGTTTCGGACGAGCAGGTCTAAATGGGCCTTTCAATGGACCCGTTGGAATTTTAACTGAGTAAAAAGTACATAAATTGAGCTTTTGCAATATAATTGTTTTGAAAAGCTCCTAATCAATTATTTGAACTCCTAATATTTGAATAAAACATTTTTGCGGTCCTTTTTGTAGAGGTTTCGGACGAGCGGGTAGAAATCGGCCTTTCAATGGACCCGTTGGAATTTTATCTGAATAAAAAGTATAAAATTGAGGTTTTTCAATATAATTGTGTTTAAAAGCTCCTAATCAATTATTTGAACTCCTAATAATTGAATAAAACATTTTTGCGGTCCTTTTTGTAGAGGTTTCGCACGAGCAGGTCTAAATGGGCCTTTTAATGGACCCGTTCGAATTTTAACTGAGTAAAAAGTACAGAAATTGAGGTTTTGCAATATAATTGTGTCGAAAAACTCCTAATCAATTACATGAACTCCTAAAATTTGATTAAAACTTGTTTTGCAGTCCTTTTGTAGAGGTTTCAGACGAGCGGGTCGAAATGGGCCTTTCAATGGACCAGTTGGAATTTTAACTGAGTAAAAAGTACAGAAATTGCGGTTTGGCAATATAATTGTGCTGAAAAGCTCCTAATCAATTATTTGAACTCCTAATATTTGATTAAAACTTGTTTTGCAGTCCTTTTGGTAGAGGTTTCGGACGAGCAGGTCGAAATGGGCCTTTCAATGGACCGGTTTGAATTTTAACTGAGTAAAAAGTACAGAAATTGAGGTTTTGCAATATAGTTGTGTTGAAAAGCTCCTAATCAATTATTTGAACTCCTAATATTTGAATAAAACATTTTTGCGGTCCTTTTTGTTGAGGTTTCGGACGAGCAGGTCTAAATGGGCCTTTCAATGGACCCATTGGAATTTTATATGAGTAAAAAGTATAAAATAGAGGTTTTTCAATATAATTGTGTTTAAAAGCTCCTAATCAATTATTTGAACTCCTAATATTTGAATAAAACATTTTTGCGGTCCTTTTTGTTGAAGTTTCGGACGAGCAGGTCTAAATGGGCCTTTCAATGGACCCATTGGAATTTTAACTGAGTAAAAAGTACAGAAATTGAGGTTTTGCAATATAATTGTGTTGAAAAGCTCCTAATCAATTATTTGAACTCCTAATATTTGAATAAAACATTTTTGCGGTCCTTTTTGTAGAGGTTTCGGACGAGCAGGTCTAAATGGGCCTTTCAATGGACCCGTTGGAATTTTAACTGAGTAAAAACTACAAAAATTAAGGTTTTGCAATATAATTGTGTTGAAAAGCTCCTAATCAATTATTTGAACTCCTAATATTTGAATAAAACATTTTTGCGGTCCTTTTTGTAGAGGTTTCAGACGAGCGGGTCTAAATGGGCCTTTCAATGGACCTGTTGGAATTTTATATGAGTAAAAAGTATAAAATAGAGGTTTTTCAATATAATTGTGTTTAAAAGCTCCTAATAAATTATTTGAACTCTTAATATTTGAATAAAACATTTTTGCGGTCCTTTTTGTAAAGGTTTCGGACGAGCAGGTCTAAATGGGCCTTTCAATGGACCCGTTGGAATTTTAACTGAGTAAAAAGTACATAAATTGAGGTTTTGCAATATAATTGTTTTGAAAAGCTCCTAATCAATTATTTGAACTCCTAATATTTGAATAAAACATTTTTGCGGTCCTTTTTGTAGAGGTTTCGGACGAGCGGGTCGAAATCGGCCTTTCAATGGACCCGTTGAAATTTTAAATGATTAAAAAGTACAGAAATTGAGGTTTTGCAATATAATTGTGTTGAAAAGCTCCTAATCAATTATTTGAACTCCTAATATTTGATTAAAACTTGTTTTGCAGTCCTTTTTATAGAGGTTTCGGACGAGCGGGTCGAAATGGGCCTTTCAATGGACTCATTGGAATTTTAACTGAGTAAAAAGTACATAAATTGAGGTTTTGCAATATAATTGTTTTGAAAAGCTCCTAATCAATTATTTGAACTCCTAATATTTGAATAAAACATTTTTGCGGTCCTTTTTGTAGAAGTTTCGGACGAGCAGGTCTAAATGGGCCTTTCAATGGACCCGTTGGAATTTTAACTGAGTAAAAAGTATAGAAATTGAGGTTTTGCAATATAATTGTGTTGAAAAGCTCCTAATCAATTACGTGAACTCCTAAAATTTGATTAAAACTTGTTTTGCAGTCCTTTTTATAGAGGTTTCGGACGAGCGGGTCGAAATGGGCCTTTCAATGGACCCGTTGGAATTTTATCTGAGTAAAAAGTACAAAAATTTAGGTTTTGCAATTTAATTGTGTTGAAAAGCTCCTCATCAATTATTTGAACTCCTAATATTTGATTAAAACTTGTCCTGCAGTCCTTTTTGTAGAAGTTTCGGACGAGCGGGTCGAAATGGGCTATTTTAATGGACCCGTTGGAATTTTAACTGAGTAAAAAGTACAGAAATTGAGGGTTTGCAATATAATTGTGTTGAAAAGCTCCTAATCAATTACATGAACTCCTAAAATTTGATTAAAACTTGTTTTGCAGTTTTTTTGTAGAGGTTTCGGACGAGCGGGTCGAAATGGGCCTTTCAATGGACCCGTTGGAATTTTAAATGAGTAAAAGTAAAGAAATTGAGGTTTTGCAATATAATTGTGTTGAAAACCTCCTAATCAATTATTTGAACTCCTAATATTTGAATAAAACATTTTTGCTGTCCTTTTTGTAGAGGTTTCGGACGAGCAGGTCTAAATGGGCCTTTCAATGGACCCGTTGGAATTTTAACTGAGTAAAAAGTACAGAAATTGAGGTTTTGCAATATAATTGTGTTGAAAAGCTCCTCATCAATTATTTGAACTCCTAATATTTGAATAAAACATTTTGCGGTCCTTTTTGTAGAGGTTTCAGACGAGCGGGTCTAAATGGGCCTTTCAATGGACCCGTTGGAATTTTATATGAGTAAAAAGTATAGAATAGAGGTTTTTCAATATAATTGTGTTTAAAAGCTCCGAATCAATTATTTGAACTCCTAATATTTGAATAAAACATTTTTGCGGTCCTTTTTGTAGAGGTTTCGGACGAGCAGGTCTAAATGGGCCTTTCATAGGACCCGTTGGAATTTTATATGAGTAAAAAGTATAAAATAGAGGTTTTTCAATATATTTTGTTTAAAAGCTCCTAATCAATTATTTGAACTCCTAATATTTGAATAAAACATTTTTGCGGTCCTTTTTGTAGAGGTTTCGGACGAGCAGGTCTAAATGGGCCTTTCAATGGACCCCTTGGAATTTAATCTGAGTAAAAAGTATAAAATTGAGGTTTTTCAATATAATTGTGTTTAAAAGCTCCTAATCAATTATTTGAACTCCTAATATTTGAATAAAACATTTTTGCGGTCCTTTTTGTAGATGTTTCGCACGAGCAGGTCTAAATGGGCCTTTCAATGGACCCGTTGGAATTTTAACTGAGTAAAAAGTACAGAAATTGAGGTTTTGCAATATAATTGTGTTGAAAAACTCTTAATCAATTACATGAACTCCTAAAATTTGATTAAAACTTGTTTTGCAGTCCTTTTGTAGAGGTTTCAGACGAGCGGGTCGAAATGGGCCTTTCAATGGACCAGTTGGAATTTTAACTAAGTAAAAAGTACAGAAATTGCGGTTTGGCAATATAATTGTGCTGAAAAGCTCCTAATCAATTATTTGAACTCCTAATATTTGATTAAAACTTGTTTTGCAGTCCTTTTGGTAGAGGTTTCGGACGAGCAGGTCGAAATGGGCCTTTCAATGGACCCGTTTGAATTTTAACAGAGTAAAAAGTACAGAAATTGAGGTTTTGCAATATAGTTGTGTTGAAAAGCTCCTAATAAATTATATGAACTCCTAAAATTTGATTAAAACTTGTTTTGCAGTCCTTTTTGTAAAGGTTTCGGACGAGCGGGTCAAAATGGGCCTTTCAATGGACCCGTTGCAATTTTAAATGAGTAATAAGTACAGAAATTGAGGTTTTGCAATATAATTGTGTTGAAATGCTCCTAATCAATTATTTGAACTCCTCATATTTGAATAAAACATTTTTGCGATCCTTTTTGTTGAGGTTTCGGACGAGCAGGTCTAAATGGGCCTTTCAATGGACCCATTGGAATTTTATATGAGTAAAAAGTATAAAATAGAGGTTTTTCAATATAATTGTGTTTAAAAGCTCCTAATCAATTATTTGAACTCCTAATATTTGAATAAAACATTTTTGCGGTCCTTTTTGTAGAAGTTTCGGACGAGCAGGTCTAAATGTGCCTTTCAATGGACCCATTGGAATTTTAACTGAGTAAAAATTACAGAAATTGAGGTTTTGCAATATAATTGTGTTGAAAAGCTCCTAATCTATTATTTGAACTCCTAATATTTGAATAAAACATTTTTGCGGTCCTTTTTGAAGAAGTTTCGGACGAGCAGGTCTAAATGGGCATTTCAATGGACCCGTTGGAATTTTAACTGAGTAAAAAGTATAGAAATTGAGGTTTTGCAATATAATTGTGTTGAAAAGCTCCTAATCAATTACGTGAACTCCTAAAATTTGATTAAAACTTGTTTTGCAGTCCTTTTTATAGAGGTTTCGGACGAGCGGGTCGAAATGGGCCTTTTAATGGACCCGTTGGAATTTTAACTGAGTAAAAAGTACAGAAATTGCGGTTTTGCAATATAATTGTGCTGAAAAGCTCCTAATCAATTATTTGAACTCCTAATATTTGATTAAAACTTGTTTTGCAGTCCTTTTGGTAGAGGTTTCGGACGAGCAGGTCGAAATGGGCCTTTCAATGGACCCGTTGGAAATTTAACTGAGTAAAAAGTACACAAATTGCGGTTTTGCATAATAATTGTGCTGAAAAGCTCCTAATCAATTACATGAACTCCTAAAATTTGATTAAAACTTGTTTTGCAGTCCTTTTTGTAGAGGTTTCGGACTAGCGGGTCGAAATGGGCCTTTCAATGGACCCGTTGGAATTCTAAATGAGTAAAAAGTACAGAAATTGAGGTTTTGCAATATAATTGTGTTGAAAAGCTCCTAATAAATTATTTGAACTCCTAATATTTGAATAAAACATTTTTGCGGTCCTTTTTGTAGAGGTTCGGACGAGCAGGTCTAAATTGGCCTTTCAATGGACCCGTTGGAATTTTATTTGAGTAAAAAGTATAAAATAGAGGTTTTTCAATATAATTGTGTTGAAAAGCTACTAATCAAATACATGAACTCCTAAAATTTGATTAAAACTTGTTTTGCAGTTTTCTTGTAGAGGTTTCGGACGAGCGAGTCGAAATGGGCCTTTTAATGGACCCGTTGGAATTTTAACTGAGTAAAAAGTACAGAAATTGCGGTTTTGCAATATAATTGTGTTGAAAAGCTCCTAATCAATTATTTGAAATCCTAATATTTTATTAAAACTTGTTTTGCAGTCCTTTTTGTAGAGGTTTCGGACGAGCGGGTCGAAATGGGCCTTTCAATGGACCCGTTGGAATTTTAACTGAGTAAAAAGTACAGAAATTGAGGTTTTGCAATATAATTGTGTTGAAAAGCTCCTAATCAATTACATGAACTCCTAAAATTTGATTAAAACTTGTTTTGCAGTTTTTTTGTAGAGGTTTCGGACGAGCGGGTCGAAATGGGCCTTTCAATGGACCCGTTGGAATTTTAAATGAGTAAAAGTATAGAAATTGAGGTTTTGCAATATAATTGTGTTGAAAACCTCCTAATCAATTATTTGAACTCCTAATATTTGAATAAAACATTTTTGCTGTCCTTTTTGTAGAGGTTTCGGACGAGCAGGTCTAAATGGGCCTTTCAATGGACCCGTTGGAATTTTAACTGAGTAAAAAGTACAGAAATTGAGGTTTTGCAATATAATTGTGTTGAAAAGCTCCTCATCAATTATTTGAACTCCTAATATTTGAATAAAACATTTTGCGGTCCTTTTTGTAGAGGTTTCAGACGAGCGGGTCTAAATGGGCCTTTCAATGGACCCGTTGGAATTTTATATGAGTAAAAAGTATAGAATAGAGGTTTTTAATTATAATTGTGTTTAAAAGCTCCGAATCAATTATTTGAACTCCTAATATTTGAATAAAACATTTTTGCGGTCCTTTTTGTAGAGGTTTCGGACGAGCAGGTCTAAATGGGCCTTTCAATGGACCCGTTGGAATTTTATATGAGTAAAAAGTAAAAAATAGAGGTTTTTCAATATAATTTTGTTTAAAAGCTCCTAATCAATTATTTGAACTCCTAATATTTGAATAAAACATTTTTGCGGTCCTTTTTGTAGAGGTTTCGGACGAGCAGGTCTAAATGGGCCTTTCAATGGACCCCTTGGAATTTTATCTGAGTAAAAAGTATAAAATTGAGGTTTTTCAATATAATTGTGTTTAAAAGCTCCTAATCAATTATTTGAACTCCTAATATTTGAATAAAACATTTTTGCGGTCCTTTTTGTAGATGTTTCGCACGAGCAGGTCTAAATGGGCCTTTCAATGGACCCGTTGGAATTTTAACTGAGTAAAAAGTACATAAATTGAGGTTTTGCAATATAATTGTGTTGATAAACTCCTAATCAATAACATGAACTCCTAAAATTTGATTAAAACTTGTTTTGCAGTCCTTTTGTAGAGGTTTCAGACGAGCGGGTCGAAATGGGCCTTTCAATGGACCAGTTGGAATTTTAACTGAGTAAAAAGTACAGAAATTGCGGTTTGGCAATATAATTGTCCTGAAAAGCTCCTAATCAATTATTTGAACTCCTAATATTTGATTAAAACTTGTTTTGCAGTCCTTTTGGTAGAGGTTTCGGACGAGCAGGTCGAAATGGGCCTTTCAATGGACCCGTTTGAATTTTAACAGAGTAAAAAGTACATAAATTGAGGTTTTGCAATATAGTTGTGTTGAAAAGCTCCTAATAAATTACATGAACTCCTAAAATTTGATTAAAACTTGTTTTGCAGTCCTTTTTGTAGAGGTTTCGGACGAGCGGGTCAAAATGGGCCTTTCAATGGACCCGTTGCAATTTTAAATGAGTAATAAGTACAGAAATTGAGGTTTTGCAATATAATTGTGTTGAAAAGCTCCTAATCAATTATTTGAACTCCTAATATTTGAATAAAACATTTTTGCGATCCTTTTAATTGAGGTTTCGAACGAGCAGGTCTAAATGGGCCTTTCAATGGACCCATTGGAATTTTATATGAGTAAAAAGTATAAAATAGAGGTTTTTCAATATAATTGTGTTTAAAAGCTCCTAATCAATTATTTGAACTCCTAATATTTGAATAAAACATTTTTGCGGTCCTTTTTGTAGAAGTTTCGGACGAGCAGTTCTAAATGGGCCTTTCAATGGACCCATTGGAATTTTAACTGAGTAAAAAGTACAGAAATTGAGGTTTTGCAATATAATTGTGTTGAAAAGCTCCTAATCAATTATTTGAACTCCTAATATTTGAATAAAACATTTTTGCGGTCCTTTTTGTAGAAGTTTCGGACGAGCAAGTCGAAATGGGCCTTTCAATGGACCCGTTGGAATTTTAACTGAGTAAAAAGTACAGAAATTCAGGTTTTGCAATATAATTGTGTTGAAATGCTCCTAATCAATTACATGAACTCCTAAAATTTGATTAAAACTTATTTTGCAGTCCTTTTTATAGAGGTTTCGGACGAGCGGGTCGAAATGGGCCTTTCAATGGACCCGTTGGAATTTTAACTGAGTAAAAAGTACAGAAATTGAGGTTTTGCAATATAATTGTGTTGAAAAGCTCCTAATCAATTATTTGAACTCCTCATATTTGAATAAAACATTTTTGCGATCCTTTTTGTTGAGGTTTCGGACGAGCAGGTCTAAATGAGCCTTTCAATGGACCCATTGGAATTTTATATGAGTAAAAAGTATAAAATAGAGGTCTTTCAATATAATTGTGTTTAAAAGCTCCTAATCAATTATTTGAACTCCTAATATTTGAATAAAACATTTTTGCGGTCCTTTTTGTAGAAGTTTCGGACGAGCAGGTCTAAATGTGCCTTTCAATGGACCCATTGGAATTTTAACTGAGTAAAAATTACAGAAATTGAGGTTTTGCAATATAATTGTGTTGAAAAGCTCCTAATCTATTATTTGAACTCCTAATATTTGAATAAAACATTTTTGCGGTCCTTTTTGTAGAAGTTTCGGACGAGCAGGTCTAAATGGGCATTTCAATGGACCCGTTGGAATTTTAACTGAGTAAAAAGTATAGAAATTGAGGTTTTGCAATATAATTGTGTTGAAAAGCTCCTAATCAATTACGTGAACTCCTAAAATTTGATTAAAACTTGTTTTGCAGTCCTTTTTATAGAGGTTTCGGACGAGCGGGTCGAAATGGGCCTTTTAATGGACCCGTTGGAATTTTAACTGAGTAAAAAGTACAAAAATTGCGGTTTTGCAATATAATTGTACTGAAAAGCTCCTAATCAATTATTTGAACTCCTAATATTTGATTAAAACTTGTTTTGCAGTCCTTTTGGTAGAGGTTTCGGACGAGCAGGTCGAAATGGGCCTTTCAATGGACCCGTTGGAATTTTAACTGAGTAAAAAGTACAGAAATTGAGGTTTTGCAATATAATTGTGTTGAAAAGCTCCTAATCAATTACATGAACTCCTAAAATTTGATTAAAACTTGTTTTTCAGTCCTTTTTGTAAAGGTTTCGGACGAGCGGGTCGAAATGGGCCTTTCAATGGACCCGTTGGAATTTTAACTGAGTAATAAGTACAGAAATTGCGGTTTTGCAATATAATTGTGCTAAAAAGCTCCTAATAAATTATTTGAACTCCTAATATTTGATTAAAACTTGTTTTGCAGTCCTTTTGGTAGAGGTTTCGGACGAGCAGGTCGAAATGGGCCTTTCAATGGACCCGTTGGAATTTTAACTGAGTAAAAAGTACAGAAATTGAGGTTTTGCAATATAATTGTGTTGAAAAGCTCCTAATCAATTACATGAACTCCTAAAATTTGATTAAAACTTGTTTTGCAGTCCTTTTTATAGAGGTTTCGGTCGAGCGGGTCGAAATGGGCCTTTCAATGGACCCGTTGGAATTTTAACTGAGTAAAAAGTACAGAAATTGCAGTTTTGCAATATAATTCTGTTGAAAAGCTCCTAATCAATTATTTGAACTCCTAATATTTGATTAAAACTTTTTTTGCAGTCCTTTTTATAGAGGTTTCGGACGAGCGGGTCGAAATGGGCCTTTCAATGGACTCATTGGAATTTTAACTGAGTAAAAAGTACATAAATTGAGGTTTTGCAATATAATTGTTTTGAAAAGCTCCTAATCAATTATTTGAACTCCTAATATTTGAATAAAACATTTTTGCGGTCCTTTTTGTAGTGGTTTCGGACGAGCAGTTCTAAATGGGCCTTTCAATGGACCCGTCGGAATTTTATATGAGTAAAAAGTATAAAATAGAGGTTTTTTAATATAATTTTGTTTAAAAGCTCCTAATAAATTATTTGAACTCCTAATATTTGAATAAAACATTTTTGCGGTCCTTTTTGTAGAGGTTTCGGACGAGCAGGTCTAAATGGGCCTTTCAATGGACCCCTTGGAATTTTATCTGAGTAAAAAGTATAAAATTGAGGTTTTTCAATATAATTGTGTCTAAAAGCTCCTAATCAATTATTTGAACTCCTAATATTTGAATAAAACATTTTTGCGGTCCTTTTTTAGATGTTTCGGACGAGCAGGTCTAAATGGGCCTTTCAATGGACCCATTGGAATTTTATATGAGTAAAAAGTATAAAATAGAGGTTTTTCAATATAATTGTGTTTAAAAGCTCCTAATCATTTATTTGAACTCCTAATATTTGAATAAAACATTTTTGCAGTCCTTTTTGTAGAGGTTTCGGACGAGCAGGTCTATACGGGCCTTTCAATGGACCGTTGGAATTTTATCTGAGTAAAAAGTATAAAATTGAGGTTTTAAATTATAATTGTGTTTAAAAGCTCCTAATCAATTATTTGAACTCCTAATATTTGAATCAAACATTTTTGCGGTCCTTTTTGTAGAAGTTTCGGACGAGCAGGTCTAAATGGGCCTTTCAATGGACCCGTTGGAATTTTAACTGAGTGAAAAGTACAGAAATTGTGGTTTTGCAATATAATTGTGTTGAAAAGCTCCTAATCAATTACGTGAACTCCTAAAATTTGATTAAAACTTGCTTTGCAGTCCTTTTTATAGAGGTTTCGGACGAGCGGGTCGAAATGGGCCTTTCAATGGACCCGTTGGAATTTTAACTAAGTAAAAAGTACAAAAATTGCGGTTTTGCAATATAATTGTGCTGAAAAGCTCCTAATCAATTATTTGAACTCCTAGTATTTGATTAAAACTTGTTTTGCAGTCCTTTTGGTAGAGGTTTCGGACGAGCAGGTCGAAATGGGCCTTTCAATGGACCCGTTGGAATTTTAACTGAGTAAAAAGTACAGAAATTGAGGTTTTGCAATATAATTGTGTTGAAAAGCTCCTAATCAATTACATGAACTCCTAAAATTTGATTAAAACTTGTTTTTCAGTCCTTTTTGTAAAGGTTTCGGAAGAGCGGGTCGAAATGGGCCTTTCAATGGACCCGTTGGAATTTTAACTGAGTAAAAAGTACAGAAATTGCGGTTTTGCAATATAATTGTGCTGAAAAGCTCCTAATATATTACATGAACTCCTAAAATTTGATTAAAACTTGTTTTGCAGTCCTTTTTGTAGAGGTTTCGGACTAGCGGGTCGAAATGGGCCTTTCAATGGACCCGTTGGAATTCTAAATGAGTAAAACGTACAGAAATTGAGGTTTTGCAATATAATTGTGTTGAAAAGCTCCTAATCAATTATTTGAACTCCTAATATTTGAATAAAACATTTTTGCGGTCCTTTTTGTAGAGGTTCGGACGAGCAGGTCTAAAGGGGCCTTTCAATGGACCCGTTGGAATTTTATTTGAGTAAAAAGTATAAAATAGAGTTTTTCAATATAATTGTGTTGAAAAGCTACTAATCAATTACATGAACTCCTAAAATTTGATTAAAACTTGTTTTGCAGTTTTCTTGTAGAGGTTTCGGACGAGCGGGTCGAAATGGGCCTTTCAATGGACCCGTTGGAATATTAACTGAGTAAAAAGTACAGAAATTGCGGTTTTGCAATATAATTGTGTTGAAAAGCTCCTAATCAATTATTTGAAATCCTAATATTTTATTAAAACTTGTTTTGCAGTCCTTTTTGTAGAGGTTTCGGACGAGCGGGTCGAAATGGGCCTTTCAATGGACCCGTTGGAATTTTAACTGAGTAAAAAGTACAGAAATTGAGGTTTTGCAATATAATTGTGTTGAAAAGCTCCTAATCAATTACATGAACTCCTAAAATTTGATTAAAACTTGTTTTGCAGTTTTTTTGTAGAGGTTTCGGACGAGCGGGTCGAAATTGGCCTTTCAATGGACCCGTTGGAATTTTAACTGTGTAAAAAGTACAGAAATTTAGGTTTTGCAATATAATTGTGTTGAAAAGCTCCTAATCAATTACATGAACTCCTAAAATTTGATTAAAACTTGTTTTGCAGTTTTTTTGTAGAGGTTTCGGACGAGCGGGTCGAAATGGGCCTTTCAATGGACCCGTTGGAATTTTAAATGAGTAAAAGTACAGAAATTGAGGTTTTGCAATATAATTCTGTTGAAAACCTCCTAATCAATTATTTGAACTCCTAATATTTGAATAAAACATTTTTGTTGTCCTTTTTGTAGAGGTTTCGGACGAGCAGGTCTAAATGGGCCTTTCAATGGACCCGTTGGAATTTTAACTGAGTAAAAAGAACAGAAATTGAGGTTTTGCAATATAATTGTGTTGAAAAGCTCCTCATCAATTATTTGAACTCCTAATATTTGAATAAAACATTTTGCGGTCCTTTTTGTAGAGGTTTCAGACGAGGGGTCTAAATGGGCCTTTCAATGGACCCGTTGGAATTTTATATGAGTAAAAAGTATAGAATAGAGGTTTTTCAATATAATTGTGTTTTAAAGCTCCTAATCAATTATTTGAACTCCTAATATTTGAATAAAACATTTTTGCGGTCCTTTTTGTAGAGGTTTCGGACGAGCAGGTCTAAATGGGCCTTTCAATGGACCCGTTGGAATTTTATCTGAGTAAAAAGTATAAAATTGAGGTTTTTCAATATAATTGTGTTTAAAAGCTCCTAATCAAATATTTGAACTCCTAATATTTGAATAAAACATTTTTGTGGTACTTTTTGTAGAAGTTTCGGACGAGCAGGTCTAAATGGGCCTTTCAATGGACCCGTTGGAATTTTAACTAAGTAAAAAGTACAGAAATTGAGGTTTTGCAATATAATTGTGTTGAAAACCTCCTAATCAATTATTTGAACTCCTAATATTTGAATAAAACATTTTTGCTGTCCTTTTTGTAGAGGTTTCGGACGAGTAGGTCTAAATGGGCCTTTCAATGGACCCGTTGGAATTTTAACTGAGTAAAAAGTACAGAAATTGAGATTTTGCAATATAATT
Organism: Hibiscus tridactylites; assembly: GCA_958450335.1. NCBI lineage: Eukaryota > Viridiplantae > Streptophyta > Magnoliopsida > Malvales > Malvaceae > Hibiscus > Hibiscus tridactylites. Next base: position 46,343,690 of record OY288275.1, on the reverse strand, counting down.
GTGTTGAAAAGCTCCTCATCAATTATTTGAACTCCTAATATTTGAATAAAACATTTTGCGGTCCTTTTTGTAGAGGTTTCAGACGAGCGGGTCTAAATGGGCCTTTCAATGGACTCGTTGGAATTTTATATGAGTAAAAAGTATAGAATAGAGGTTTTTCAATATAATTGTGTTTTAAAGCTCCTAATCAATTATTTGAACTCCTAATATTTGAATAAAACATTTTTGCGGTCCTTTTTGTAGAGGTTTCGGACGAGCGGGTCTAAATGGGCCTTTCAATGGACATGTTGGAATTTTATATGAGTAAAAAGTATAAAATAGAGGTTTTTCAATATAATTGTGTTTAAAAGCTCCTAATCAATTATTTGAACTCCTAATATTTGAATAAAACATTTTTTCGGTCCTTTTTGTAGAGGTTTCGGACGAGCAGGTCTAAATGGGCCTTTCAATGGACCCGTTGAAATTTTATCTGAGTAAAAAGTATAAAATTGAGGTTTTTCAATATAATTGTGTTTAAAATCTCCGAATCAATTATTTGAACTCCTAATATTTCAATAAAAAAATTTTTGCGGTCTTTTTTGCAGAAGTTTCGGACGAGCAGGTCTAAATGGGCCATTCAATGGAGCCATTGGAATTTCAACTGAGTAAAAATTACAGAAATTGAGGTTTTGCAATATAATAGTGTTGAAAAGCTCCTAATCAATTACATGAACTCCTAAAATTTGATTAAAACTTGTTTTGTAGTCCTTTTTGTAGAGGTTTCGGACGAGCGAGTCGAAATGGGCCTTTCAATGGACCCGTTGGAATTTTAACTGAGTAAAAAGTGCAGAAATTGCGGTTTTGCAATATAATTGTGTTTAAAAGCTCCTAATCAAATATTTGAACTCCTAATATTTGAATAAAACATTTTTGCGGTCCTTTTTGTAGAAGTTTCGGACGAGCAGGTCTAAATGGGCCTTTCAATGGACCTGTTGGAATTTTAACTGAGTAAAAAGTACAGAAATTGAGGTTTTGCAATATAATTGTGTTGAAAAGCTCCTAATCAATTACAAGAACTCCTAAAATTTGATTAAAACTTGTTTTGCAGTCCTTTCTGTATAGGTTTCGGACGAGAGGGTCGAAATGGGCCTTTCAATGGACCCGTTGGAATTTTAACTGAGTAAAAAGTACAGAAATTGCGGTTTTGCAATATAATAGTGTTGAAAAGCTCCTAATCAATTACATGAACTCCTAAAATTTGAATAAAACTTGTTTTGTAGTCCTTTTTGTCGAGGTTTCGGACGAGCGGGTCGAAATGGGCCTTTCAATGGACCCGTTGGAATTTTAACTGAGTAAAACGTATAGAAATTGCGGATTTACAATATAATTGTGCTGAAAAGCTCCTAATCAATTATTTGAACTCCTAATATTTGATTAAAACTTGTTTTGCAGTCCTTTTGGTAGAGGTTTCGGACGAGCAGGTCGAAATGGGCTTTTCAATGGACCCGTTGGAATTTTAACAGAGTAAAAAGTACAGAAATTGAGGTTTTGCAATATAATTGTGTTGAAAAGCTCCTAATCAATTAAATGAACTCCTAAAATTTGATTAAAACTTGTTTTGCAGTCCTTTTTGTAGAGGTTTCGGACTAGCGGGTCGAAATGGGCCTTTCAATGGACCCGTTGGAATTTTAACTGAGTAAAAAGTACAGAAATTGCGGTTTTGCAATATAATTGTGCTGAAAAGCTCCTAATCAATTATTTGAACTCCTAGTATTTGATTAAAACTTGTTTTGCAGTCCTTTTGGTAGAGGTTTCGGACGAGCAGGTCGAAATGGGCCTTTCAATGGACCCGTTGGAATTTTAACTGAGTAAAAAGTACAGAAATTGAGGTTTTGCAATATAATTGTGTTGAAAAGCTCCTAATCAATTACATGAACTCCTAAAATTTGATTAAAACTTGTTTTTCAGTCCTTTTTGTAAAGGTTTCGGACGAGCGGGTCGAAATGGGCCTTTCAATGGACCCGTTGGAATTTTAACTGAGTAAAAAGTACAGAAATTGCGGTTTTGCAATATAATTGTGCTGAAAAGCTCCTAATATATTACATGAACTCCTAAAATTTGATTAAAACTTGTTTTGCAGTCCTTTTTGTAGAGGTTTCGGACTAGCGGGTCGAAATGGGCCTTTCAATGGACCCGTTGGAATTCTAAATGAGTAAAACGTACAGAAATTGAGGTTTTGCAATATAATTGTGTTTAAAATCTCCGAATCAATTATTTGAACTCCTAATATTTCAATAAAAAAATTTTTGCGGTCCTTTTTGTAGAAGTTTCGGACGAGCAGGTCTAAATGGGCCATTCAATGGAGCCATTGGAATTTCAACTGAGTAAAAATTACAGAAATTGAGGTTTTGCAATATAATAGTGTTGAAAAGCTCCTAATCAATTACATGAACTCCTAAAATTTGATTAAAACTTGTTTTGTAGTCCTTTTTGTAGAGGTTTCGGACGAGCGAGTCGAAATGGGCCTTTCAATGGACCCGTTGGAATTTTAACTGAGTAAAAAGTGCAGAAATTGCGGTTTTGCAATATAATTGTGTTTAAAAGCTCCTAATCAAATATTTGAACTCCTAATATTTGAATAAAACATTTTTGCGGTCCTTTTTGTAGAAGTTTCGGACGAGCAGGTCTAAATGGGCCTTTCAATGGACCTGTTGGAATTTTAACTGAGTAAAAAGTACAGAAATTGAGGTTTTGCAATATAATTGTGTTGAAAAGCTCCTAATCAATTACATGAACTCCTAAAATTTGATTAAAACTTGTTTTGCAGTCCTTTCTGTATAGGTTTCGGACGAGAGGGTCGAAATGGGCCTTTCAATGGACCCGTTGGAATTTTAACTGAGTAAAAAGTACAGAAATTGCGGTTTTGCAATATAATAGTGTTGAAAAGCTCCTAATCAATTACATGAACTCCTAAAATTTGATTAAAACTTGTTTTGTAGTCCTTTTTGTCGAGGTTTAGGACGAGCGGGTCGAAATGGGCCTTTCAATGGACCAGTTGGAATTTTAACTGAGTAAAAAGTACAGAAATTGCGGATTTACAATATAATTGTGCTGAAAAGCTCCTAATCAATTATTTGAACTCCTAATATTTGATTAAAACTTGTTTTGCAGTCCTTTTGGTAGAGGTTTCGGACGAGCAGGTCGAAATGGGCTTTTCAATGGACCCGTTGGAATTTTAACAGAGTAAAAAGTACAGAAATTGAGGTTTTGCAATATAATTGTGTTGAAAAGCTCCTAATCAATTAAATGAACTCCTAAAATTTGATTAAAACTTGTTTTGCAGTCCTTTTTGTAGAGGTTTCGGACTAGCGGGTCGAAATGGGCCTTTCAATGGACCCGTTGGAATTTTAAATGAGTAAAAAGTACAGAAATTGAGGTTTTGCAATATAATTGTGTTGAAAAGCTCCTAATCAATTATTTGAAATCCTGATATTTGAATAAAACATTTTTGCGGTCCTTTTTGTAGAGGTTTCGGACGAGCGGGTCTAAATGGGCCTTTCATTGGACCCGTTGGAATTTTATTTGAGTAAAAAGTATAAAATAGAGGTTTTTCAATATAATTGTGTTTAAAAGCTCCTAATCAATTAATTGAACTCCTAATATTTGAATAAAACATTTTTGCGGTCATTTTAGTAGAGGTTTCGGCCGAGCAGGTCTAAATGGGCCTTTCAATGGACCCGTTGGAATTTTAATTGAGTAAAAAGTATAAAATAGAGGTTTTTCAATATAATTGAGTTTAAAAGCTCCTAATCAATTATTTGAACTCCTAATATTTGAATAAAACATTTTTGCGGTCCTTTTTGTAGAGGGTTCGGACGAGCAGGTCTAAATGGGCCTTTCAATGGACCCGTTGGAATTTTATCTGAGTAAAAAGTATAAAATTGAGGTTTTTCAATATAATTGTGTTTAAAAGCTCCTAATCAAATATTTGAACTCCTAATATTTGAATAAAACATTTTTGCGGTCCTTTTTGTAGAAGTTTCGGACGAGCAGGTCTAAATGGGCCTTTCAATGGACCCGTTGGATTTTTAACTGAGTAAAAAGTACAGAAATTGAGGTTTTGCAATATAATTGTGTTGAAAAGCTCCTAATCAATTACATGAACTCCTAAAATTTGATTAAAACTTGTTTTGCAGTCCTTTTTGTATAGGTTTCGGACGAGAGGGTCGAAATAGGTCTTTCAATGGACCCGTTGGAATTTTAACTGAGTAAAAAGTACAGAAATTGCGGTTTTGCAATATAATAGTGTTGAAAAGCTCCTAATCAATTACATGAACTCCTAAAATTTGATTAAAACTTGTTTTGCAGTCCTTTTTGTAGTGGTTTCGGACGAGCGGGTCGAAATGGGCCTTTCAATGGACCCGTTGGAATTTTAACTGTGTAAAAAGTACAGAAATTGAGGTTTTGCAATATATTTGTGTTGAAAAGCTCCTAATCAATTACATGAACTCCTAAAATTTGATTAAAACTTGTTTTGCAGTCCTTTTTGTAGAGGTTTCGGACGAGTGGGTCGAAATGGGCCTTTCAATGGACCCGTTGGAATTTTTAATGAGAAAAAAGTACAGAAATTGAGGTTTTGCAATATAATTGTGTTGAAAAGCTCCTAATCAATTATTTGAACTTATAATATTTGAATAAAACATTTTTGCGGTCCTTTTTGTAGAGGTTTCGGACGAGTAGGTCTAAATGGGCCTTTCAATGGACCCGTTGAAATTTTAACTGAGTAAAAAGTACAAAAATTAAGGTTTTGCAATATAATTGTGTTGAAGAGTTCCTAATAAATTATTTGAAGTCCTAATGTTTGAATAAAACATTTTTGCGGTCCTTTTTGTAGAGGTTTCAGACGAGCAGGTCTAAATGGGCCTTTCAATGGACCTGTCGGAATTTTATATGAGTAAAAATTATAAAATAGAGGTTTTTCAATATAATTGTGTTTAAAAGCTCTTAATCATTTATTTGAACTCCTAATATTTGAATAAAACATTTTTGCGGGCCTTTTTGTAGAGGTTTCGGACGAGCGGGTTGAAATCGGCCTTTCAATGGACCCGTTGAAATTTTAAATGATTAAAAAGTACAGAAATTGAGGTTTTGCAATATAATTGCGTTGAAAAGCTCCTAATCAATTATTTGAACTCCTAATATTTGAATAAAACATTTTTGCGGTCCTTTTTGTAGTGGTATCGGAAGAGCAGGTCTAAATGGACCTTTCAATAGACCCGTTGGAATTTTAACTGAGAAAAAAGTACAAAAATTAAGGTTTAGCAATATAATTGTGTTGAAGAGCTCCTAATAAATTATTTGAAGTCCTAATATTTGAATAAAACATTTTTGCGGTCCTTTTTGTAGAGGTTTAGGACGAGCAGGTCTAAATGGGCCATTCAATGGACCTGTCAAAATTTTATATGAGTAAAAAGTATAAAATAGAGGTTTTTCAATATAATTGTGTTTAAAAGCTCCTAATCAATTCTTTGAACTCCTAATATTTGAATAAAACATTTTTGCGGTCCTTTTTGTAGATGTTTCGGACGAGCAGGTCTAAATGGGCCTTTCAATGGACCCGTTGGAATTTTATTTGAGTAAAAAGTATAAAATAGAGGTTTTTCAATATAATTGTATTTAAAATCTCTTATCAATTATTTGAACTCCTAATATTTGAATAAAACTTTTTTGCGGTCGTTTTTGTAGAGGTTTCGGACGAGCAGGTCTAAATGGGCCTTTCAATGGACCCGTTGGAATTTTATCTAAGTAAAAAGTACAGAAATTGAGGTTTTGCGATATAATTGTGTTGAAAAGCTCCTAATCAATTATTTGAACTCCTAATATTTGAATAAAACTTTTTTGCGGTCGTTTTTGTAGAGGTTTCGGACGAGCAGGTCTAAATGGGCCTTTCAATGGACCCGTTGGAATTTTATCTGAGTAAAAATATAAAATTGAGGTTTTTCAATATAATTGTGTTTAAAAGCTCCTAATAAAATATTTGAACTCCTAATATTTGAATAAAACATTTTTGCGGTCATTTTTGTAGAAGTTTCAGACGAGCAGGTCTAAATGGGCCTTTCAATGGACCCGTTGGAATTTTAACTGAGTAAAAAGTAAAGAAATTGAGGTTTTGCAATATAATTGTGTTGAAAAGCTCCTAATCAATTACATGAAAACCTAAAATTTGATTAAAACTTGTTTTGCAATCCTTTTTGTAGAGGTTTCGGACGAGCGGGTCGAAATGGGCCTTTCAATGGACCTGTTGGAATTTTAACTGAGTAAAAAGTACAGAAATTGAGGTTTTGCAATATAATTGTGTTGAAAAGCTCCTAATCAATTACATGAACTCCTAAAATTTGATTAAAACTTGTTTTGCAGTCCTTTTTTAGAGGTTTCGGACGAGCGGGTCAAAATGGGCCTTTCAATGGACCCGTTGGAATTTTTAATGAGTAAAAAGTACAGAAATTGAGGTTTTGCAATATAATTGTGTTGAAAAGCTCCTAATTAATTATTTGAACTCCTAATATTTGAATAAAACATTTTTGCGGTCCTTTTTGTAGAGGTTTCGGACGAGCAGGTCTAAATGGGCCTTTCAATGGACCCGTTGCAATTTTAACTGAGTAAAAAGTACAGAAATTAAGGTTTTGCAATATAATTGGGTTGAAAAGCTCCTAATCAATTATTTGAACTCCTAATAATTGAATAAAACATTTTTGCGGTCCTTTTTGTAGAGGTTTCAGACGAGCGGGTCTAAATGGGCCTTTCAATGGACATGTTGGAATTTTATATGAGTAAAAAGTATAAAATAGAGGTTTTTCAATATAATTGTGTTTAAAAGCTCCTAATCAATTATTTGAACACCTAATATTTGAATAAAAAAAATTGCGGTCCTTTTTGTAGAGGTTTCGGACGAGCAGGTCTAAATGGGCCTTTCAATGGACCCGTTGGAATTTTATCTGAGTAAAAAGTATAAAATTGAGGTTTTTCAATATAATTGTGTTTAAAAGCTCCGAATCAATTATTTGAACTCCTAATATTTGAATAAAACATTTTTGCGGTCCTTTTTGTAGAAGTTTCGGACGAGCGGGTCGAAAGGGACCTTTCAATGGACCCGTTGGAATTTTTAATGAGTAAAAAGTACATAAATTGAGGTTTTGCAATATAATTGTGTTGAAAAGCTCCTAATAAATTATTTGAACTCCTAATATTTGAATAAAACATTTTTGCGGTTCTTTTTGTAGAGGTTTCGGACGAGCAGGTCTAAATGGGCCTTTCAATGGACCCGTTGGAATTTTAACTGAGTAAAAAGAACAGAAATTAAGGTTTTGCAATATAATTGTGTTGAAAAGCTCCTAATCAATTATTTGATCTCCTAATATTTGAATAAAACATTTTTGCGGTCCTTTTTGTAGAGGTTTCAGACGAGCGGGTCTAAATGGGCCTTTTAATGGACCCGTTGGAATTTTATATGAGTAAAAATTATAAAAAAGAGGTTTTTCAATATAATTGTGTTTAAAAGCTCCTAATCAATTATTTGAACTCCTAATATTTGAATAAAACTTTTTTGCGGTCGTTTTTGTAGAGGTTTCGACGAGCAGGTCTAAATGGGCCTTTCAATGGACCCGTTGGAATTTTATCTGAGTAAAAAGTATAAAATTGAGGTTTTTCAATATAATTGTGTTTAAAAGCTCCGAATCAATTATTTGAACTCCTAATATTTGAATAAAACATTTTTGCGGTCCTTTTTGTAGAGGTTTCGGACGAGAAGGTCTAAATAGGCCTTTCAATGGACCCGTTGGAATTTTAAATGAGTAAAAAGTACAGAAATTAAGGTTTTGCAATATAATTGTGTTGAAAAGCTCCTAATCAATTATTTGAACTCCTAATAATTGAATAAAACATTTTTGCAGTCCTTTTTGTAGAGGTTTCAGACGAGCGGGTCTAAATGGGCCTTTCAATGGACCCGTTGGAATTTTATCTGAGTAAAAAGTATAAAATTGAGGTTTTTCAATATAATTGTGATTAAAAGCTCCGAATCAATTATTTGAACTCCTAATATTTGAATAAAACATTTTTGTGGTCCTTTTTGTACAAGTTTCGGACGAGCAGGTCTAAATGGGCCTTTCAATGGACTCGTTGGAATTTTAACTGAGTAAAAAGTACAGAAATTGAGGTTTTGCAATATAATAGTGTTGAAAAGCTCCTAATCAATTACATGAACTCCTAAAATTTCATTAAAACTTGTTTTGCAGTCCTTTTTGTAGAGGTTTCGGACGAGCGGGTCGAAATGGGCCTTTCAAAGGACCCGTTGGAATTTTAACTGAGTAAAAAGTACAGAAATTGCGGTTTTGCAATATAATTGGGCTGAAAAGCTCCTAATCAATTATTTGAACTCCTAATATTTGAATAAAACATTTTTGCGGTCCTTTTTGTAGAGGTTTCAGACGAGCAAGTCTAAATGGGCCTTTCAATGGACCCGTTTGAATTTTAACTGAGAAAAGAGTACAAAAATTGAGATTTTGCAATATAATTGTGTTGAAAAGCTCCTAATCAATTACATGAACTCCTAAAATTTGATTAAAACTTGTTTTGCAGTCCTTTTTGTAGAGGTTTCGGACGAGCAGGTCGAAATGGGCCTTTCAATGGACCCGTTGGAATTTTAACTGAGTAAAAAGTACAGAAATTGAGGTTTTGCAATATAATTGTGTTGAAAAGCTCCTAATCAATTACATGAACTCCTAAAATTTGATTAAAACTTGTTTTGCAGTCCTTTTTGTTGAGGTTTCGGACGAGCGGGTCGAAATGGGCCTTTCAATGGACCCGTTGGAATTTTTAATGAGTAAAAAGTACAGATATTGAGGTTTTGCAATATAATTGTTTTTAAAAGCTCCTAATTAATTATTTGAACTCCTAATATTTGAATAAAACATTTTTTCGGTCCTTTTTGTGGAGGTTTCGGACGAGCAGGTCTAAATGGGCCTTTCAATGGACTCGTTGGAATTTTATTTGAGTAAAAAGTATAAAATAGAGGTTTTTCAATATAATTGTGTTTAAAAGCTCCTAATCAATTATTTGAACTCCTAATATTTGAATAAAACATTTTTGCGGTCCTTTTTGTAGAGGTTTCGGACGAGCAGGTCTAAATGGGCCTTTCAATTGACCCGTTGGAATTTTATCTGAGTAAAAAGTATAAAATTGAGGTTTTTTAATATAATTGTGTATAAAAGCTCCTAATCAATTATTTGAACTCCTAATATTTGAATAAAACATTTTTGCGGTCCTTTTTGTAGAGGTTTCAGACGAGCAGGTCTAAATGGGCCTTTCAATGGACCCGTTGGAATTTTATCTGAGTAAAAAGTATAAAATTGAGGTTTTTCAATATAATTCTGTTTAAAAGCTCCTAATCAATTATTTGAACTCCTAATATTTGAATAAAAAAAATTTGCGGTCCTTTTTGTAGAGGTTTCGGACGAGCAGGTCTAAATGGGCCTTTCAATGGGCCCGTTGGAATTTTATCTGAGTAAAAGGTATAAAATTGAGGTTTTTCAATATAATTGTGTTAAAAAGCTCCTAAATAATTATTTGAACACCTAATATTTGAATAAAACATTTTTGCGGTCTTTTTTGTAGAGGTTTTAGACGAGCAGGTCTAAATGGGCCTTTCAATGGACCCGTTGGAATTTTATCTGAGTAAAAAGTATAAAATTGAGGTTTTTCAATACAATTGTGTTTAAAAGCTCCTAATGAATTATTTGAACTCCTAATATTTGAATAAAACCTTTTTGCGGTCCTTTTTGTAGAAGTTTCGGACGAGCAGGTCTAAATGGGCCTTTCAATGGACCCGTTGGAATTTTAACTGAGTAAAAAGTACAGAAATTGAGGTTTTGCAATATAATTGTGTTGAAAAGCTCCTAATAAATTATTTGAACTCCTAATATTTGAATAAAACATTTTTGCGGTCCTTTTTGTAGAGGTTTCGGACGAGCAAGTCTAAATGGGCCTTTCAATGGACCCGTTGGAATTTTAACTGAGTAAAGAGTACAAAAATTGAGATTTTGCAATATAATTGTGTTGAAAAGCTCCTAATCAATTACATGAACTCCTAAAATTTGATTAAAACTTGTTTTGCAGTCCTTTTTGTAGAGGTTTCGGACGAGCGGGTCGAAATGGGCCTTTCAATGGACCCGTTGGAATTTTAACTGAGTAAAAAGTACAGAAATTGAGGTTTTGCAATATAATTGTGTTGAAAAGCTCCTAATCAATTACATGAACTCTTAAAATTTGATTAAAACTTGTTTTGCAGTCCTTTTGTAGAGGTTTCAGACGAGCGGGTCGAAATGGGCCTTTCAATGGACCCGTTGGAATTTTAACTGAGTAAAAAGTACAAAAATTGAGGTTTTGTAATATAATTGTGTTGAAAAGCTCCTAATCAATTACATGAACTCTTAAAATTTGATTAAAACTTGTTTTGCAGTCCTTTTGTAGAGGTTTCAGACGAGCGGGTCGAAATAGGCCTTTCAATGGACCCGTTGGAATTTTAAATGAGTGAAAAGTACAGAAATTGAGGTTTTGCAATATAATTGTGTTGAAAAGCTCCTAATCAATTATTTGAACTCTTAATATTTGAATAAAACATATTTGCGGTCCTTTTTGTAGAGGTTTTGGACGAGCAGGTCTAAATGGGCCTTTCAATGGACCCGTTGGAATTTTAATTGAGTAAAAAGTATAGAAATTGAGGTTTTGCAATATAATTGTGTTTAAAAGCTCCTAATAAAATATTTGAACTCCTAATATTTGATTAAAACTTGTTTTGCAGTCCTTTTAGTAGAGGTTTCGGACGAGCGGGTCGAAATGGGCCTTTGAATGGATCCGTTGGAATTTTAACTGAGTAAAAAGTATAGAAATTGAGGTTTTGCAATATAATTGTGTTGAAAAGCTCCTAATCAATTATTTGAACTCCTAATATTTGAATAAAACCTTTTTACGGTCCTTTTTGTAGAGGTTTCGGACGAGTAGGTCTAAATGGGCCTTTCAATGGACCCGTTGGAATTTTATCTGAGTAAAAAGTACAGAAATTGCGGTTTTGCAATATAATTGTGTTGAAAAGCTCCTAATCAATTATTTGAACTCCTAATATTTGAATAAAACATTTTTGATGTCCTTTTTGTAGAGGTTTCGGACGAGCAGGTCTAAATGGGCCTTTCAATGGACCCGTTGGAATTTTAACTGAGTAAAAAGTACAGAAATTGAGGTTTTGCAATATAATTGTGTTGAAAAGCTCCTAATCAATTACATGAACTCCTAAAATTTGATTAAAACTTGTTTTGCAGTCCTTTTTGTAGAGGTTTCGGACGAGCGGGTCGAAATGGGCCTTTCAATGGACCCGTTGGAATTTTTAATGAGTAAAAAGTACAGAAATTGAGGTTTTGGAATATAATTGTGTTTAAAAGCTCCTAATTAATTATTTGAACTCCTAATATTTGAATAAATCATTTTTGCGGTCCTTTTTGTAGAGGTTTCGGACGAGCAGGTCTAAATGGGCCTTTCAATGGACCCGTTGGAATTTTATTTGAGTAAAAAGTATAAAATAGAGGTTTTTCAATATAATTGTGTTTAAAAGCTCCTAATCAATTATTTGAACTCCTAATATTTGAATAAAACATTTTTGCGGTCCTTTTTGTAGAGGTTTCGGACGATCAGGTCTAAATGGGCCTTTCAATTGACCCGTTGGAATTTTATCTGAGTAAAAAGTATAAAATTGAGGTTTTCTAATATAATTATGTATAAAAGCTCCTAATCAATTATTTGAACTCCTAATATTTGAACTCCTAATATCTGATTAAAACTTGTTTTGTAGTCCTTTTTGTAGAGGTTTCGGACGAGCGGGTCGAAATGGGCCTTTCAATGGACCCGTTGGAATTTTAAATGAGTGAAAAGTACAGAAATTGAGGTTTTGCAATATAATTGTGTTGAAAAGCTCCTAATCAATTATTTGAACTCTTAATATTTGAATAAAACATATTTGCGGTCCTTTTTGTAGAGGTTTTGGACGAGCAGGTCTAAATGGGCCTTTCAATGGACCCGTTGGAATTTTAATTGAGTAAAAAGTACAAAAATTGAGGTTTTGCAATATAATTGTGTTGAAAAGCTCCGAATAAATTATTTGAACTCCTAATATTTGATTAAAACTTGTTTTGCAGTCCTTTTTGTAGAGGTTTCGGACGAGCGGGTCGAAATGGGCCTTTCAATGGACCCGTTGGAATTTTAACTGAGTAAAAAGTACAGAAATTGAGATTTTGCAATATAATTGTGTTGAAAAGCTCCTAATCAATTATTTGAACTCCTAATATTTGAATAAAACCTTTTTGCGGTCCTTTTTGTAGAGGTTTCGGACGAGTAGGTCTCAATGGGCCTTTCAATGGACCCGTTGGAATTTTATCTGAGTAAAAAGTATAAAATTGAGGTTTTTCAATATAATTGTGTTAAAAAGCTCCTAATCAATTATTTGAACACCTAATATTTGAATAAAACATTTTTGCGGTCTTTTTTGTAGAGGTTTTAGACGAGCAGGTCTAAATGGGCCTTTCAATGGACACGTTGGAATTTTATCTGAGTAAAAAGTATAAAATTGAGGTTGTTCAATACAATTGTGTTTAAAAGCTCCTAATTAATTATTTGAACTCCTAATATTTGAATAAAACCTTTTTGCGGTCGTTTTTGTAGAGGTTTAGGACGAGCAGGTCTAAATGGGCCTTTTAATGGACCCATTGGAATTTTATCTGAGTAAAAAGTACAGAAATTGAGGTTTTGCAATATAATTTTGTTGAAAAGCTCCTAATCAATTATTTGAACTCCTAATATTTGAATAAAACATTTTTGCGGTCCTTTTTGTATAGGTTTCAGACGAGCAGGTCTAAATGTGCATATCAAAGGACCCGTTGGAATTTTAGCTGAGTAAAAAGTACAGAAATTGAGGTTTTGCAATGTAATTGTGTTGAAAAGCTTCTAATCAATTACATGAACTCCTAAAATTTGATTAAAACCTGTTTTGCGGTCCTTTTTGTAGAGGTTTCGGACGAGCGGGTCGAAATGGGCCTTTCAATGGACCCGTTGGAATTTTAACTGACTAAAAAGTACCGAAATTGAGGTTTTGCAATATAATTGTGTTGAAAAGCTCCTAATCAATTATTTGAACTCCTAATATTTGAATAAAACCTTTTTGCGGTCCTTTTTGTAGAGGTTTCGGACGAGCAGGTCTAAATGGGCCTTTCAATGGACCCGTTGGAATTTTAACAGAGTAAAAAGTACAGAAATTGAGGTTTTGCAATATAGTTGTGTTGAAAAGCTCCTAATCAATTACATGAACTCCTAAAATTTGATTAAAACTTGTTTTGCAGTCCTTTTTGTAGAGGTTTTGGACGAGCGGGTCGAAATGGGCCTTTCAATGGACCCGTTGGAATTTTTACTGAGTAAAAAGTACAAAAATTGAGGTTTTGCAATATAATTGTGTTGAAAAGATTATAATCAGTTACATGTACTCCTAAAATTTGATTAAAATTTGTTTTGCGGTCCTTTTTGTAGAGGTTTCGGACGAGCGGGTCGAAATGGGCCTTTCAATGGACCCGTTGGAATTTTAACTGACTAAAAAGTACCGAAATTGAGGTTTTGCAATATAATTGTGTTGAAAAGCTCCTAATCAATTATTTGAACTCCTAATATTTGAATAAAACCTTTTTGCGGTCCTTTTTGTAGAGGTTTCGGACGAGCAGGTCTAAATGGGCCTTTCAATGGACCCGTTGGAATTTTAACAGAGTAAAAAGTACAGAAATTGAGGTTTTGCAATGTAATTGTGTTGAAAAGCTTCTAATCAATTACATGAACTCCTAAAATTTGATTAAAACCTGTTTTGCGGTCCTTTTTGTAGAGGTTTCGGACGAGCGGGTCGAAATGGGCCTTTCAATGGACTCGTTTGAATTTTAACTGAGTAAAAAGTACATAAGTTGAGGTTTTGCAATATAATTGTTTTGAAAAGCTTTTAATCAATTATTTGAACTCCTAATATTTGAATAAAACATTTTTGTGGTCCTTTTTGTAGTGGTTTCGGACGAGCAGGTCTAAATGGGCCTTTCAATGGACCCGTTGGAATTTTAACTGAGTAAAAAGTACAGAAATTGAGGTTTTGCAATATAATTGTGTTGAAAAGCTCCTAATCAATTACATGAACTCCTAAAATTTTATTAAAACTTGTTTTGCAGACCTTTTTGTAGAGGTTTCGGACGAGCGGGTCGAAATGGGCCTTTCAATGGACCCGTTGGAATTTTAACTGAGTAAAACGTACAGAAATTGAGGTTTTGCAATATAATTGTGTTGAAAAGCTCCTAATCAATTATTTCAACTCCTAATATTTGAATAAAACATTTTTGCGGTGCTTTTTGTAGAGGTTTCGGACGAGCTGGTCTAAATGGGCCTTTCAATATAATTGTGTTTAAAAGCTCCTAATCAATTATTTGAACTCCTAATATTTGAATAAAACATTTTTGCGGTCCTTTTTGTAGTTGTTTCGGACGAGCAGGTCTAAATGGGCCTTTCAATGGACCCGTTGGAATTTTATCTAAGTAAAAAGTATAAAATTGAGGTTTTTCAATATAATTGTTTTTAAAAGCTCCTAATCAATTATTTGAACTCCTAATATTTGAATAAAACATTTTTGCGGTCCTTTTTGTAGAAGTTTCGGACGAGCAGGTCTAAATGGGCCTTTCAATGGACCCGTTGGAATTTTAACTGAGTAAAAAGTACAGAAATATTGGTTTTGCAATATAATTGTGTTTAAAAGCTCCTAATCAATTACATGAACTCCTAAAATTTGATTAAAACTTGTATTGCAGTCCTTTTTGTAGAGGTTTCGGATGAGCGGGTCGAAATGGGCCTTTCAATGGACCCGTTGGAATTGTAACTGAGTAAAAAGTACAGAAATTGCGGTTTTGCAATATAATTGTGTTGAAAAGCTCCTAATCAATTATTTGAACTTCTAATATTTGATTAAAACTTGTTTTGCAGTCCTTTTTGTAGAGGTTTCGGACGAGCGGGTCGAAATGGGCCTTTCAATGGACCCGTTGGAATTTTAACTGAGTAAAAAGTACAGAAATTGAGGTTTTGCAATATAATTGTGTTGATAAGCTCCTAATCAATTACTTGAACTCCTAAAATTTGATTAAAACTTGTTTTGCAGTCCTTTTTGTAGAGGTTTCGGACGAGCGGGTCGAAATGGGCCTTTCAATGGACCCGTTGGAATTTTAAATGAGTAAAAGTACAGAAATTGAGGTTTTGTAATATAATTGTGTTGAAAAGCTCCTAATCAATTATTTGAACTCCTAATATTTGATTAAAACATTTTTGCTGTCCTTTTTGTAGAGGTTTCGGACGAGCAGGTCTAAATGGGCCTTTCAATGGACCCGTTGGAATTTTAATTGAGTAAAAAGTACAGAAATTGAGGTTTTGCAATATAATTGTGTTGAAAAGCTCCTAATCAATTATTTGAACTCCTAATATTTGAATAAAACATTTTGCGGTCCTTTTTGTAGAGGTTTCAGACGAGCGGGTCTAAATGGGCCTTTCAATGGACCCGTTGGAATTTTATATGAGTAAAAAGTATAGAATAGAGGTTTTTCAATATAACTGTGTTTAAAAGCTCCTAATCAATAATTTGAACTCCTAATATTTGAATAAAACATTTTTACGGTCCTTTTTGTAGTGGTTTCGGACGAGCAGGTCTAAATGGGCCTTTCAATGGACCCGTTGGAATTTTATCTGAGTAAAAAGTATAAAATTGAGGTTTTTCAATATAATTGTGTTTAAAAGCTCCTAATAAATTATTTGAACTCCTAATATTTGAATAAAACATTTTTGCGGTCCTTTTTGTAGAAGTTTCGGACGAGCAGGTCTAAATGGGCCTTTCAATGGACCCATTGGAATTTTAACTGAGTAAAAAGTACAGAAATTGAGGTTTTGCAATATAATTGTGTTGAAAAGCTCCTAATCAATTACATGAACTCCTAAAAATTGATTAAAACTTGTTTTGCAGTCCTTTTTATAGAGGTTTCGGACGAGCGGGTCGAAATGGGCCTTTCAATGGACCCGTTGAAATTTTAATTGAGTAAAAAGTACAGAAATTGAGGTTTTGCAATATAATTGTGTTGAAAAGCTCCTAATCAATTACATGAACTCCTAAAATTTTATTAAAACTTGTTTTGCAGTCCTTTTGTAGAGGTTTCAGACGAGCGGGTCGAAATGGGCCTTTCATTGGACCAGTTGGAATTTTAACTGAGTAAAAAGTACAGAAATTGCGGTTTGCAATATAATTGTGTTGAAAAGCTCCTAATGAATTACATGAACTCCTAAAATTTGATTAAAACTTGTTTTGTAGTCCTTTTTGTAGAGGTTTCGGACGAGCAGGTCGAAATGGGCCTTTCAATGGACCCGTTGGAATTTTAAATGAGTAAAAGTACAGAAATTGAGGTTTTGTAATATAATTGTGTTGAAAAGCTCCTAATCAATTATTTGAACTCCTAATATTTGAATAAAACATTTTTGTTGTCCTTTTTGTAGAGGTTTCGGACGAGCGGGTCTAAATGGGCCTTTCAATGGACCCGTTGGAATTTTAATTGAGTAAAAAGTACATAAATTGAGGTTTTGCAATATAATTGTGTTGAAAAGTTCCTAATCAATTATTTGAACTCCTAATATTTGAATAAAACATTTTTGCGGTCCTTTTTGTAGAGGTTTCAGACGAGCGGGTCTAAATGGGCCTTTCAATGGACCCGTTGGAATTTTATATGAGTAAAAAGTATATAATAGAGGTTTTTCAATATAACTGTGTTTAAAAGCTCCTAATCAATAATTTGAACTCCTAATATTTGAATAAAACATTTTTGCGGTCCTTTTTGTAGAAGTTTCGGACGAGCAGGTCTAAATGGGCCTTTCAATGGACCCATTGGAATTTTAACTGAGTAAAAAGTACAGAAATTGAGGTTTTGCAATATAATTGTGTTGAAAAGCTCCTAATCAATTACATGAACTCCTAAAATTTGATTAAAACTTGTTTTGCAGTCCTTTTTATAGAGGTTTCGGACGAGCTGGTCGAAATGGGCCTTTCATTGGACCAGTTGGAATTTTAACTGAGTAAAAAGTACAGAAATTGCGGTTTTGAATTATAATTGTGCTAAAAAGCTCCTAATCAATTATTTGAACTCCTAATATTTGATTAAAACTTGTTTTGCAGTCCTTTTGGTAGAGGTTTCGGACGAGTAGGTTGAAATGGGCCTTTCAATGGACCCGTTGGAATTTTAACAGAGTAAAAAGTACAGAAATTGAGGTTTTGCAATATAGTTGTGTTGAAAAGCTCCTAATCAATTACATGAACTCCTAAAATTTGATTAAAACTTGTTTTGCAGTCCTTTTTGTAGAGGTTTCGGACGAGCGGGTCGAAATGGGCCTTTCAATGGACCCGTTGGAATTTTAACTGAGTAAAAAGTACAGAAATTGAGGTTTTGCAATATAATTGTGTTGAAAAGCTCCTAATAATTTATTTCAACTCCTAATATTTGAATAAAACATTTTTGCAGTCCTTTTTGTAGAGGTTTCGGACGAGCAGGTCTAAATGGGCCTTTCAATATAATTGTGTTTAAAAGCTCCTAATCAATTATTTGAACTCCTAATATTTGAATAAAACATTTTTGCGGTCCTTTTTGTAGTGGTTTCAGACGAGCAAGTCTAAATGGGCCTTTCAATGGACCCGTTGGAATTTTATCTAAGTAAATAGTATAAAATTGAGGTTTTTCAATATAATTGTGTTTAAAAGCTCCTAATCAATTATTTGAACTCCTAATATTTGAATAAAACATTTTTGCGGTCCTTTTTGTAGAAGTTTCGGACGAGCAGGTCTAAATGGGCCTTTCAATGGACCCGTTGGAATTTTAACTGAGTAAAAAGTACAAAAATATTGGTTTTGCAATATAATTGTGTTTAAAAGCTCCTAATCAATTACATGAACTCCTAATATTTGATTAAAACTTGTATTGCAGTCCTTTTTGTAGAGGTTTCGGATGAGCGGGTCGAAATGGGCCTTTCAATGGACCCGTTGGAATTTTAACTGAGTAAAAAGTACAGAAATTGCGGTTTTGCAATATAATTGTGTTGAAAAGCTCCTAATCAATTATTTGAACTCCTAATATTTGATTAAAACTTGTTTTGCAGTCCTTTTTGTAGAGGTTTCGGACGAGCGGGTCGAAATGGGCCTTTCCATGGACCCGTTGGAATTTTAACTGAGTAAAAAGTACAGAAATTGAGGTTTTGCAATATAATTGTGTTGAAAAGCTCCTAATCAATTACTTGAACTCCTAAAATTTGATTAAAACTTGTTTTGCAGTCCTTTTTGTAGAGGTTTCGGACGAGCGGGTCGAAATGGGCCTTTCCATGGACCCGTTGGAATTTTAAATGAGTAAAAGTACAGAAATTGAGGTTTTGTAATATAATTGTGTTGAAAAGCTCCTAATCAATTATTTGAACTCCTAATATTTGAATAAAACATTTTTGCTGTCCTTTTTGTAGAGGTTTCGGATGAGCAGGTCTAAATGGGCCTTTCAATGGACCCGTTGGAATTTTAATTGAGTAAAAAGTACAGAAATTGAGGTTTTGCAATATAATTGTGTTGAAAAGCTCCTAATCAATTATTTGAACTCCTAATATTTGAATAAAAGATTTTGCGGTCCTTTTTGTAGAGGTTTCATACGAGCGGGTCTAAATGGGCCTTTCAATGGACCCGTTCGAATTTTATATGAGTAAAAAGTATAGAATAGAGGTTTTTTCAATATAACTGTGTTTAGAAGCTCCTAATCAATAATTTGAACTCCTAATATTTGAATAAAACATTTTTGCGGTCCTTTTTGTAGTGGTTTCGAACGAGCAGGTCTAAATGGGCCTTTCAATGGACCCGTTGGAATTTTATCTGAGTAAAAAGTATAAAATTGAGGTTTTTCAATATAATTGTGTTTAAAAGCTCCTAATCAATTATTTGAACTCCTAATATTTGAATAAAACATTTTTGCGGTCCTTTTTGAAGAAGTTTCGGACGAGCAGGTCTAAATGGGCCTTTCAATGGACCCATTGGAATTTCAACTGAGTAAAAAGTACAGAAATTGAGGTTTCGCAATATAATTGTGTTGAAAAGCTCCTAATCAATTACATGAACTCCTAAAATTTGATTAAAACATGTTTTGGAGTCCTTTTTATAGAGGTTTCGGACGTGCGGGTCGAAATGGGCCTTTCAATGGACCCGTTGGAATTTTAACTGAGTAAAAAGTACATAAATTGCGGTTTTGCAATATAATTGTGCTGAAAAGCTCCTAATCAATTATTTGAACTCCTAATATTTGATTAAAACTTTTTTTGCAGTCCTTTTGGTAGAGGTTTCGGACGAGCAGGTCGAAATGGGCCTTTCAATGGACCCGTTGGAATTTTAACAGAGTAAAATGTACAGAAATTGAGGTTTTGCAATATAATTGTGTTGAAAAGCTCCTAATCAATTACATGAACTCCTAAAATTTGATTAAAACTTGTTTTGTAGTCCTTTTTGTAGAGGTTTCGGACGAGCGGGTTGAAATCGGCCTTTCAATGGACCTGTTGAAATTTTAAATGATTAAAATGTACAGAAATTGAGGTTTTGCAATATAATTGTGTTGAAAAGCTCCTAATCAATTATTTGAACTCCTAATATTTGAATAAAACATTTTTGCGGTCCTTTTTTTGTAGAGGTTTCGGACGAGCAGGTCTAAATGGGCCTTTCAATGGACCCGTTGGAATTTTAACTGAGTAAAAAGTACATAAATTAACGTTTGGCAATATAATTGTGTTGAAAAGCTCCTAATCAATAAATTGAACTCCTAATATTTGAATAAAAAATTTTTGCGGTCGTTTTTGTAGAGGTTTAAGACGAGCAGGTCTAAATGGGCCTTTCAATGGACCCGTTGGAATTTTATCTGAGTAAAAAGTATAAAATTGAGGTTTTTCAATATAATTCTGTTTAAAAGCTTCTAATCAATTATTTGAACTCCTAATATTTAAATTAAACTTTTTTGCGGCCCTTTTTGTAGAAGTTTCGGACGAGCAGGTCTAAATGGGCCTTTCAATGGACCCGTTGGAATTTTAACTGAGTAAAAAGTACAGAAATTGAGGTTTTGCAATATAATTGTGTTGAAAAGCTCCTAATCAATTACATGAACTCCTAAAATTTGATTAAAACTTGTTTTGTAGTCCTTTTTGTAGAGGTTTCGGACGAGCGGGTCGAAATGGGCCTTAAAATGGACCCGTTGGAATTTTTAATGAGTAAAAAGTACAGAAATTGAGGTTTTGCAATATAATTGTGTTGAAAAGCTCCTAATCAATTATTTGAACTCCTAATATTTGAATAAAACATTTCTGCGGTCCTTTTTGTAGAGGTTTCGGACGAGCATGTCTAAATCGGCCTTTCAATGGACCCGTTGGAATTTTATATGAGTAAAAAGTATAAAATAGAGGTTTTTCAATATAATTGTGTTTAAAAGCTCCTAATCAATTATTTGAACTCCTAATATTTGAATAAAACATTTTTGCGGTCCTTTTTGTAGAGGTTTCGGACGAGCAGGTCTAAATGGGCCTTTCAATGGACCCGTTGGAATTTTATCTGAGTAAAAAGTATAAAATTGAGGTTTTCAATATAATTGTGTTTAAAAGCTCGTAATAAATTATTTGAACTCCTAATATTTGAATAAAACATTTTTGCGGTCCTTTTTGTAGAAGTTTCGGACGAGCAGGTCTAAATGGGCCCTTCAATGGACCCGTTGGAATTTTAACTGAGTAAAAAGTACAGAAATTGAGGTTTTGCAATAAAATTGTGTTGAAAAGCTCCTAATCAATTACACGAACTCCTAAAATTTGATTAAAACTTGTTTTGCAGTCCTTTTTGTAGAGGTTTCCGACGAGCGGGTCGAAATGGGCCTTTCAATGGACCCGTTGGAATTTTAACTGAGTAAAAAGTACAGAAATTGAGGTTTTGCAATATAATTGTGTTGAAAAGCTCCTAATCAATTACATGAACTTCTAAAATTTGATTAAAACTTGTTTTGCAGTCTTTTTTGTAGAGGTTTCGGACGAGCGGGTCGAAATGGGCCTTTCAATGGACCCGTTGGAATTTTAACTGAGTAAAATGTACAGAAATTGAGGTTTTGCAATATTATTGTGTTGAAAAGCTCCTAACCAATTACATGAACTCCTAAAATTTGATTAAAACTTGTTTTGCAGTCCTTTTTGTAGAGGTTTCGGACGAGCGGGTCAAAATGGGCCTTTCAATGGACCCGTTGTGTAACCCCCTTAACCCCGCCTAGACGGTTGACCCGAATTAAGAAAGTCACACGGGGAAAACCAAAGTCAACCCGAAAGTCAACCTTGATTAACGACCCTCTTTTTTCTTTTTAAACTTGTCTAGATGCACATTATCCCTAGATATGATCATACAAACAGCATACTCAAAGATCATAACCATCAGAGAACATTCAGGGACCCAATTGCACAAAATAGAACTTTAGGGACCAAATTGTAAATTCTGTAAATTATAGGAACTTATTCCAATTTAAAGTTACCATCTTGAAATTTATCATCTTTCACGCTTCTTAGTCAAATTTCAGCTCAAACGGACATCTCAAACTCATACAATTGCACAAACAAGTTTCAGGACCAAAATGCAAACATTTCAAAACATATAACCAACAATTTCAGTGCCCAACGATCGAGTGTTTCGGAACAGGGAAGACCCGTTCCGAAACGCGGGACCGTTCCGCAACAGGTTCCGAAACAGTGCCTGGCAGTGGCATATCCGTTCCGGAACAGTGCCTCTCGTTTCGGAACGCCCAGGCTATTTCAGGCCCCTGTTCCGATACGGTAGCACCTGTTCCGAAACAGGTTGCCCAGATTGCAGAAAAATTGCTGGTTATCATGCAATTGACCTATCAAACATGCTCCAAACGCAACCAAACTTTACCAGCAAGACATTCAACATATAAGGAACATAATTGCACCACTCAAACATCAACATGGCATCAAACATGAAAATCCCCAATTCTATAGGCATGCATCCTACTATTCAAACCATTCAAGCATCAATATACCAAATCCACTTCACAAAAGCCAATTACATGTTCCAACATTAAACACCAAATGTATCCAACTTAGGGAGTCCAAAACATCTCCCAAAACATCCACATAGATCCCCCATTGCCAAATGCCAAAAGCTAATAGTGTTTAAGAAACCTTCACCATACTTGAGCTTAGTTATCCACTTGGTTGCTTGCCCTCCTTGCTGCCCTCAATGCACTTTAATGCTCTGCATTATTGGTTTAAGAAAAGAGAGAGAGCGTAAGCAAAAGCTTAGTGAGGAATGCTCATTTAAAACCACTGAATAATGCATTTATAAAACTCATTTATAAACCACTCTTCAAGTAACATTATTACATGCTCTTAAACATTTAAAACAAGCATCTCATGCTTCACTTTCATTACATGTCATATTGGCAACAAGTGATACATTCCACATAAGATCCACACATGGACTTTTAAACACCATTGTGATCTTATACTTTCCAAGGACCACACATGGACATTTAAACACCATTGTGTCCTTAACCCCATGGACTTTTAAACACCATGGCAAGGACCACAAAAGGACTTTTAAACACCTTTGTGTCCTTAACAAGAATCTCCCAAGGACTTTTAAACACCTTGGAGTTTTTAAGTAACAAGGCTTACACAAGGAATTTTAACCACCTTGAGCCTTAACCAAGAACCAACCATGGACTTTTAAACACCATGTTGTTCTTAAAATTCACAAGATTCACACAAGGACTTTTAACCACCTTTGTGATCTTAACCAAGAACCATCCAAGGACTTTTAACCACCTTGATGTTCTTAAATATACAAGGCTCACACAAGGACTTTTAACCACCTTTGTGACCTTAACCATCACTTGCCAATATGCATCATTAACATCAATATTCCACTGTTTTAAAGCATTTAAACAAGCCATAAACATCATGCATTTTTAAGCATCAAACCACATTAAAACAATGTTCAAAAACAAGGAACTCTTACCTTGAGCTTCCTTCAACACATGGCTTATAATCTCAGCAAATAAACATGCTAGATATGCTTTCAAAACAGATTCAAAATCATGCAAACAAACACATTGCATACAACCAAATCCATGGCCATCACCAACAGAGTTTTTCCGAAAACTTACTCTTGAGCTTAGCTAAGTTGCTTAGACTTAAACTAAGCTCCCAAACCTTCAAAACACTGGTTTCAAAGTCGAAAACCAAAATCCACTCACCGATTCCGTTTCGCCTCTTGCCGAAACACAAATCAAGCTTCCGGATCACCACCTCTTGGATCCAAAGATGACTCCCATGTTTTAAACACATCAAAGCAGAGGATTAATGCATCATCATCATGCATTAATATCTTCAATGAAAGCATCTAAACTCGCTGCTCTCATCCACACTCCATTTTCGGCTACCAAACACAACCGAAAATGCATCCAAACAACTCCACAACATTGCCCAGCCAAGATCCATCAAATCTAAACATCCTTAAACATCATTTAACATCCAAAAAGGATCTAACATCATCCTTATACCTCCAGCTATAACAGATCCACAAGATCACTCCAAAAACAACCAAGAACACAAGCTAAACTTAGGAAATTCAACCTATCCGGGATTGCATCAATTAAAACTCAATTCCTCATCAATTTAACATTCATTTAACATCAAATTGACACCTCAAAACACTGCCCAATCAGATCATACGAAATTTCATCAAAAATCACCAAATCTTGCATTTAAAAGCCAAGATCATGAACACAACCTTAAAACCATTTATAAAACACAATTTAAGGATTGAGAACTTAGGAATTTCAGTAAAGAACTGAGAGTTTAGAGGAGAAGGACGTTCTTACCTCCAAACTTGAATTTCTCCCTTTTTAGAATCAAAAAGCTTGAAGATCCAATTAGCAAATGCAAAGGATTTAATGAAGAGATGATTGAAGATCAAAAGGGAAAAGAAATGAGTGATTTAGATGACAAAACCAGAGGGAAAAGTTCTGGAAAAAGATGTTTGGTTTGAGAGAAAAAGATGAGAGAAAAGTGAAAATGGAAAATATGGAAAGTTAGTTGGAAATTCCAAAATATCTTCCCTCCTTTTAGTTTTATTTCAAAAACCTTTAATTAATCATTTAATTATCTTAGAAAAATCTGGAGAAACTCCCATTGGGTAAATAGCTCCTTAAAGATTCAAAGTTTCAATCCTTTTTAAAACAGTCTCACAGTTTTCAAAAATTACATTTTGGTCACTAGCCCAAAATGTCACCCTTCCAAACCTCATTTTGCAAAATTGATTTCACCTTACTTTTATATATAATAAAAGAGGATTTTAGAACATTTTTCCATATTTTTAATGCAACCCGAACTAGGCTTTCCTAAATTCACTCTTTTATATTCGAACCGCACTTTGACCGAACCGGTCCGCGCCCAAAACTTCTAAGCCCAAAACCGGGGCGTTACAACTCTCCCCCCTTAAAAATTTCGTCCTCGAAATTTACCTGAAGGAAAGAGATAAGGAAACTGCTTCATCATGTCATCCTTCCGCTCCCACGTGGCTTCCTCAACACCACGATGCTTCCATAACACCTTTACCAACTCAATGGTCTTGCCACGAAGAAACTTGCTATCCGAATCCAGAATCTTCACCGGTTCCTCATCATAGGTCAAATCCAGATTCAATTCCACTTCTTCCACAGGCATCACATGCGAAGGATCTGATCTATACTTCCGAAGCATAGAAACATGAAACACATCATGAATCTTCTCCAACTCTTGAGGTAGCCTCAACCTGTACGCAACAGGACCCACACGCTCAATCACCTTGTATGGTCCAATGTACCTAGGGCTCAACTTACCCTTCCGGCCAAACCTCATCACCTTTTTCCAAGGCGAAACCTTAAAAAACACACGGTCACCAACCGCATACTCAATCTCCTTACGCTTCAAATCCGCGTAAGACTTTTGCCGATCAGAAGCTGCCTTCAACCGCTCACAGATGAGCTTCACCTTCTCGGTGGTTCCTTTCAACAAAGCTGGCATCGAAACCAACTTTTGACCCGTTTCAGCCCAACAAAGAGGAGTCCTACACTTCCTCCCGTACAAAGCCTCATAAGGTGCCATTTGAACACTTGCTTGATAACTATTGTTATAAGCAAACTCCACCAAAGGCAAATGCTTCTCCCAAGAGCCTTGGAACTCAATCACGCAGCACCTCAACATATCCTCCAAAATCTGGATAACACGCTCTAACTGACCATCCGACTGAGGATGATAAGATGTACTGAAATTCAACCGTGTACCCAAAGCTTGATGCAAACACTGCCAGAAACGCGATGTAAACCTCGGATCCCTATCCGACACAATCGACTTAGGCACACCATGCAGCCGCACAATCTCAGCAATGTACAGCTCCGCAAGCTTATCCAAAGAAAACGTAGTATGCACAGGCAAGAAATGCGCACACTTCGTCAGGCGATCCACAATCACCCACACCGAATTCTTCTTTGATGGTGACAAAGGTAAACCAGATACAAAATCCATGGTAATCCTTTCCCACTTCCACTCAGGGATTTTCAACGGTTGCAACAAACCTGAAGGAACCTGATGCTCAGCCTTAACTCGCTGACACACCATGCACTTGCTCACAAACTCCGCAACATCCTTCTTCAAACCCACCCAATAGTACTCATCACGAAGATCACGATACATCTTAGTACTACCAGGGTGCATAGCAAAAGGACTACTATGACCTTCAGTCAGAATAGCATGCCTCAACTCAGCATCACTGGGCACTACTATCCGACTCCCAAAACACAACACACTATCATCATTAAAGCAGAAATCCGAAGGCCTACCCTCCGCGATATCCTGAACATGCGGCACCAAGGAATCATCCAGCAACTGCTTTTCCTTGATCAACTGAACCAAAGATGGTTTCACTTGCAACTCAGCCACAAGACCACCATCACACGAAATACTCAAACTGGCAAACATAGCCCTCAACTCAACAACTACCTTCCTACTCAAGGCATCCGCTACAACATTAGCTTTTCCAGGATGGTACTCAATCGTCAAATCATAATCCTTGAGCAACTTCACCCAACGCCGCTGCCTAAGATTCAACTCCTTCTGAGACATCAGATACTTCAAACTCTTGTAATCCGTGTACACAGTACACTTCTCACCATACAGATAATGTCTCCAGATCTTCAAAGCAAAAACCACCGCAGCCAACTCAATGTCATGCGTAGGATAATTGCGCTCATGCACCTTCAACTGCTGCGATGCATAAGCCACCACCTTACCCTCTTGCATCAACACACATCCCAAACCAACATAGGACGCATCACTATAGACCACAAACTCTTTCCCTGATTCAGGTTGAACCAAGATAGGATCTTGCGTCAAAGCTGCCTTAAGCTTCTCAAAAGCCTGCTGTCTCGCTTCTGTCCACTCATACTTAACATCCTTTTGCAACAACTTTGTCAAAGGTGCAGCAATCTTAGAAAACCCATCCACAAACCTACGGTAGTATCCCGCCAAACCAAGGAAACTACGAACCTCATGAACAGACTTAGGAACCTTCCAATTCATCACCGCCTCAATCTTCTGAGGATCAACACGAATCCCCTCGGCAGAAACCACATGCCCAAGAAACACTACCTCCTTAAGCCAGAACTCACACTTGCTCAGCTTAGCATAAAGCTGATTCTCCAACAAAGCATGCAGCACAATCCTCAAATGCTCTTCATGCTCCTCCTCAGTACGCGAGTACACGAGGATATCATCAATGAACACCACAAAAACTTATCCAGGTATTCATGAAACACACGGTTCATCATGTCCATGAAAGCAGCAGGAGCATTTGTCAAACCAAACGGCATCACAAGGAACTCATAATGCCCAAACCTTGTCCTGAAAGCTGTCTTAGGCACATCCACATCCTTTACCTTCAACTGGTAATACCCTGACCTCAAGTCAATCTTAGAGAACACAGCTGCTCCTCGAAATTGATCAAAGAGATCATCAATTCTCGGCAAAGGATACCGATTCTTGATAGTCAACTTGTTCAGCTGACGATAATCAATGCACATTCTCATAGTGCCATCCTTCTTCTTCACAAACAAGACCGGTGCACCCCAAGGCGACACACTCGACCGAATGAACCCACGATCAAGCAACTCTTGCAACTGCGTCTTCAGCTCCTTCAACTCTTTAGGTGCCATTCTATAAGGGGTAATGGACACAGGAGTTGTATTTTCATACAGCTCAATTCCAAACTCCACCTCACGATTAGGAGGTAACCCAGGCAACTCCTCAGGAAACACACCAGGAAATTCCCGCACAATCCTGATATCTTGCACACGCAACTCCTTAGAGCTAGGATTCATCACAAAAGCTAGATAAGCTTCACAACCTTGCCTCAGCATCCGACTTGCCTCCAACGTAGACACCACATTGGCAAGAAACTTCACATTCTCACCAACCACAACCACCTCATAATCATCCGCAAGCTTCAGCGAAACTCGCTTATTCTCACAATCCACAACAGCACGATGCTCAGCAAGCCAATCCATACCAAGGATTACATCAAAACCATAGAAAGGCAACTCCATAAGATCAACATGAAAAACATGTTCTTGAACAACCAAAGGACATCTCCTATAAAGCTTTCGAGTCACAACAGTCTCACCAAAAGAACTAGTGACACGAACACCAACATCCAAAGACTCAACAGGCAAACCAAGCAATTCAGCATGCTCACGCAAAATGTATGAGTGCGTAGATCCAGAATCAATCAAGGAAAGTAATGACAAGGATTGCAGAGTAAAAGTACCTGCGATCACATCCGCAGCATTCCTTCCCTCCCGCTGTGCATACACCCTGGCTTGGCTGCCACCCTCAGGCTGAATAGCCACAACATGAGCCACACCCCGACCACCTTCCTCTCTCCGCTGGAAATTACCACGGCCGCGCCCACGACCTCTCTGTGGTGCAGCAACAACAGGAGCACGCACTTGGCCACCAGCCAACATAGGACACTCTCGCCTCATGTGATCCGTAGATCCACAATTCCAGCACCCGTTACCAGCTGCCGCAACAGGAGCTTGCACCTCCCTCACAGCACGAGGACAATCACGCTTCATATGACCTCGCGAACCAAAAATCCAACATGCACTCGGATCAACTCTCGCGTTGCCTCCCCGAGCAGGTACACCACCACCTCGCTTAGCTGAGGACTGATACTTCTGATCACGTCCCCTCTTGTTCCGTCCACCACCGGAACTATACTCAGCTGACCGCTTACCAGCACTTGACCCAACACTTCTAGCAGATAAACCCAAGTTCATCTCAATATCCTTTGCTCGACCCACCAGCACATCAAAATCATCATACTCGGTAGCCAGCACATACATCTTAACTTCCGTCACTAAACCATAACGGAACCTTTCACACCTTTCCCGCTCACCCGGAACAAGCTCAGGTGCATATTGACTGAGTCGAACAAACTGGACCTCATACTCAGCCACGGACATGCTCCCTTGGGTAAGAGACATGAACTCCCTGTTCTTTTCATCTAGGTACCTCACACCTAGATACCTTCTCTTGAACGCATTCTGAAAGAACGTCCAAGTTACACCAGCTTCCGCCATCCCAGCAATAGTGGTTGTCCACCACGTATAAGCATCATCCTGTAGCAAGGATACTACACAGCCCAGCTTTTGCACATCAGTGCAATTCATCTGACCCAAGATTCTCTTGGTACCCTCTAACCAAGATTCCGAACCTTCAGCTGACAAACCCCTGAACTCAGTCCCTCCTAGACTGCGCAAACGTTCCAAGGGTAGTCTAACTCCAGCATCTCCCTGATGCCTAGCTCCTTGAGCTCCAGCTACCGCCGCTTGAAAAGCTCCAGCAATAGCTTGTATCAACACCGTCATGTCAGGAACAGCTTGCCCCTGACCAGCCTCAGGTCCGGCGACCCCAGCACCAGCTGCAGCTTCAGCTCCATCACCCCCAGCACCACCACCACCAGGTGGAGGAGGTAACACCGCACTTTCGACATTCTCTTCATTCTCATTCTCATTCTGAGCCGTAGCTCGCACATTACTCCTCAACTCTCTACGAGGTGCCATACTCTAACAATGCAATCACAATGCAAATAAACAAAGTCAGGCCCAGCAAGGTAAGCAATCCAAGTACTCAAGCTCATTTTCACTTAAAAACAACATCATTACATTAGCTTTGATTTGGCAATGGGTACCCACAACATGCTTCACCACAGCATACACCTCAATTGCAACATAATCACAAACCACTCAACATGCTTCCACTCAACAATCATACAAAGCATACATACTTCAATCATGCACACAATCATTCCCAATTACTCGAGAACTCAGCTCTGATACCACCAAATGTAACCCCCTTAACCCGGCCTAGACGGTTGACCCAAATTAAGAAAGTCACACGGGGAAAACCAAAGTCAACCCGAAAGTCAACCTTGATTAACGACCCTTTTTTTTCTTTTTAAACTTGTCTAGATGCACATTATCCCCAGATATGATCATACAAACAGCATACTCAAAGATCATAACCATCAGAGAACATTCAGGGACCCAATTGCACAAAATAGAACTTTAGGGACCAAATTGTAAATTTTGTAAATTATAGGAACTTAATCCAATTTAAAGTTACCATCTTGAAATTTATCATCTTTCACGCTTTTCAGTCAAATTTCAGCTCAAACGGACATCTCAAACTCATACAATTGCACAAACAAGTTTCAGGACCAAAATGCAAACATTTCAAAACATATAACCAACAATTTCAGTGCCCAACGGTCGAGTGTTTCGGAACAGGGAAGACCCGTTCCGAAACGCGGGACCGTTCCGCAACAGGTTCCGAAACAGTGCCTGGCAGTGGCATATCCGTTCCGGAACAGTGCCTCTCGTTTCGGAACGCCCAGGCTATTTCAGGCCCCCGTTCCGATACGGTAGCACCTGTTCCGAAACAGGTTGCCCAGATTGCAGAAAAATTGCTGGTTATCATGCAATTGACCTATCAAACATGCTCCAAATGCAACCAAACTTTACCAGCAAGACATTCAACATATAAGGAACATAATTGCACCACTCAAACATCAACATGGCATCAAACATGAAAATCCCCAATTCTATAGGCATGCATCCTACTATTCAAACCATTCAAGCATCAATATACCAAATCCACTTCACAAAAGCCAATTACATGTTCCAACATTAAACACCAAATGTATCCAACTTAGGGAGTCCAAAACATCTCCCAAAACATCCACACAGGTCCCCCATTGCCAAATGCCAAAAGCTAATAGTGTTTAAGAAACCTTCACCATACTTGAGCTTAGTTATCCACTTGGTTGCTTGCCCTCCTTGCTGCCCTCAATGCACTTTAATGCTCTGCATTATTGGTTTAAGAAAAGAGAGAGAGCGTAAGCAAAAGCTTAGTGAGGAATGCTCATTTAAAACCACTCAATAATGCATTTATAAAACTCATTTATAAACCATTCTTCAAGTAACATTATTACATGCTCTTAAACATTTAAAACAAGCATCTCATGCTTCACTTTCATTACATGTCATATTGGCACCAAGTGATACATTCCACATAAGATCCACACATGGACTTTTAAACACCATTGTGATCTTATACTTTCCAAGGACTACACATGGACTTTTAAACACCATTGTGTCCTTAACCCCATGGACTTTTAAACACCATGGCAAGGACCACACAAGGACTTTTAAACACCTTTGTGTCCTTAACAAGAATCTCCCAAGGACTTTTAAACACCTTGGAGTTCTTAAGTAACAAGGCTTACACAAGGAATTTTAACCACCTTGAGCCTTAACCAAGAACCAACCATGGACTTTTAAACACCATGTTGTTCTTAAAATTCACAAGATTCACACAAGGACTTTTAACCACCTTTGTGATCTTAACCAAGAACCATCCAAGGACTTTTAACCACCTTGATGTTCTTAAATATACAAGGCTCAAACAAGGACTTTTAACCACCTTTGTGACCTTAACCATCACTTGCCAATATGCATCATTAACATCAATATTCCACTGTTTTAAAGCATTTAAACAAGCCATAAACATCATGCATTTTTAAGCATCAAACCACATTAAAACAATGTTCGAAAACAAGGAACTCTTACCTTGAGCTTCCTTCAACACATGGCTTATAATCTCAGCAAATAAACATGCTAGATATGCTTTCAAAACAGATTCAAAATCATGCAAACAAACACATTGCATACAACCAAATCCATGGCCATCACCAAGAGAGTTTTTCCGAAAACTTACTCTTGAGCTTAGCTAAGTTGCTTAGACTTAAACTAAGCTCCCAAACCTTTAAAACACTGGTTTCAAAGCCGAAAACCAAAATCCACTCACCGATTCCGTTTCGCCTCTTGCCGAAGCACAAATCAAGCTTCCGGATCACCACCTCTTGGATCCAAAGATGACTCCCCTGTTTTAAACACATCAAAGCAGAGGATTAATGCATCATCATGCATTAATATCTTCAATGAAAGCATCTAAACTCGCTGCTCTCATCCACACTCCATTTTCGGCTACCAAACACAACCGAAAATGCATCCAAACAACTCCACAACATTGCCCAGCCAAGATCCATCAAATCTAAACATCCTTAAACATCATTTAACATCCAAAAAGGATCTAACATCATCCTTATACCTCCAGCTATAACAGATCCACAAGATCACTCCAAAAACAACCAAGAACACAAGCTAAACTTAGGAAATTCAACCTATCCGGGATTGCATCAATTAAAACTCAATTCCTCATCAATTTAACATTCATTTAACATCAAATTGACACCTCAAAACACTGCCCAATCAGATCATACGAAATTTCATCAAAAATCACCAAATCTTGCATTTAAAAGCCAAGATCATGAACACAACCTTAAAACCATTTATAAAACACAATTTAAGGATTGAGAACTTAGGAATTTCAGTAAAGAACTGAGAGTTTAGAGGAGAAGGACGTTCTTACCTCCAAACTTGAATTTCTCCCTTTTTAGAATCAAAAAGCTTGAAGATCCAATTAGCAAATGCAAAGGATTTAATGAAGAGATGATTGAAGATCAAAAGGGAAAAGAAATGAGTGATTTAGATGACAAAACCAGAGGGAAAAGTTCTGGAAAAAGATGTTTGGTTTGAGAGAAAAAGATGAGAGAAAAGTGAAAATGGAAAATATGGAAAGTTAGTTGGAAATTCCAAAATATCTTCCCTCCTTTTAGTTTTATTTCAAAAACCTTTAATTAATCATTTAATTATCTTAGAAAAATCTGGAGAAACTCCCATTGGGTAAATAGCTCCTTAAAGATTCAAAGTTTCAATCCTTTTTAAAACAGTCTCACAGTTTTCAAAAATTACATTTTGGTCACTAGCCCAAAATGTCACCCTTCTAAACCTCATTTTGCAAAATTGATTTCACCTTACTCTTATATATAATAAAAGAGGATTTTAGAACATTTTTCCATATTTTTAATGCAACCCGAACTAGGCTTTCCTAAATTCACTCTTTTATATTCGAACCGCACTTTGACCGAACCGGTCCGCGCCCAAAACTTCTAAGCCCAAAACCGGGGCGTTACACGTTGGAATTTTAAATGATTAAAAAGTACAGAAATTGAGGTTTTGCAATATAATTGTGTTGAAAAGCTCCTAATCAATTATTTGAACTCCTAATATTTGAATAAAACATTTTTGCGGTCCTTTTTGTAGAGGTTTCGGACGAGCAGGTCTAAATGGGCCTTTCAATGGACCCGTTGGAATTTTAACTGAGTAAAAAGTATAGAAATTGCGGTTTTGCAATATAATTGTGTTGAAAAGCTCCTAATCAATTATTTGAACTCCTAATATTTGAATAAAACATTTTTGCGGTCCTTTTTGTAGAGATTTCGGATGAGCAGGTCTAAATGGGCCTTTCAATGGACCCGTTGGAATTTTTTTTTGAAGAAAGCGGGCCTCATTAAAAACCCCTACTAAAATCCCCAGGCACAAGGCTTGGAGAAACCTAAAAGGGGAAAAGAGTACCCAGGATATATTATTAAAACGAGGTTAAACCTCGCAAAGTACAACGTTTTTGATACAATCAGGATACATAGATCCAAAAGACATAGAAGACATGGATCTAAGGGCATGGGAAGCCAACGTATGAGCTACAAAATTAGCCTCACGGCAAACATATTGTACATGTGCTACAGAAAAATCCTCCAAAGCAGTATGAGCCTGTAGAATCGTCGGACCCATAGGAGAAAGATCTGGCCCAAGAGAGTTGATCCTGTTCGCTAGAGATGCACAGTCTGTCTCGAAAATCAAATGGCTCCATCCCTGGGATAGGGCAAAAGTAATACCGGCAAGAAGACCTCTCCCTTCAGATGAGATAGCATCAGAACAATTGCCTAGCGGAAAAGCCAGGCCACCAACAACCGTCCATGTGTCATCACGAGCGACAACTCCAACCGCCGTTGCACGAGTGGAAGGGTCAAAAGCCCCATCCACATTAACTTTAATAAATCCACGAGGGGGATGCCTCCAGCGAGAAGGAGGAGTCGATGACAAGGGGATGGATGATGTAGAAGAGGATAAAGAATTAGAGTAGTCACGATGAAGACTAATAGAGTTGACGACAATTAGCCATGGGGGTTGAAGATGTTTATTATGGATCCAGCCGTTACGCCTGTTCCAGATGTTCCAAAGGGTAGTCAAGAAAAGCCCAAAAAGATCAGGAGAAAGAAGGGAAGCACCTTCCTCAAGCCATTAGAGGCCAGTGGAAGCAAAGCTATTAATAAAAGAAGAGGGAAGACCAATCAATTTTAGGGTCTCCGAGGCACCAGAGCAGTCTCGGAGAGCATGGAGAATCGACTCTGTACCATAATTACAAATGGGGCATGGACCGGAGTCTGGAGCAAAAGTCTGAAGGCGAACCCCAACAGACAGGGCTTCTGACCCCAGACGCCAACCAAAAGTTTTAACCTTAGGTAAAACCTTTAGCTTGGCAAGAAATTTCCCAATTCGAGGGGGCGAAGTCTAGGCTCAGGGGGACGTTGCAGAAAGAGATAGCCAGATCTGACAGAATAGATACCAGAATCGTTAGGATTCCAGAGGATGGAGTCCCGAGTGTCATTGATGATAGGAACGGAAAGAATGGAATTGGCATCATCCACAGTAAAGTATGCACGAACTTTGACAGGGTCCCAGGATGCTTGGTTCCGCAACATAAAATCACGACAAAGAATGTAGACTTCCTCCGATAGCTCATAGTCCCCATAGAGGTGAACAGTCGAGGAGCCTCCCCAGTTATCATGATGGATGCGTATGTTACTATTAATACCCGGACGATAGAGGAAACCTCCAAAGAGGTGTTGCATAGCATTATAAAGACCTTGCCAGGCAAATGAACCTCGAGAAGGCCGAGAGGCATTAAGAATGTTACCTGACGGGAAGTATTTGAATTTATATATTTGTCCCAAGAGGGAGTCAGGTTCGAAAATAAGGCGCCATAGTTGTTTGCCGAGAAGTGCAATGTTAAAATTGTTAAGGTCCCGGAAACCCATACCGCCAACAGATTTAGGCAAGCAGACCTGATCCCACGGGAGCATATGCCAACCTTTCTTGTTGGTTTTCCCAGACCACCAATATCGTCGAATGGCAGATGTCATATAATCAATAATATTTTAGGGTAATAAATAACAGGACATAACATATTGGGGTAGAGATTGTAAAACGGCTTTAATAAAAATTTCCTTACCACTGAATGAAAGAAGCTGTTTGTCCCAGTTGGATAATCTATCGTGAACTTTATCGCGTATAAACCCTAAAACGAGGGTCTTATTTTTATCAATAAGAAGAGGTACCCCAAGATAGACACCAGGGTTGGAAACCTCACGCACTTGAAGATAGGAGTTAATAGTTTGACGAGTCAAAGTAGGAGTACGGGGATTGTAAAAGATAGTAGACTTATCAAAGTTAACTGCTTGCCCAGAGGCAGAAGCATAAGTCTGTAGGGCCAACTTAAGGTGTGCAGCTTCATCGGATTTTGAATTAATGAAAACTATACAATCATCGGCAAATAAGAGGTGGTTAACCTTAGGACCATGCTTACAAGCCCCTAATCCTGGGAGTAGGCCTTGTTGTTTAGCATCAGCCAAGAAAGCTGAAAGCCCTTGGGTACAAAAAAGGAAAAGAAATGGAGATAAAGGGTATCCTTGGCGGAGACCCCTTTGAGGTCGAAAAAAAGGAGGAAAAAGAATTGTTGACCTTAACCGTAAAGGAAACTGAAGAAATACATCTCATGATAAAAGATACCCATGATGAGGCAAAACCCATACAGTTCATAACATTTTCGCGGAATGACCACTCGACCCTGTCAAAGGCCTTTTCCATATCAAGTTTAAGGACAGCTCCATGAGAAAATTTAGATGTACTGGTATTAATTGAGTGAATTATTTCGTGGGCAATAAGAATGTTATCTGTGATATTACGTCCCTGAACAAAAGCAGCTTGATTGGAACTGATACAAAATGGAATGGTGTGTTTCATTCGATTAACTAAAACTTTAGCAATGATTTTGTAAATTACAGTGCAGAGACTAATGGGCCTAAGATGCCTCATAGTAGTGGGGTCCTTGATCTTAGGTAAGAGGACCAAAATAGTTTGGTTAACCGAAGCCATATCAGCTGACCCTTTAAGGAGATTAAGGCAGAGTGTAATGATATCTGGCCCTACAGTATCTCAATGTTGACGAAAGAATCCGCTTGGTAAACCATCGATACCAGGGGCTTTTCTTGGATCGATGTCTCGGAAAGCGGTGATAATTTCTTCTGGAGTGAATTCCTTGGAAAGGGACTCATTCATAGCAGTCGTAATAGTAGGAGTGATTTTTGAAAGAATTTGTTCAGAAAAGTGTGGGTTGGAGGAAGTAAAAAGATTGTGGAAATATGAGGAAGCAATTTCCATAAGGTCGGTATCATCAGTTCGCCAAACGTTATTGGAGTCAAAAGACCAGAGATTGTGTTCTTTTTCTTCCTACTAGAAGCTCGGGCATGAAAGAAACGGGTATTTTTATCCCCTTGGGAAAGCCATAGGTTGCGAGAACGTTGTGCCCAATATGCTTCTTGCACCTCAAGAAGATTATGAAGCTCGGTTTTGGCAGAGATATATCTTTTTTCGGCAGAAGCTGAAAGAGGTCGTTGTAAAAGTTTATTAATTTTTTTAGTGAGAAAGTTGATACGTCCATTGGTCTTAAATCTTTGTTGGGATTGCCAGTCTCCTAGACAGGAGCCAATGGCTTTAATTTTCTCCAAAGTATTACCTTTGGTGGATGACCAAGTTTGTTTTACAACAGAAATGCCTTCATCATTGGAAGCCCAACAATTTTCGAATCTGAACTTGGTTGATGGGGGACGGTGATTTGTTAGAGAAGGCGGCTCCGTATTTAATAGTAGAAAACAGTGATCTGATTTAGCATCAAAGTCTGATGTGATGTTATAATTGGGATAGGTAACTTTCCATGCCATATTCCCTATGAAACGATCTAATCTCTCAAATAAAGTAGGGGTTTTGGGCCCCGTTTTGGACCAGGTGAACCAACCCGTTGTAGGTTTGCAATCAAAAAGGTTATTACGAGAAAGACAATGGCGAAAATTATTAATTTGAGATCTAGGCCGTCGGCAGCCTCCTTGTTTTTCATTATCAGATATGATTTCGTTAAAGTCACCACCGATGAGCCAAGGTTGACCATCATTATTATTGAGTGAATCAATTAGATCCCAAGTTTTAGGTTTATTACATGTTTTAGAAAAACCATGAATACCAGTGAAATAAAACGAAGAATAATTGCAATTAACATAAATGTGAATAAAGCGATCCGTAAGCAAGCATATCAATATTATAATTATTTAATGTAAATAAAGCAAGTCCAGAGCATTTATCAGAAAAATCCACAGAAAAAGCAAGGGCCATCCCTAGCAAAGAACCAAGACGGCTATAAGCCGTATTTTTGAGTTTAATTTCGCATAAAAAAAGTAAATCAGGTTTATGAAGTTGAACGTAATGTTGGAGATGTTGAACTGCCTGGACCTTCCCGAGACCCTGACAGTTCCAACATAAAATGATCATTTCCCTCGGCGGGGCTGTGCATTAGCCGCCGCCGGAGAGTTTTTTCCGCTGCTCATCCCAGCTTTCAAGGTAGGAGAAGGAGAGGGCCTAGACTTTTTGGACTGCAGGACCACATGGATGGCGGAGCGTCTCTTGGTGCCGCGGTTAGGAGGAATGGGGATAGGGGCCGGAGCAGAAGCTGCAACATTGGGATAATGCTTAAGTAGCCATGAGTCAAAATCATCAAAAAATGAGATACCGTTTTGGAGGAATGGCTTACTGAGTTGTTCATCTAATTTCCTCACTTGTTGAGAGGTAGGGTTTGGCACGCCATCATCTTGGCCATCTAGATCGATTTGAACAGGGTAAATGGTATTCAGGGGTTGAGGAGAAATGACTCTTGAAGGCATTGGCGCTTTTGGAGGCAGCTGGGGTTCTGCATTTGTAGGAGGCAAATCAGAGGATTCCTCCCCCACCACCTCATCGTTGTTATTGTTTTCCTCAGTAGGGAGATCTGCAAAGGACGCAGCACCCGTTGGAATTTTAACTGAGTAAAAAGTATAGAAATTGAGGTTTTGCAATGTAATTGTGTTGAAAAGCTTCTAATCAATTACATGAACTACTAAAATTTGATTAAAACTTGTTTTCCGGTCCTTTTTGTAGAGGTTTCGGACGAGCGGGTCGAAATGGGCCTTTCAATGGACCCGTTGGAATTTTAACTGAGTAAAAAGTACATAAATTGAGGTTTTGCAATATAATTGTGTTCAAAAAGCTCCAGATCAATGATTTGAACTCCTAATATTTAATTAAAACTTGTTTTGCAGTCCTTTTTGTAGAGGTTTCGGACGAGCGGGTCGAAATGGGCCTTTCAATGGACCCGTTGGAATTTTAAATGAGTAAAAAGTACAGAAATTGAGGTTTTGCAATATAATTGTGTTGAAAAGCTCCTAATCAATTATTTACACTCCTAATATTTGAATAAAACCTTTTTGCGGTCCTTTTTGTAGAGCTTTCGGACGAGCAGGTCTAAATGGGCCTTTCAATGGACCCGTTGGAATTTTATCTGAGTAAAAAGTATAAAATTGAGGTTTTTCAATTTAATTGTGTTTAAAATCTCCTAATCAATTATTTGAACTCCTAATATTTGAATAAAACATTTTTGCGGTCCTTTTTGTAGAGGTTTCGGACGAGCAGGTCTAAATGGGCCTTTCAATGGACCCATTGGAATTTTAACTGAGTAAAAAGTACAGAAATTGAGGTTTAGCAATGTAATTGTGTTGAAAAGCTTCTAATCAATTACATGAACTCCTATAATTTGATTAAAACTTGTTTTGTGGTCCCTTATGTAAAGGTTTCAGACGAGAGGGTCGAAATGGGCCTTTCAATGGACCCGTTGGAATTTTAACTAAGTAAAAAGTACAGAAATTGAGGTTTTGAAATGTAATTGTGTTGAAAGGCTCCTAATCAATTATTTGAACTCCTAATATTTGAATAAAACATTTTTGCGGTCCTTTTTGTAGAGGTTTCGGACGAGCATATCTAAATGGGCCTTTCAATGGACCCGTTGGAATTTTAACTGAATAAAAAGTACAGAAATTGAGGTTTTGCAATATAATTGTGTTGAAAAGCTCCTAATCAATTATTTGAACTCCTAATATTTGAATAAAACATTTTTGCGGTCCTTTTTTGTAGAGGTTTCGGACGAGCAGGTCTAAATGGGCCTTTCAATGGACCCGTATGAATTTTAACTAAGTTAAAAGTACAGAAATTCAGGTTTTGCAATGTAATTGTGTTGAAAAGCTTCTAATCAATTATTTGAACTCCTAATATTTGAATAAAACATTTTTGCGGTCCTTTTTGTAGAGGTTTCAGACGAGCAGGTCTAAATGGGCCTTTCAATGGACCCGTATGAATTTTAACTAAGTAAAAAGTACAGAAATTCAGGTTTTGCAATATAATTGTGTTCAAAAAGCTCCTAATCAATGATTTGAACTCCTAATATTTGATTAAAACATGTTTTGCGGTCCTTTTTGTAAAGGTTTCGGACGAGCGAGTCGAAATGGGCCTTTCAATGGACCCGTTGGAATTTTAACTGAGTAAAAAGTACAGAAATTGAGACTTTGCAATATAATTGTGTTGAAAAGCTCCTAATCAATTATTTGAACTCCTAATATTTGAATAAAACCTTTTTAAGGTCCTTTTTGTAGAGGTTTCGGACGAGCAGGTCTAAATGGGCCTTTCAATGGACCCGTTAGAATTTTATCTGAGAAAAAAGTACATAAATTGAGGTTTTGCAATATAATTGTGTTCAAAAATCTCCTAATCAATGATTTGAACTCCTAATATTTAATTAAAACTTGTTTTGCAGTCCTTTTTGTAGAGGTTTCGGACGAGCGGGTCGAAATGGGCCTTTCAATGGACCCGTTGGAATTTTAACTGAGTAAAAAGTACTGAAATTGAGACTTTGCAATATAATTGTGTTGAAAAGCTCCTATTCAATTATTTGAACTCCTAATATTTGAATAAAACCTTTTTAAGGTCCTTTTTGTAGAGGTTTCGGACGAGCGGGTCGAAATGGGCCTTTCAATGGACCCGTTGGAATTTTAACTGAGTAAAAAGTACATAAATTGAGGTTTTGCAATATAATTGTGTTCAAAAAGCTCCTAATCAATGATTTGAACTCCTAATATTTAATTAAAACTTGTTTTGCAGTCCTTTTTGTAGAGGTTTCGGACGAGCGGGTCGAAATGGGCCTTTCAATGGACCCGTTGGAATTTTAAATGAGTAAAAAGTACAAAAATTGAGGTTTTTGAATATAATTGTGTTGAAAAGCTCCTAATCAATTATTTGAACTCCTAATATTTGAATAAAACCTTTTTGCGGTCCTTTTTGTAGAGCTTTCGGACGAGCAGGTCTAAATGGGCCTTTCAATGGACCCGTTGAAATTTTATCTGAGTAAAAAGTATAAAATTGAGGTTTTTCAATTTAATTGTGTTTAAAATCTACTAATCAATTATTTTAACTCCTAATATTTGAATAAAACATTTTTGCGGTCCTTTTTGTAGAGGTTTCGGACGAGCATATCTAAATGGGCCTTTCAATGGACCCGTTGGAATTTTAACTGAATAAAAAGTACAGAAATTGAGGTTTTGCAATATAATTGTGTTGAAAAGCTCCTAATCAATTATTTGAACTCCTAATATTTGAATAAAACATTTTTGCGGTCCTTATTGTAGAGGTTTCGGACGAGCTGGTCTAAATGGGCCTTTCAATGGACCCGTATGAATTTTAACTAAGTAAAAAGTACAAAAATTCAGGTTTTGCAATGTAATTGTGTTGAAAAGCTTCTAATCAATTATTTGAACTCCTAATATTTGAATAAAACATTTTTGCGGTCCTTTTTGTAGAGGTTTCGGACGAGCAGGTCTAAATGGGCCTTTCAATGGACTCGTTGGAATTTTAACTGAATAAAAAGTACAGAAATTGAGGTTTCGCAATATAATTGTGTTGAAAAGCTCCTAATCAATTATTTGAACTCCTAATATTTGAATAAAACATTTTTGCGGTCCTTTTTGTAGAGGTTTCGGACGAGCATGTCTAAATGGGCCTTTCAATGGACCCATTAGAATTTTAACTAAGTAAAAAGTACATAAATTGAGGTTTTGAAATGTAATTGTGTTGAAAAGCTTCTAATCAATTATTTGATTTCCAAATATTTGAATAAAACATTTTTGCGGTCCTTTTTGTAGAGGTTTCGTACGAGCAGGTCTAAATGGGCATTTCAATGGACCCGTTGGAATTTTAACTGAGTAAAAAGTACAGAAATTGAGTTTTTGCAATGTAATTGTGTTGAAAAGCTTCTAATCAATTACATGAACTCCTAAAATTTGATTAAAACTTGTTTTGCGGTCCTTTTTGTAAAGGTTTCGGACGAGCGGGTCGAAATGGGCCTTTCAATGGACACGTTGGAATTTTAACTGAGTTAAAAGTACAGAAATTGAGACTTTGCAATATAATTGTGTTGAAAAGCTCCTAATCAATTATTTGAACTCCTAATATTTGAATAAAACCTTTTTGCGGTCCTTTTTGTAGAGGTTTCGGACGAGCAGGTCTAAATGGGCCTTTCAATGGACCCGTTAGAATTTTATCTGAGAAAAAAGTATAAAATTGAGGTTTTTCAATATAATTGTGTTAAAAAGCTCCTAATCAATTAATTGAACTCCTAATATTTGAATAAAACATTTTTGCGGTCCTTTTTGTAGAGGTTTTAGACAAGCAGGTCTAAATGGGCCTTTCAATGGACCCGTTGGAATTTTAACTAAGTAAAAAGTACAGAAATTGAGGTTTTGCATTATAATTGTGTTGAAAAGCTCCTAATAAATTACATGAACTCCTAAAATTTGATTAAAACTTGTTTTGCAGTCCTTTTTGTAGAGGTTTCGAACGAGCGGGTCGAAATTGGCCTTTCAATGGACCCGTTGGAATTTTAACTGAGTAAAATGTACAGAAATTGAGGTTTTGCAATATAATTGAGTTGAAAAGCTCCTAATCAATTACATGAACTCCTAAAATTTGATTAAAACTTGTTTTGCAGTCCTTTTTGTAGAGGTTTCGGACGAGCGGGTCGAAATGGGCCTTTCAATGGACCCGTTGGAATTTTTACTAAGTAAAAAGTACATAAATTGAAGTTTTGCAATGTAATTGTGTTGAAAAGCTTCTAATCAATTATTTGAACTCCTAATATTTGAATAAAACTGTAACGCCCCGTTTTGGGCTTAGGAGTTTTGGGCGTTGACCGGTTGGTCAAAGTGCTGTTCGAATCTAAAGAGGTGAAATTAGGAAAGCCTAGTTCGGGTTGCATTAAAAATATGGAAAAATGTTCTAAAATCATCTTTTAATATAATTAAGTGAACTGTGAAATCAATTTTGGAAAATGAGTTTTGGAAGTTTGACATTTTGGCTAGTGACCAAAATGTGATTTTCGCAAGTTTTGTGGCTGTTTTATAAAGGGTTGAAACTTTGAATCTTTAAGGAGCTATTTACCCAAAGGGAGTTTCTCCAGATTTTTCTAATATATTTTAAGTCTAAAATCTGATTTTAAAGGATATTAAATTGGAGGGAAGCCATTTGGCTATTTTTGGATTTTGTAACCAACTTTGCTAAATTTTCTTTCTCTCATTTTCTCTCAACCCAAACACTTCTTTTCCAGAGAATTGGATCTGATTTCTCCACCTAAATCCCTCCTTTCAACTCTCATTTGATTCCTAATCATTGTGTCTTCAAAACCTCTTCAATTGCTAATTGTTTCAACAAGGATTTTGATTGCAAAAAGAGGAGAAACTCAAGTTTGGAGGTAAGAACGTCCTTCTCCTCTAAACTATCAGTTCTTTACTGAAATTCCTAAGTTTTCAATCCTAAATTGATGTTTAATTAAAGGCTTTTAAGTTGATTAATGGATCTTGGCTTATAATGCAAGATTTTGATGATTTTTGATGATTTTCGTTAGATCTGATTAATCTGTGATTTGAGAGGTGTTTTTGATGTTAAATGATCTCTAAATTGATAAGGAATTGAGTTTTGATTGATGCAATCCCAGATAGGTTGAGTTTCCTAAGTTTAGCTTGTGATTCAAGGTTGTTTTTGAGGTGATCTTGGTGATATGTTGTTGCTGGAGGTATAAGGATGTTTATAGGTTGTTTTTAGATGTGTTATGATGTTTATGGAAGTGTGGTTTTGCTGGTTTATGGCTGGGCTTTGTTTAGAAGTGGTTTGGATGCATTTTCGGTTGTGTTTGGTGGCCGAAAATGGAGGTTGGATGAGAGCAGCGAGTTTAGGTGCTTTCATTGAAGCAATTAATGCATGATGATGCATTAATCCTCTGCTTTGATGTGTTGAAACAGGGGAGGCATCATTGGATCCAAGAGTTGTTGATCCGA
Organism: Hibiscus tridactylites; assembly: GCA_958450335.1. Lineage (NCBI taxonomy): Eukaryota > Viridiplantae > Streptophyta > Magnoliopsida > Malvales > Malvaceae > Hibiscus > Hibiscus tridactylites. Next base: position 46,300,375 of record OY288275.1, on the reverse strand, counting down.
AAGCTTGATTTGGTGCTTTGGCTTGAAGCAAAGTGGAAATCGGTGAGTGAAGTTGGGTTTTCAGCTTTTAAACCAAGGTTTGAAGGTTTTGGGAGCTTAGTTTAAGTCTAAACAACTTTGCTAAGCTCAAGTGTAAGTTTTCGGAATTTCTCTCTAGTGGTGGCCATGACTTTGTTGTGATGCAAAATGGTTATTTGCATGTTTTAATTACTGTTTTGAAAGCATGTTTTAGCATGGTTTTTGCTGATGATGTAAGCCATATGTTGAAGGTAGCTCTAGGTAGGAGTTCCTTGCTTTTACACATTGATTAAATGTGGTTTGATGCTTTGAAATGCATGATGAAAATGGCTTGGTTTAATGCTTTAAAACAGTGGATTAAATGATGAAAATGATGTATATTGGCAAGTGATGTTTTGAAAAGGTTAAGGTCACTAAGGTGGTTAAAAGTCCTTGAGTGAGCCTTGTTATTTAAGAACATCAAGGTGGTTAAAAGTCCTTGGATGATTCTTGTTGCGGACACTAAGGTGGTTAAAAGTCCTTAAGTGATCCTTTCCATGGTGTTTAAAAGTCCATGGGGCCATGGTGTTTAAAAGTCCATGGGGCCAAGGTGTTTAAAAGTCCTTGGGGCCAAGGTGTTTAAAAGTCCTTGGGGTGATTCAAGCTTTGGACACAAAGGTGGTTAAAAGTCCTTGTGTGGTCCTCATTCATGGTGTTTAAAAGTCCATGGCCAAGGTGTTTAAAAGTCCTTGGGGCCAAGGTGTTTAAAAGTCCTTGGGAAGTTGATGAACTTGTTTTAAGAAATGGAATGTATCACTTGAGCCAATATGACATGTTATGTTTATGTTGAAGCATGAGATTGCTTGTTTAAAGTATGCTTTTGAGCATGTTCAAAGGTTGATTTTAAGCATGTTTATAAATGGTTTTAATTGCATTATTGAATGGTTTTTAAGAGCATTCCTCACTAAGCTTTTGCTTACGCTCTCTTTGTTTTCTTAATTCAATAATGCAGAGCATTAGAGAACCTTGAGGGGCAGCAAGAAGGGCAAGCATTCAAGTACAAGTAAAGCTCAATGTATGGAAGGTTTTATAAGTACTTTTTAGCTTTTGGGTAATTTGGCAATGGGGGACCAATGTGTATGTTTTGGGAGGTGTTTGGGACTCCCTAAGTATGTTGAATGAGGTTAAGATTGCTGGTTTTTGCATTGGATCATTACATGCTTGTTTTGGAAGTTTTGTGCTTGAATAGCTAGCTTGTGTAGGAAGCATGCCTATAGAATTGGGGCTTTTTGCATATGATGTTGTTCTGATGATTTGTTGATGCTTGCAGTTATATCTATGTTGAATTGCATGCTGGTAAAGTTTGGTGACATTTGGAGCATGTTTGAATGACCTATTGCATGATTTGGAATGCCTTTTTGCTGCAATCTATGCAGGCGTTTCGGAACAGTGTGCACCGTTTCGGAACGGGTGCCTTGCATGAACCTAGGCGTCCGAAACGGTATGCACCGTTTCGAAACGGTTTGGCCTCTGCCAAGGCCATGTTTCGGAACCCATTGCGGAACAGCCCGTGTTTCGGAACGGGGTCTACCTGTTTCGGAACGGTCGACCGTTGGGGGCTGACATGGGCGGTTATATGTTTTGAATTGTTTGCGTTTTGGTCCTGAATCTTGTTTGTTCAATTGTATGAGCTTGGGAAGTTCTTTTGAGCCGAAATTTCACAGAGAAGCATGAAACCTGATTAATTTCAAGTTGGTAATTTTAATTTGGGTTAAGTCCTTTGAATTATCAGAAATTAAAATTTGGTCCCTAAAGTTGTAATTTGTTCAATTGGGTCCATGTTTGATCTCTGATGTTTGTGATCTTTGAGTAAGATGTTTGTGTGATCACAATTAGGACTAATGTGCATTTAGACAAGATTAAAAAGAAAAAAAAGGGGTTGTTAATCAAGGTTGACTTTGGTTTTCCCCGTGTGACTTTCTTAATTCGGGTCAACCGTCTAGGCCGGGTTAAGGGGGTTACATTTGGTGGTATCAGAGCTGAGTTTGCGAGTATTTGGGAATGAATGTATGCATGATTGAAATATGTTTGACTTGTATACTTGTGGTTCGAAAGCATGATTAGTGGCTTGTGATGTTGATGCAATTGAGATGTATGATGTGATGTTGCATGTTGAGGGTACCCATTGCCAAACAAAAGCTAATGAAATGATGTTGATTTTGAATGAAATTGAGCTTGAATACTTGGATTGCTTACCTTGCTGGGCCTGACTTGTTTTATTTGCATTGTGATTGCATGGTAAAAGTATGGCACCACGTAGAGAGTTAAGAGGTAGTGTGCGAGCTACGGCTCCCAACGAGAACGAGAATGAAGAGAACACGGGTAGTGCAGTGTTACCCCCTCCTCCGCCGGGTGGTGGTGCTAGAGGTGAGAGAGCTGAAGCTGCAGCTGGTGCTGGAGCTGCTGGACCAGAGGTTGGTCAGGGGCAAGCTATGCCTGATATGTCTATGTTGGTACAAGCTATTGCGGGTGCTTTTCGAGCAGCAGTAGCTGGAGCTCAAGGAGCTGGGCATCAGGGAGATGCTGGAGTTAGACTACCTTTGGAGCGTCTGCGCAGTCTTGGTGGGACTGAGTTCAGGGGTATGTCTGCTGAGAGTTCGGAAGCTTGGCTAGAGAGTACCAAGCGTATCTTGGGACAGATGAGCTGCACGGATGTGCAAAAGTTGGGATGTGTTGTGTCCTTGCTGCAGGACGATGCGTATACGTGGTGGACGACCACCATAGCTGGGATGGCTGAAGCTGATGTTACTTGGACATTCTTCCAGAATGTGTTCAAGAGGAGATATCTAGGAGTGAGATATCTTGAGGAGAAAAAGCGTGAATTCATGTCTCTTACCCAAGGGAGCATGAGTGTGGCTGAGTATGAAGTGCAGTTTGTGTGACTCAGTCAGTATGCACCGGAGCTGATACCTAATGAGCGAGCAAGGTGCGAGAGGTTCCGTTATGGTCTTGTGACGGATGTAAAGATGTATGTGCTGGCCACTGAATATGATGATTTTGATGTGTTGGTGGGCCGAGCCAAGGATATTGAGATGAACTTGGGTTTATCTGCGAAAGGTGCTGGAGCGAGTTCTGGCAAGAGAGCTGCTGAGTATAGTTCCAGAGGTGGACGGAACAAGAGGGGACGTGATCAGAAGTATCAGTCCTCAGCCAAGAGAGGTGGCGGTGCACCTGCTAGAGGTGGTTATGCTAGAGCTGATCCTAGTGCTTGCTGGATCTGTGGTTCTCGTGGTCACATGAAGCGTGACTGTCCTCGTGCTGTGAGGGAGGTGCAAGCTCCTGTTGCGGCAGCTGGTAATGGATGTTGGAATTGTGGTTCTGTTGACCATTTGAGGCGAGATTGTCCGAGGTTGGCTGGTGGCCAAGAGCGTGCTCCTGTTGTTGCTGCACATCAGAGAGGTCGTGGGCGCGGCTGTGGTAATTTCCAGAGGAGAGAGGAAGGTGGACGTGGAGTAGCCCATGTTGTGGCTATTCAGCCTGAGGGTGGAGGCCAAGCGAGGGTGTATGCTCAGCGCGAGGGAAGGAATGATGCAGATGTGATTGCAGGTACCTTTACTTTGCAATCCTTGTCATTGCTTTCTTTGATTGATTCTGGATCTACGCATTCATACATTTTGCGTGAGCATGCTGAATTGCTTGGTTTGCCTGTCGAGTCTTTGGATGTTGGTGTTCGTGTCACTAGTTCTTTTGGTGAAACTGTTGTGACTCGAAAGCTTTATAGAAGGTGCCCTTTGGTTGTTCAAGAACATGTCTTTCATGTTGATCTTATGGAGTTGCCCTTTTATGGTTTTGATGTGATCCTTGGTATGGATTGGCTTGCTGAGCATCGTGCTGTTGTGGATTGTGAAAATAAGCGGGTTTCGCTTAAGCTTGCGGATGATTATGAAGTTGTTGTGGTTGGTGAGAATGTGAAGTTTCTTGCTAATGTGGTGTCTACCTTGGAGGCGAGTAGGATGCTGAGGCAGGGTTGCGAAGCTTATCTAGCTTTTGTGATGAATCCTAGCTCTAAGGAGTTGAGGGTGCAAGATATCAAGGTTGTGAAGGAGTTTCCTGGTGTTTTTCCTGAGGAGTTGCCTGGTTTACCTCCTAATCGCGAGGTGGAGTTTGGAATTGAGCTGTATGAAAATACAACTCCTGTGTCCATTTCTCCCTATAGAATGGCACCTAAGGAGCTGAAGGAGCTGAAGACGCAGTTGCAAGAGCTGCTTGACCGTGGTTTCATCCGGCCGAGTGTGTCACCTTGGGGAGCACCGGTCTTGTTTGTGAAGAAGAAAGATGGCACTATGCGGATGTGCATTGATTACCGTCAGCTGAACAAGTCGACTATCAAGAATCGGTATCCTTTGCCGAGGATTGATGATCTCTTTGATCAATTTCGGGGAGTTGTTGTGTTCTCTAAGATTGACTTGAGGTCAGGGTATTATCAGTTGAAGGTGAAGGATGTGGATGTGCCTAAGACAGCTTTCAGGATAAGGTATGGGCATTATGAGTTCCTTGTGATGCCGTTTGGTTTGACAAATGCTCCTGCTGCTTTCATGGACATGATGAATCGTGTGTTTCATGAATACCTGGACAAGTTCGTTGTGGTGTTCATTGATGATATCCTCGTGTACTCGCGTACTGAGGAGGAGCACGAAGAGCATTTGAGGATTGTTTTGCAAGCTTTGTTGGAGAATCAGCTTTATGCTAAGCTGAGCAAGTGTGAGTTTTGGCTTAAGGAGGTGGTGTTTCTTGGGCATGTGGTCTCAGCTGAGGGGATTCGTGTTGATCCTCAGAAGATTGAAGCAGTGATGAATTGGAAAGTTCCTAAGTCTGTTCATGACGTCCGTAGTTTCCTTCGTTTGGCGGGATACTACCGGAGGTTTGTGGATGGTTTTTCCAAAATTGCTGCTCCTTTGACGAAGCTGTTGCAGAAGGATGTTAAGTATGAGTGGACAGAAGCGAGGCAGCAAGCTTTTGAGAAGCTGAAGGCGGCTTTGACGCAAGCTCCTATCTTGATTCAGCCTGAATCAGGGAAAGAGTTTGTGGTCTATAGTGATGCATCCTATGTTGGTTTGGGATGTGTGCTGATGCAAGAGGGTAAGGTTGTGGCTTATGCGTCACGGCAGTTGAAAGTGCATGAGCGCAACTATCCTACGCATGACATTGAGCTGGCTGCAGTGGTGTTTGCTCTGAAGATCTGGAGACATTATCTGTATGGTGAGAAGTGTACTGTGTACACGGATCACAAGAGTTTGAGGTATCTGATGTCTCAGAAGGAGTTGAATCTTAGACAGCGACGTTGGTTGGAGTTGCTCAAGGATTATGATCTGTCGAGTATCACCCTGGAAAGGCTAATGTTGTTGCGGATGCCTTAAGTAGGAAGGTAGCTGTTGAGCTGAGAGCTATGTTTGCTAGCTTGAGCATATCGCGAGATGGTGGTCTTGTTGCTGAGTTGCAAGTGAAGCCATCTTTGGTTCAGTTGATCAAGGAAAAGCAGTTGTTGGATGATTCCTTGGTGTCTCATGTTCAGGATATCACGGAGGGTAGGCCTTCGGATTTCTGCTTTAATGAGGATGGTGTGTTGTGTTTTGGTAGTCGGATAGTAGTGCCTGCAGATGCTGAGTTGAGGTGTGCTATTCTGACTGAAGGTCATAGTAGTCCTTTTGCTATGCACCCTGGTAGTACTAAGATGTATCGTGATCTGCGTGATGAGTACTATTGGGTGGGTTTGAAGAAGGATGTTGCAGAGTTTGTGAGCAAGTGTTTGGTGTGTCAGCGAGTTAAGGCTGAACATCAGGTTCCTTCTGGTCTGTTGCAACCGTTGAAAATCCCTGAATGGAAGTGGGAGAGGGTTACCATGGATTTTGTATCTGGTTTGCCTTTGTCTCCGTCGAAGAAGAATTCTGTTTGGGTGATTGTGGATCGCTTGACGAAGTGTGCGCATTTCTTGCCTGTGCATACTACGTTTTCTTTGGATAGGCTGGCAGAGCTGTACATTGCTGAGATTGTGCGGCTGCATGGTGTGCCTAAGTCGATTGTGTCGGATAGGGATCCGAGGTTCACATCGCGTTTCTGGCAGTGTTTGCATCAAGCTCTGGGTACAAGGTTGCATTTCAGTACATCCTATCATCCTCAGTCGGATGGTCAGTCTGAGCGGGTTATCCAGATTTTGGAGGATATGTTGAGGTGCTGCGTGATTGAGTTCCAAGGTTCTTGGGAGAAGCATCTGCCTTTGGTTGAGTTCGCTTATAACAATAGTTATCAGGCGAGTATACAGATGGCACCTTATGAGGCTCTGTATGGGAGGAAGTGTAGGACTCCTCTTTGTTGGGCTGAAACTGGTCAAAAGTTGGTTTCGATGCCGGCTTTGTTGAAAGGGACCACCGAGAAGGTGAAGCTCATTTGTGAGAGGTTGAAGGCTGCCTCTGATCGGCAAAAGTCTTACGCGGATTTGAAGCGTAAGGAGATAGAGTATGCGGTGGGTGACCGTGTGTTCTTGAAGGTTTTGCCTTGGAAGAAGGTGATGAGGTTTGGCCGGAAGGGTAAGTTGAGCCCTAGGTACATTGGACCATATGAGGTGGTTGAGCGTGTGGGTCCTGTTGCGTATCGGTTGAGGTTGCCTCAGGAGTTGGAGAAGATTCATGATGTGTTCCATGTTTCTATGCTCCGGAAGTATAGATCTGATCCTTCGCATGTGATGCCTGTGGAGGAAGTGGTTTTGAATCCGGATTTTACCTATGATGAGGAACCGGTGAAGGTTCTGGATTCGGATAGCAAGGTTCTTCGTGGCAAGACCATTGAGTTGGTGAAGGTGTTGTGGAAGCATCGAGGTGTTGAGGAAGCCACGTGGGAGCGGAAGGAAGACATGCTGAAGCAGTTTCCTTATCTCTTTCCTTCAGGTAAATTTCGAGGACGAAATTTCTTAAGGGGGGAGAGTTGTAACGCCCCGGTTTTGGGCTTAGGAGTTTTGGGCGTTGACCGGTTGGTCAAAGTGCTGTTCGAATCTAAAGAGGTGAAATTAGGAAAGCCTAGTTCGGGTTGCATTAAAAATATGGAAAAATGTTCTAAAATCATCTTTTAATATAATTAAGTGAACTGTGAAATCAATTTTGGAAAATGAGTTTTGGAAGTGTGACATTTTGGCTAGTGACCAAAATGTGATTTTCGCAAGTTTTGTGGCTGTTTTATAAAGGGTTGAAACTTTGAATATTTAAGGAGCTATTTACCCAAAGGGAGTTTCTCCAGATTTTTCTAAGATATTTTAAGTCTAAAATCTGATTTTAAAGGATATTAAATTGGAGGGAAGCCATTTGGCTATTTTTGGATTTTGTAACCAACTTTGCTAAATTTTCTTTCTCTCATTTTCTCTCAACCCAAACACTTCTTTTCCAGAGAATTGGATCTGATTTCTCCACCTAAATCCCTCCTTTCAACTCTCATTTGATTCCTAATCATTGTGTCTTCAAAACCTCTTCAATTGCTAATTGTTTCAACAAGGATTTTGATTGCAAAAAGAGGAGAAACTCAAGTTTGGAGGTAAGAACGTCCTTCTCCTCTAAACTATCAGTTCTTTACTGAAATTCCTAAGTTTTCAATCCTAAATTGATGTTTAATTAAAGGCTTTTAAGTTGATTAATGGATCTTGGCTTATAATGCAAGATTTTGATGATTTTCGTTAGATCTGATTAATCTGTGATTTGAGAGGTGTTTTTGATGTTAAATGATCTCTAAATTGATAAGGAATTGAGTTTTGATTGATGCAATCTCGGATAGGTTGAGTTTCCTAAGTTTAGCTTGTGATTCAAGGTTGTTTTTTAGGTGATCTTGGTGATCTGTTGTTGCTGGAGGTATAAGGATGTTTATAGGTTGTTTTTAGATGTGTTATGATGTTTATGGAAGTGTGGTTTTGCTGGTTTATGGCTGGGCTTTGTTTAGAAGTGGTTTGGATGCATTTTCGGTTGTGTTTGGTGGCCGAAAATGGAGGTTGGATGAGAGCAGCGAGGTTAGGTGCTTTCATTGAAGCAATTAATGCATGATGATGCATTAATCCTCTGCTTTGATGTGTTGAAACAGGGGAGGCATCATTGGATCCAAGAGTTGTTGATCCGGAAGCTTGATTTGGTGCTTTGGCTTGAAGCAAAGTGGAAATCGGTGAGTGAAGTTGGGTTTTCAGCTTTTAAACCAAGGTTTGAAGGTTTTGGGAGCTTAGTTTAAGTCTAAACAACTTTGCTAAGCTCAAGTGTAAGTTTTCGGAATTTCTCTCTAGTGGTGGCCATGACTTTGTTGTGATGCAAAATGGTTATTTGCATGTTTTAATTACTGTTTTGAAAGCATGTTTTAGCATGGTTTTTGCTGATGATGTAAGCCATATGTTGAAGGTAGCTCTAGGTAGGAGTTCCTTGCTTTTACACATTGGTTAAATGTGGTTTGATGCTTTGAAATGCATGATGAAAATGGCTTGGTTTAATGCTTTAAAACAGTGGATTAAATGATGAAAATGATGTATATTGGCAAGTGATGTTTTGAAAAGGTTAAGGTCACTAAGGTGGTTAAAAGTCCTTGAGTGAGCCTTGTTATTTAAGAACATCAAGGTGGTTAAAAGTCCTTGGATGATTCTTGTTGCGGACACTAAGGTGGTTAAAAGTCCTTAAGTGATCCTTTCCATGGTGTTTAAAAGTCCATGGGGCCATGGTGTTTAAAAGTCCATGGGGCCAACGTGTTTAAAAGTCCTTGGGGCCAGGGTGTTTAAAAGTCCTTGGGGTGATTCAAGCTTTGGACACAAAGGTGGTTAAAAGTCCTTGTGTGGTCCTCATTCATGGTGTTTAAAAGTCCATGGCCAAGGTGTTTAAAAGTCCTTGGGGCCAAGGTGTTTAAAAGTCCTTGGAAAGTTGATGAACTTGTTTTAAGAAATGGAATGTATCACTTGAGCCAATATGACATGTTATGTTTATGTTGAAGCATGAGATTGCTTGTTTAAAGTATGCTTTTGAGCATGTTCAAAGGTTGATTTTAAGCATGTTTATAAATGGTTTTAATTGCATTATTGAATGGTTTTTAAGAGCATTCCTCACTAAGCTTTTGCTTACGCTCTCTTCGTTTTCTTAATTCAATAATGCAGAGCATTAGAGAACCTTGAGGGGCAGCAAGAAGGGCAAGCATTCAAGTACAAGTAAAGCTCAATGTATGGAAGGTTTTATAAGTACTTTTTAGCTTTTGGGTAATTTGGCAATGGGGGACCAATGTGTATGTTTTGGGAGGTGTTTGGGACTCCCTAAGTATGTTGAATGAGGTTAAGATTGCTGGTTTTTGCATTGGATCATTACATGCTTGTTTTGGAAGTTTTGTGCTTGAATAGCTAGCTTGTGTAGGAAGCATGCCTATAGAATTGAGGCTTTTTGCATATGATGTTGTTCTGATGATTTGTTGATGCTTGCAAGTTATATCTATGTTGAATTGCATGCTGGTAAAGTTTGGTGACATTTGAAGCATGTTTGAATGACCTATTGCATGATTTGGAATGCCTTTTTGCTGCAATCTGTGCAGGCGTTTCGGAACAGTGTGCACCGTTTCGGAACGGGTGCCTTGCATGAACCCAGGCGTCCGAAACGGTATGCACCGTTTCGAAACGGATTGGCCTCTGCCAAGGCCATGTTTCGGAACCCGTTGCGGAACGGCCCGTGTTTCGGAACGGGGTCTACCTGTTTCGGAACGGTCGACCGTTGGGGGCTGACATGGGCGGTTATATGTTTTGAATTGTTTGCGTTTTGGTCCTGAATCTTGTTTGTTCAATTGTATGAGCTTGGGAAGTCCTTTTGAGCCGAAATTTCACAGAGAAGCATGAAACCTGATTAATATCAAGTTGGTAATTTTAATTTGGGTTAAGTCCTTTTAATTATCAGTAATTACAATTTGGTCCCTAAAGTTGTAATTTATTCAATTGGGTCCCTGTTTGATCTCTGATGTTTGTGATCTTTGAGTATGATGTTTGTGTGATCACAATTAGGACTAATGTGCATTTAGACAAGATTAAAAAGAAAAAAAAAGGGTCGTTAATCAAGGTTGACTTTCGGGTTGACTTTGGTTTTCCCCGTGTGACTTTCTTAATTCGGGTCAACCGTCTAGGCCGGGTTAAGGGGGTTACAAAAACATTTTTGCGGTCCTTTTTGTAGAGGTTTCGGACGAGCAGGTCTAAATGGGCCTTTCAATGGACCCGTTGGAATTTTAACTGAATAAAAAGTACATAATTTGAGGTTTTGCAATATAATTGTGTTGAAAAGCTCCTAATCAATTATTTGAACTCCTAATATTTGAATAAAACATTTTTGCGGTCCTTTTTGTAGAGGTTTCGGACGAGCAAGTCTGAATGGGCCTTTCAATGGACCCGTTAGAATTTTAACTAAGTAAAAAGTACAGAAATTGAGGTTTTGCAATGTAATTGTGTTGAAAAGCTTCTAATCAATTATTTGATTTCCTAATATTTGAATAAAATATTTTTGCGGTTCTTTTTGTAGAGGTTTCGGACGAGCAGGTCTAAATGGGCATTTCAATGGACCCGTTGGAATTTTAACTGAGTAAAAAGTACAAAAATTGAGTTTTTGCAATGTAATTGTGTTGAAAAGCTTCTAATCAATTACATGAACTCCTAAAATTTGATTAAAACTTTTTTTACGGTCCTTTTTGTAAAGGTTTCGGACGAGCGGGTCGAAATGGGCCTTTCAATGGACCCGTTGGAATTTTAACTGAGTAAAAAGTACAGAAATTGAGGCTTTGCAATATAATTGTGTTGAAAAGCTCCTAATCAATTATTTGAACTCCTAATATTTGAATAAAACCTTTTTGCGGTCCTTTTTGTAGAGGTTTCGGACGAGCAGGTTTAAATGGGCCTTTCAATGGACCCGTTGGAATTTTATCTGAGTAAAAAGTATAAAATTGAGGTTTTTCAATATAATTGTGTTAAAAAGCTCCTAATCAATTATTTGAACTCCTAATATTTGAATAAAACATTTTTGCGGTCCTTTTTGTAGAGGTTTTAGACAAGCAGGTCTAAATGGGCCTTTCAATGGACCCGTTGGAATTTTAACTGAGTAAAAAGTACAGAAATTGAGGTTTTGCATTATAATTGTGTTGAAAAGCTCCTAATCAATTACATGAACTCCTAAAATTTGATTAAAACTTGTTTTGCAGTCCTTTTTGTAGAGGTTTCGAACGAGCGGGTCGAAATGGGCCTTTTAATGGACCCGTTGGAATTTTAACTGAGTAAAATGTACAGAAATTGAGGTTTTGCAATATAATTGAGTTGAAAAGCTCCTAATCAATTACATGAACTCCTAAAATTTGATTAAAACTTGTTTGCAGTCCTTTTTGTAGAGGTTTCGGACGAGCGGGTCGAAATGGGCCTTTCAATGGACCCGTTGGAATTTTAACTGAGTAAAAAGTACAGAATTTGAGGTTTTGCAATATAATTGTGTTGAAAAGCTCCTAATGAATTACCTGAACTCCTAAAATTTGATTAAAACTTGTTTTGCAGTCCTTTTGTAGAGGTTTCGGACGAGCGGGTCGAAATGGGCCTTTCAATGGACCCGTTGGAATTTTTTGAAGAAAAGGCCTCATTAAAAACCTCACTAATCCTTACTGGTCTAGCCCAGCAAGGCCCTAGGAGGGGAAAAGAGTGCCCAAAATATATTATAAATCAAGGTGGTTGGTTAACAATCGGTACAAAAGTTCGTAGAGCATCGGGCAAGCCCGATCCAAAATACATAGAGGAATTAAAATGAAGGGCCCAGGTGGCTACAGAATGAGCTAAAGTGTTAGCTGCACGCGGTATATAATGTAAGCTAAGACCTAACACAGTGTCAATGAAAGATCTAGTAGCTTGTAACTGTCACTGAAGAGTGGAGGCATCCTCGCCTGTGCTACACAGCCGATTGATCAGCAGGGCCGCATCCGATTCAAGAAGAAACCCTTGCCATCCAGCATCCACGCCGAGTTGGACACCATCTGAGATTGCTCGTAGCTCCGCCGACGTAGAATCTGCAATAGTGTCCAAGTAAACAGCTCGTCCGAGCAAGATAGCACCAGTAGCATCACGAGCCACAATGCCAATTCCAGCTGATCCTGTAGAGGGGTGAAAAGCACCATCAACATTGATTTTGATTGATCCAGCCGCCGGCGGCCTCCATACATGTGGGGAAAGTGTTGTCGTCGTCTGCTGCCTCGTCGTGGGAATGTCTGATTTGGCCGATAGGTAGTCGCGAAGTAGATCCTGGGAGTTCATCAAGGTGAGCCAAGGGGGCTGTAAACGCTGAGAATGGACCCACTCATTCCTCCTATTCCAAAGATTCCATAAGGTAGTCTGGAGGAGATCAAATTGTGCGCAAGAGAGGAGCCTAGCTCCTTGTTCTAGCCAAAGTGATATTGAGGTTGCGACGCTATCACGAAATTCACTAGGGAAGCCTGCAAGGCTGAGCGCCTCAGCAGCGCCTGGGCAGTCCCTGAATGCATGAAGTGCAAATTTGAGAGTCGAGGGGCAGAACGGACACATGACATTGCCCAATCAAATAGTCGCAAGTCTGTCACCTGTGGGTAGTGCACCCCGTCCTACCCGCCATCCAAAGGTGAGGACCTTCGGGAGTGTGTTGGATTTAGCAATAATCTTCCATAGAGGGCTCGGACGCTCAAGGGGCCGTGGGGGCCTACGTAAGAATAGGTAGACGGAGCGTACTGAATATATATTAGTATCATGAAAACCCCATAGCAAGGTATCGCGATGGACATCAGATATTGGTACGTGCAGTATGTTGTCTGCGTCATCTTCGTCAAAATATTGACGTACTTTATTTTCATCCCATGCATTATGATGATGAATCATAAAATCGCCGCATCGCAAGGGTATCTCCTCATTATCTTGATAACTACCAAAGAAGGAGAGACCATCGGACCCACCCCAACTATCACGATGGATGCGTAGACGACTATCAACTCCAGGTCTCCAGAAGAAACCCGGCTGTAAGTGTTGCAAAGCTTGCCATATACCTCGCCAAGCAAAGGAGGCGCGTTGGTCAACTTTTGCCTCCATAATATTCCCGGAGGGATAATAGCGTGATCTGAGGACCCGAGCGAGCAGGGAGCCGGGCGAGTGAATTAGTCGCCAGATTTGTTTCCCAAGAAGTGCAATATTAAAGTCCCGTAAGTCGCGGAAGCCCATGCCCCCTGCGGCTTTGGGTGTGCACATAGTATCCCAGGAGAGCATTGGCCATCCTTTTTTGTTACTCCTGCCCGTCCACCAGTAACGGCGAATTGATCGTGTCGCATCATCCACAATGTTTTGTGGGAGCAGATAACATGACATGACGTATTGAGGCAAAGCTTGCGCCACTGATTTTATGAGAACTTCACGCCCACTATACGACAGCCAGTTAGTATCCCATTTAGTCATGCGTGAATTGACTTTGTCTCTAATGAAACCAAGACTGGCCGTTCGATTCCTCCCAATGAGAAGAGGGACTCCTAGATAGTTTCCAGGGTCATCAACCAAACGGATGCCAAGATTATGTTGTAGCGCATGTGTGAAATCCGTCGAACAGAAAGAGCTACAAAAGGCAGTCGACTTAGAAAAGTTGACTGACTGTCCTGAGGATGATTCATACAGACGGAGAATCTCCTTCAACCGGTCTATTTCCATGGGGCAATTACGGACAAAGACAATACTATCATCCGCAAAGAGCAGGTGATTAATTCTTGGGCCACGCCTATTGGCCTGTAACCCAACTAGACGTCCCAATTGGTGTTCAGCCTCAAGGGCCGCTGAAAGCCCTTGGGAGCATATTAAAAAGAGGAAAGGCGAAAGAGGGTCCCCTTGCCGGATTCCCCTAGTCGGAAAGAACTCGTTGGATAGAGCGCCATTAAGACGGACTGAGAAAGACATAGTGGATACACATCGGAGTAGTAATTGTACCCACTCAGGCGCAAATCCCATACGTAACATCACGTCTTTAAGAAAGGACCATTCAACCTTATCGAATGCCTTCTCCATATCGAGCTTCAAGGCAGCCCCCTGATATATCGAAGCGTTATTAGTATGGATGGTATGCACAAGTTCATGCGCAATCAAAATATTGTCAGTAATGTTCCTGCCACTAACAAAAGCAGCTTGCGCATCACTGATACAAGATGGTAATATAGGCTTAAGTCGATTCACAAGAACCTTGGCGATGGTCTTGTAAATGACAGTGCATAAGCTGATCGGCCGGAATTGACGCATGTTTGAAGCGTCAGGCACCTTTGGAATGAGGACAATGATGGCTTTGTTCACCGTTGCCATATCCTCTTCTCCTCGTAACAAACGCAAACAAAGTTGGACAAATTCAGGCCCAATGACATCCCAGTATTGTCTGTAGAAACTGCTAGGGAAGCCGTCAAAACCCGGAGCTTTCCTGGGGCCTATATCCCTGAAAGCTGTGGTTACCTCGTCTGCAGTAAAGGGTCGTAGCAATGAGTCATTCATTTCAGTGCTAACAACCGGGGTAATATGTTCCAAAAGCACCGGAGAGGAACTCGAATTAGAAGATGTGAACAAATCCTGGAAATACTCGGATGCAATCCGAAGAAGCTCAGGCTTCTCTGTATACCAAGTTTGGTCCACATCAAAGAGACCACGTATAGTGTTTTTTTCCTTCGTTTAGAAGCTCGGGCATGGAAGAAGGATGTGTTCTTATCACCTTGCGAAAGCCAGGTAACACGAGAACGATGTGCCCAGTAGGCTTCCTTGGCATCCAGAAGGCGTCTAAGTTCCAATTTCGCATCACGTAGATTGAGAAGCATGTCTTGTGACAACCGTCTCCTACGCATATAGGAGTTAATCTTACGTTGAAGTTCAGCGATGCGGTTGTTAGAAGTGGAGCGTCGAGTCGCTTGCCAGTCATGTAAGTGGTTCCCTACAACAGTCAATTTGTCGAGTAAAGTGCCTGACGCATTGGACCACGCTTGGTGAAACGCAGAGATACATGATGGGTCCTTTGCCCAGCAAGCCTCGAAACGAAAATGATCACCATCATGATCATCATGTTGGCCGCGATGCGCATGAGGTGTAGTACGTGTGGTGTCCATAATAATGATATAGTGATCAGAATTCGGAGAAAAAATATTCCTACATTGGAATGTTAAGTGGGCATTGAGCCATGCATCGCATGCAAGATATCGATCCAGACGTTCACAAACAGTTGTAACGTTTGGCCCCGTACGTGACCAAGTGAACCAACCTGAGTGTGGTTTGCAATCAAAAATCCCATTACGTGCAAGGCAATCTCGAAAGTTGGTGATTTGTGAGTGCGGTCTACGACATCCGCCTTGTTTTTCAGAGTCCGATAAAATATCGTTTAGGTCCCCGCCAATTAACCAAGGTAGAGGTGAATTATTACAAAGAGAATCAATGAGTTCCCACGTTTTATATTTTATGCTAGTTTCGGCATACCCATAGATACCCGTAAATCGAAAGCAATCATCAGAAGATGTAACAATGGAATCAATATGACGATCAGAATACGATAAAAGATCCACATTCATATTATTATTCCATAGTAAAATCAAACCAGAGCAATTTGGGCTGCTTTTCACATGGAAGCAGCCCTCCATATCTAAAGAAAGTTTCAGTCGTTCAAAATTAAAATTACATAACCGAGTCTCAGATAAAAAAACAATCGAAGGTTCTAATTTTCGGACCATTGAAACAAGCCCTCGAACTGCCTCTGGTGAACCAAGCCCACGGCAGTTCCAGCACAAGAGCCTCATTTCTCTCGGCGGGGTTGAATATCAACCGCCGTCAAAGAGACTTTGCTGCTCATACCAGCTTTAGTGTCTTTAGTTTTCTCTGTAGGTGTTGTTCCGTGCTTCGCCGGTCGTATTGGAACCTTTGGGGAGGTACGTGGGCGTTTAGCCATCGTGGGTGCAGTCAATGGAGGGCTGCGTTTTGCTTTGCGCGGTTCAACGGCACCCTTCGGTGGGCTCGAGGAAGTAGCAAGCCAATCCTCAAAATCAGGGTTGACATAGGCATTACTTCCATGTCCAGCGGTAGTAGATTTAGCCGGCACTGCAGTGGGCACCGGAAAGCCTTCATTATCGATCAATACGAACCGTTTGTTAGGCGGGGTGGATGATACATCATCAACCCTTGTGGCTGCCTGGGCAGTGTCGAGGGCTCCCGTGTTTGCTGATTCCGCGTCAGCTGGGATGACAGCAATGGGGGCTATGTCAAGGGCCTCAATCGAAAGTTGTCCCGTGGGATCACCTTCCGTATCCGCCATAAGTTCCTCAGGGACAGCAGCAGGCGCGACTGGAGCTGGCTGCTCCTGCAGCGTTTCCGCACCCAGGAGTGCTGCAGTATCAGCAACTTTGGCAGCAGCAGTAGCTGCCTGCCCTGTATTGCTTTCTTTCATCGGACCAGAGGCTGCAGCTTCTGAGTTCTTTGTGGCTGAGGCGGCATCAGTTACCGCCACTGACTTCCCTTTACGGGTTGGTCCTAAGGAGCAGAATCGAAGAAGAGAAAAGTAAATTTAAATAGTAGGAAAAATTCCTACTAAGTAGAAAAAAATCACGACAACTGCAGGATAATTTATGAATGATACCGGCATTGGTATGTTTTCCTTTGGATGATCCTGCACCTGCAATGAGGGAAAAAGGTGGTGAAAACCTAATGTGATTTGCATAGGGAAATTTGCACCGTTCAATGCAAAGCAAAAATAATAAAATATGATCCAGTTCCAAAATGAGCACATATATAGAAATAGAAGTGTACCATTGTTAGCCACCGAAGGCTTAGCTGGCTCAAAATAACTAACCCGTCTTCTGGTTGTTATTTTAGATTTTCTCTTTCATGTCGGGACACGTAGCCAATCTCCATACTGTTGGGGTTCGGTTTTGTCATCCTTGAAGTCCACACAGGTGGCTTTAAGATGGCATAAAATACCACATCCATGACAGAAAGTTGGTAAGTTCTCATATTGTATAGGCAACATTTGGGGGCCTTCATCCTTCTCAATCTGAACAAACACAAACCGTCTCAGCGGCTGGTGTACATCAATTATGACCAGGACACGGAGGAATTCGGTCTTATTCCCCTCTTCCGACTGACGGGAGTCAGTCCCTATTACTGCACCTATCCCACTGCCAATGGTTCGGCCGGTGGCATTTGCTACCACAACACTAGTCATCATAGCGATCGGTACTCTATGTATTCTCACCCAGATTCGCATCTGGTCGTATCGGTATCCCTTAATGGTAAGCTTTGGCTGTACAGGTAGGATTGCTAGCCAATCTTTCTTGAAGGTCCATGGCCCTCCTTTTAGTACATCATCCCTGCAGGCTTTAGTTTCAAACTTAAAGAGAAAATGTCCAGAGCCTAGAGACGTTACCGATGAGAGCTTGTATTCTCTCCAAATAGCAGTGAAGAGTCGCATCACAGCATTCTCTTCATAATCTTTGGTGTTGAAAAGTTTTCCGATGAGAGACGATTTGTAGTCGTCAAGGGGAATGGCCTTTGTTGAGGCAGGAGCACAGATCACATGTTTCTCCTCCGCTGTAAACTGAAGGTTGTCAAAGCGAGAGAGAAAGGAATCGGTAGAGGCCATGAGGGCTTGTTTGTACTCAAGGATGTAAATGGGTTTCACACAATTGGAGTGTATCGCAGGAAGTGTGAAAAGATGCCTAGTGAGCAATATATTTAGGCGACAATTCTCAATAAAATGAAAATGATATTCAAAACATTGGATGAGTGGATAACCTAAAAAAGGATAGGATAATGTTGAATTAAATTTAAAATTCAATAGAGTTCTGTTAAGAAACTTTAAAATGTATTTGAATTTAAGTAATTTCCAAATAATCTTAGGATTAAAAGATAGAATTAACTTAAATTCAAATAGATTATCCAAAAGGAAAAATAAATGGAGTTTATATAATATCTTACTATTCGTATGAATGCAAGATAGGGAAAAAGAAATTTGAATTTAAATAATCTCTTAATAATCATTAGATTAGAAGAGAATATTAAATTAAATTCAAAAAGATTATTAAGATAATAGTCAAAAGAGTTGAATTTAATTACTATCCTAATAATCCTGAGATTAAAAGATAATAGTAATTTTAATTCAAATAATGACTAGGATTATAAGATATTATTAAACCCCAATCAGTTAGAATTTTATCCAAGAATAAAAGTAAATTGAATTTATACAATATCATAACCAACTTGTGATTAACAGATAATGTAAACAATAATTTGAATTTAAATAAATTCTTTATAATCTTGAGATTATAAGAGGATATGAATTTAAATTCAAAGAGATTATTAAGGTAGTAGGGAAAGGATTTGAATTTAAATATTATCTTTTTAATCCTAAGATTTAAAGATAAAATTATTTTAAACTCAAATAGAGCCCTAGATAGGGTGGACTTGTCTAGATAATTAAAATAAAAATTCATTTGTATTTTAATATCTAGATTATGTAAATGAAACATCATTTTAAATTTATTATGCACGATATTTAAATCGTAATAAGATAGTGAATCTCATAGAATTAGGATTAAGTTAAGATGTGAGAAAATTTGGTGGGATTCTACCGGTTTGCATGCATTGCATGGTGATGGTGCACGTGCATGGGCCATAGGCTCCCATGCATACATGTGACGTGGCAGTTCAATTTTCCAAAGAATAATTGAAAAATATCGGATGCTCCAATAATTGTGGAACAGTAAAGTTGCTGTCGTCCGGCGGCTTGCAGCTACCATCTCCCCGGCCGGTCGGTTTGGTTGACGGTGCTCATGCACCTTAATAAACTTTAGAACCCTTGTCTTTGTAGACAGGATAATGAAACAGGCGTAGTGCAATATACTAACATTTCGTTGTAGTAACAAAAATGTAGAATCAAATGAACAAACTCTCTGCTTCGCTAGTCGCTTACAGGTAGTTTCATTCAAAAATAATGAGTTTCCTAGCGTGTTGTTGCTGTGAAGGGATTGGATACAAGGTCGTTTAGACCAGGAAAATTCCTGTACTCGATAAAAGGAGACAGGGTCTGCGAAGGGTATCAAAAATGATGTCCCAGCATGTATGTGATGTATATTAAATACATCAGTTGCCTTAACGGCAGTTTTTGGCCATTGCCAAAGCCAAAGTGTCTTCTTTGATAGACACAGAATTGATAGGGAGATAAAATTCCTCCGGGCTAGGTGAGTGGTGACCACTTTAATCATGTTTGTGCTAAGCAAGCACCACGATGAAAGAAAGAGGGGGTGGAGGAGGCATGGTTGGCGGCGGAGATCGGGGCGGAAGAGGGTGGATAATAGGAGGAGGAGGAGGCGGAGAAGGGTGAATAGAAGGAGGAGTGGGAGAAAAGAGAGGGGAGAGTTTGAGAAAAATTTGAGAGAGAATTTGAGAGAATTTTCATCACACACCCGTTGGAATTTTAACTACCCGTTGGAATTTTAAATGCGTAAAAAGTACAGAAATTGAGGTTTTGCAATATAATTGTGTTGAGAAGCTCCTAATAAATTATTTGAACTCCTAATATTTGAATAAACCATTTTTGCGGTCCTTTTTGTAAAGGTTTCGGACGAGCAGGTCTAAATGAGACTTTCAATGGACCCGTTGGAATTTTAAATGAGTAAAAAGTACAGAAATTGAGATTTTGCAATATAAATGTGTTGAAAAGCTCCTAATAAATTATTTGAACTCCTAATATTTGAATAAAACATTTTTGCGGTCCTTTTTGTTGAGGTTTTGGACGAGCAGGTCTAAATGGGCCTTTCAATGGACCCGTTGGAATTTTAACTGAGTAAAAAGTACAGAAATTGAGGTTTTGCAATATAATTGTGTTGAAAAGCTCCTAATCAATTATTTGAACTCCTAATATTTGAATAAAACATTTTTGCGGTCCTTTTTGTAGAGGTTTCAGACGTGCAGGTCTAAATAGGCCTTTCAATAGACCCGTTGGAATTTTAACTGAGTAAAAAGTACAGAAATTGAGGTTTTTGCAATATAATTGTTTTGAAAAGCTCCTAATGTTTTACATGAACTCCTAAAATTTGATTAAAACTTGTTTTGTAGTCCTTTTTGTAGAGGTTTCGGACGAGCGGGTCGAAATGAGCCTTTTAACGAACCCGTTGGAATTTTAACTGAGTAAAAAGTACAGAAATTGCAGTTTTGCAATATAATTGTGTTGAAAAGCTCCTAATCAATTATTTGAACTCCTAATATTTGATTAAAACTTGTTTTGCAGTCCTTTTTGTAGAGGTTTCGGACGAGCGGGTCGAAATGGGCCTTTCAATGGACCCGTTGGAATTTTAACTGAATAAAAAGTACAGAAATTGAGGTTTTGCAATATGATTGTGTTGAAAAGCTCCAAATCAATTACATGAACTCCTAAAATTGGATAAAAACTTGTTTTGCAGTCCTTTTAGTAGAGGTTTCGGACGAGCAGGTCTAAATGGGCCTTTCAATGGACCCGTTGGAATTTTAAATGAGTAAAAAGTACAGAAATTGAGGTTTTGCAATATAATTGTGTTGAAAAGCTCCTAATAAATTATTTGAACTCCTAATATTTGAATAAAACATTTTTGCGGTTGTTTTTGTAGAGGTTTCGGACGAGCAGGTCTAAATGGGCCTTTCAATAGACCCGTTGGAATTTTATCTGAGTAAAAAGTATAAAATTGAGGTTTTTCAATATAATTGTGTTTAAAAGCTCATAATCAATTATTTTAACTCCCAATATTTGAATAAAACATTTTTGCGGTCCTTTTTGTAGAGGTTTCGGACGAGCAGGTTTAAATGGGCCTTTCAATGGACCCGTTGGAATTTTAACTGAGTAAAAAGTACAGAAATTGAGGTTTTACAATATAATTATGTTGAAAAGCTCCTAATCAATTATTTGAACTCCTAATATTTGAATAAAACATTTTTGCGGTCCTTTTTGTAGAGGTTTCGGACGAGCAGGTCCAAATGGGCCTTTCAATGGACCCGTTGGAATTTTAACTGAGTAAAAAGTACAGAAATTAAGGTTTTGTAATATAATTGTGTTGAAAAGCTCCCTATAAATTACATGAACTCCTAAAATTTGATTAAAACTTGTTTTGCAGTCCTTTTGTAGAGGTTTCGGACGAGCGGGTCGAAATGGGCCTTTCAATGGACCCGTTGGAATTTTAACTGAGTAAAAAGTATAAAAATTGCGGTACTGCAATTTAATTGTTTTGAAAAGCTACTAATAAATTATTCGAACTCCTAATATTTGAATAAAACATTTTTGCGGTTGTTTTTGTAGAGGTTTCAGACGAGCAGGTCTAAATGGGCCTTTCAATGGACACGTTGGAATTTTATCTGAGTAAAAAGTACAGAATAGAGGTTTTTCAATATAATTGTGTTTAAAAGCTCCTAATCAATTATTTGAACTCCTAATATTTGAATAAAACATTTTTGCGGTCCTTTTTGTAGAGGTTTCGGACGAGCAGGTCTAAATGGGCCTTTCAACGGACCCGTTGGAATATTATCTGAGTAAAAAGTATAAAATTGAGGTTTTTCAATATAATTGTGTTAAAAAGATCCTAATCACTTATTTGAACTCCTAATATTTGAATAAAACTTTTTTGCGGTCCTTTTTGTAGAGGTTTTAGACGAGCAGGTCTAAATGGGCCTTTCAATGGACCCGTTGGAATTTTAACTGAGTAATAAATACAGAAATTGAGGTTTTGCAATATAATTGTGTTGAAAAGATCCTAATCAATTACATGATCTCCTAAAATTTGATTAAAACTTGATTTGCAGTCCTTTTTGTAGAGGTTTCGAATGAGCGGGTCGAAATGGGCATTTCAATGGACCCGGTTGAATTTTAACTGAGTAAAATGTACAGAAATTTAGGTTTTGCAATATAATTGAGTTGAAAAGCTCCTAATCAATTACATGAACTCCTAAAATTTGATTAAAACTTGTTTTGCAGTCCTTTTTGTAGAGGTTTCGGACGAGAGGGTCGAAATAGGCCTTTCAATGGACCCGTTGGAATTTTAACTGAGTAAAAAGTACAGAAATTGAGGTTTTGCAATATAATTGTGTTGAAAAGCTCCTAATCAATTACATGAACTCCTAAAATTTAATTAAAACTTGTTTTGCAGTCCTTTTTGTAGAGGTTTCGGAAGAGCGGGTCGAAATGGGCCTTTCAATAGACCCGTTGGAATTTTAACTGAGTAAAAAGTATAAAAATTGCGGTTTTGCAATTTAATTGTGTTGAAAAGCTACTAATAAATTATTTGAACTCCTAATATTTGAATAAAACATTTTTGCGGTTGTTTTTGTAGAGGTTTCAGACGAGCAAGTCTAAATGGGCCTTTCAATGGACCCGTTGGAATTTTATCTGAGTAAAAAGTATAAAATAGAGGTTTTTCAATATAATTGTGTTTAAAAGCTCCTAATCAATTATTTGAACTCCTAATATTTGAATAAAACATTTTTGCGGTCCTTTTTGTAGAGGTTTCAGGCGAGCAGGTCAAAATGGGCCTTTCAATGGACCCGTTGGAATTTTATCTAACTAAAATGTATAAAATTGAGGTTTTTCAATATAATTGTGTTTAAAAGCTCCTAATCAATTATTTGAACTCCTAATATTTGAATAAAACATTTTTGCGGTCCTTTTTGTAGAGGTTTCGGACGAGCATGTCTAAATAGGCCTTTCAATAGACCTGTTGGAATTTTAACTGAGTAAAAAGTACAGAAATTGAGGTTTTGCAATATAATTGTTTTGAAAAGCACCTAATCAATTACATGAACTCCTAAAATTTGATTCAAACTTGCTTCGCAGTCCTTTTTGTAGCGGTTTCGGACGAGCGGGTCGAAATGGGCCTTTCAATGGACCCGTTGGAATTTTAACTGAGTAAAAAGTACAGAAATTGCGGTTTTGCAATATAATTGTGTTGAAAAGATCCTAATCAATTATTTGAACTCCTAATATTTGATTAAAACTTGTTTTGCAGTCCTTTTTGTAGAGGTTTCGGACGAGCGGGTCGAAATGGGCCTTTCAATGGACCCGTTGGAATTTTAACTGAATAAAAAGTACAGAAATTGAGGTTTTGCAATATAATTGTGTTGAAAAGCTCCTAATAAATTACATGAACTCCTAAAATTGGATTAAAAACTTGTTATGCAGTCCTTTTAGTAGAGGTTTCGGACGAGCAGGTCTAAATGGGCCTTTCAGTGGACCCGTTGGAATTTTAAATGAGTAAAAAGTACAGAAATTGAGGTTTTGCAATATAATTGTGTTGAAAAGCTCCTAATAAATTATTTGAACTCCTAATATTTGAATAAAACATTTTTGCGGTTATTTTTGTAAAGGTTTCGGACGAGCAGGTCTAAATGGGCCTTTCAATGGACCCGTTGGAATTTTATCTGAGTAAAAAGTATAAAATTGATGTTTTTCAATATAATTGTGTTTAAAAGCTCATAATCAATTATTTGAACTCCCAATATTTGAATAAAACATTTTTGTGGTCCTTTTTGTAGAGGTTTCGGACGAGCAGGTCTAAATGGGCCTTTCAATGGACCCGTTGGAATTTTAACTGAGTAAAAAGTACAGAAATTGAGGTTTTGCAATTTAATTGTGTTGAAAAGCTCCTAATCAATTATTTGAACTCCTAATATTTGAATAAAACATTTTTGCGGTTGTTTTTGTACAGGTTTCGGACGAGCAGGTCCAAATGGGCCTTTCAATAGACCCGTTGGAATTTTAACTGAGTAAAAAGTACAGAAATTAAGGTTTTGTAATATAATTGTGTTGAAAAGCTCCTAATGAATTACATGAACTCCTAAAATTTGATTAAAACTTGTTTTGCAGTCCTTTTTGTAGAGGTTTCGGACGAGCGGGTCGAAAAGGGCCTTTCAATGGACCCATTGGAATTTTAACTAAGTAAAAAGTATAAAAATTGCGGTTTTGCAATTAAATTGTGTTGAAAAGCTACTAATAAATTATTTGAACTCCTAATATTTGAATAAAATATTTTTGCGGTTGTTTTTGTAGAGGTTTCAGACGAGCAGGTCCAAATGGGCCTTTCAATGGACCCGTTGGAATTTTATATGAGTAAAAAGTATAAAATAGAGGTTTTTCAATATAATTGTGTTTAAAAGCTCCTAATCAATTGTTTGAACTCCTAATATTTGAATAAAACATTTTTGCGGTCCTTTTTGTAGAGGTTTCGGGCGAGCAAGTCTAATGGGCCTTTCAATGGACCTGTTGGAATTTTATCTAACTAAAATGTATTAAATTGAGGTTTTTCAATATAATTGTTTTTAAAAGCTCCTAATCAATTATTTGAACTCCTTATATTTGAATAAAACATTTTTGCGGTCCTTTTTGTAGAGGTTTCGGACCAGCATGTCTAAATAGGCCTTTCAATAGACCCGTTGGAATTTTAACTGAGTAAAAAGTACAGAAATTGAGGTTTTGCAATATAATTGTTTTGAAAAGCACCTAATCAATTACATGAACTCGTAAAATTTGATTAAAACTTGTTTCGCAGTCCTTTTTGTAGCGGTTTCGGACGAGCGGGTCGAAATGGGCCTTTCAATGGACCCGTTGGAATTTTAACTGAGTAAAAAGTACAGAAATTGCGGTTTTGCAATATAATTGTGTTGAAAAGCTCCTAATCAATTATTTGAACTCCTAATATTTGATTAAAACTTGTTTTGCAGTCCTTTTTGTAGAGGTTTCGGACGAACGGGTCGAAATGGGCCTTTCAATGGACCCGTTGGAATTTTAACTTAGTAAAAAGTACAAAAATTGAGGTTTTGCAATATAATTGTGTTGAAAAGCTCCTAATCAATTACATGAACTCCTAAAATTGGATTAAAATTTGTTTTGCAGTCCTTTTAGTAGAGGTTTCGGTCGAGCAGGTCGAAATGGACCTTTCAATGGACCCGTTGGAA
Source organism: Hibiscus tridactylites (assembly GCA_958450335.1). Classification (NCBI taxonomy): domain Eukaryota; kingdom Viridiplantae; phylum Streptophyta; class Magnoliopsida; order Malvales; family Malvaceae; genus Hibiscus; species Hibiscus tridactylites. The sequence goes on along the minus strand of OY288275.1, from coordinate 46,275,387 downwards.
TTTTAAATGAGTAAAAAGTACATAAATTGAGGTTTTGCAATATAATCGTGTTGAAAAGCTCCTAATTAATTACATGAATTCCTAAAATTTGATTTAAACTTGTTTTACAGTCCTTTTTGTAGAGGTTTCGTACGAGCAGGTCTAAATGGGCCTTTCAATGGACCCGTTGGAATTTTATCTTAGTAAAAAGTATAAAATTGAGGTTTTTCAATATAATTGTGTTTAAAAGCTCATAATCAATTATTTGAACTCCCAATATTTGAATAAAACATTTTTGCGGTCCTTTTTGTAGAGGTTTCGGACGAGCAGGTCTAAATGGGCCTTTTAATGGACCCGTTGGAATTTTAACTGAGTAAAAAGTACAGAAATTGAGGTTTTGCAATATAATTGTGTTGAAAAGCTCCTAATAAATTATTTGAACTCCTAATATTTGAATAAAACGTTTTTGCGGTCCTTTTTGTAGAGGTTTCGAACGAGCAGGTCCAATTGGGCCTTTCAATGGACCCGTTGGAATTTTAACTGAGTAAAAAGTACAGAAATTGAGGTTTTGCAATATAATTGTGTTGAAAAGCTCCTAATTAATTACATGAACTCCTAAAATTTGATTAAAACTTGTTTTGTAGAGGTTTCGGACGAGCGGGTCGAAATGGGCCTTTCAATGGACCCGTTGGAATTTTAATTGAGTAAAACGTATAGAAATTGCGGTTTTGAAATATAATTGTGTTGAAAAGCTCCTAATCAATTATTTGAACTCCTAATATTTGATTAAAACTTGTTTTGCAGTCCTTTTTGTAGAGGTTTCGGATGAGCAGGTCTAAATGGGCCTTTCAATGGACACGTTGGAATTTTAACTGAGTAAAAAGTACAGAAATTGCGGTTTTGTAATATAATTGTGTTGAAAAGCTGTAACATCCGCATTTCCGTCTTAGAAGTTATCGCCGTAGAATTTAGTCATTTTTAATTATTCTTAGAAGCAATTGAGCCCATGAACTCGTGAATTATGCAATTTAGTCCCTAAAGTCCTCAATTGGGCAATTAGTGCACCAATTCGAATTAGAAAAGAAATTAGATTCGAATGAATCGGTCTAGCCGATTGGTAAGCCAATGAAATTAAATTGGTGATGTCTAGATTAAAATGTGGAACTAAAAGAATACGAAAGAAATTAAAATAACATTGTACTCCTTAAAATGGGACGAAATTGATAAAACTTAATTAAGCTTGTAACAAAGCAAATTAGGGATTAAATTAAAAGATTGTTAAATAGTAAATAATGCATGTAAAAGATGATTTATCCTTGGGGATGCCCCTAGTAAATAAAGAGTAAATGAATAAATAAAAAGGGTTTATAGGTAAAATACACAAGCCATCAAATCAAGTATATGATGAAAGCTTGTCATCTTTTTCTCATTTTTGCTCTTCTTTGCCGTGAAGAAAGGGAAGAATGGGGGAAGAGGGAAGCTCAAAAGTCAGCCATGTTTGAGAGCAAAATACATGAAATTTTCGGTTGCATGAAGAGGGCTTAAGCTAGGATATTGAAGAGTGTAACTAAGGTTGTCAAGAGATTAAAGAAAGTAAGTCTCCTACACTTTGAAACTTTCGGTTGAGCTAATAACATGCATGCAAACCTAAGTTTTATATGAACATGAAGATATATGAGTCTTAAATGTAATAACAAGATAAAATATGGAAAAATATGGAATCTATGCAAGATAACAAGAAAGGAGTAAAAAGGGGACTGTTTTGAAGAGAAGAATAAAATCTTGAGCTTTGGAAAACTTTGCAATATAATTGTGTTGAGAAGCTCCTAATCAATTATTTGAACTCCTAATATTTGAATAAACCATTTTTGCGGTCCTTTTTGTAAAGGTTTCGGACGAGCAGGTCTAAATGAGACTTTCAATGGACCCGTTGGAATTTTAAATGAGTAAAAAGTACAGAAATTGAGATTTTGCAATATAAATGTGTTGAAAAGCTCCTAATAAATTATTTGAACTCCTAATATTTGAATAAAACATTTTTGCGGTCCTTTTTGTTGAGGTTTTGGACGAGCAGGTCTAAATGGGCCTTTCAATGGACCCGTTGGAATTTTAACTGAGTAAAAAGTACAGAAATTGAGGTTTTGCAATATAATTGTGTTGAAAAGCTCCTAATCAATTATTTGAACTCCTAATATTTGAATAAAACATTTTTGCGGTCCTTTTTGTAGAGGTTTCAGACGTGCAGGTCTAAATAGGCCTTTCAATAGACCCGTTGGAATTTTAACTGAGTAAAAAGTACAGAAATTGAGGTTTTTGCAATATAATTGTTTTGAAAAGCTCCTAATGTTTTACATGAACTCCTAAAATTTGATTAAAACTTGTTTTGTAGTCCTTTTTGTAGAGGTTTCGGACGAGCGGGTCGAAATGAGCCTTTTAACGAACCCGTTGGAATTTTAACTGAGTAAAAAGTACAGAAATTGCAGTTTTGCAATATAATTGTGTTGAAAAGCTCCTAATCAATTATTTGAACTCCTAATATTTGATTAAAACTTGTTTTGCAGTCCTTTTTGTAGAGGTTTCGGACGAGCGGGTCGAAATGGGCCTTTCAATGGACCCGTTGGAATTTTAACTGAATAAAAAGTACAGAAATTGAGGTTTTGCAATATGATTGTGTTGAAAAGCTCCAAATCAATTACATGAACTCCTAAAATTGGATAAAAACTTGTTTTGCAGTCCTTTTAGTAGAGGTTTCGGACGAGCAGGTCTAAATGGGCCTTTCAATGGACCCGTTGGAATTTTAAATGAGTAAAAAGTACAGAAATTGAGGTTTTGCAATATAATTGTGTTGAAAAGCTCCTAATAAATTATTTGAACTCCTAATATTTGAATAAAACATTTTTGCGGTTGTTTTTGTAGAGGTTTCGGACGAGCAGGTCTAAATGGGCCTTTCAATAGACCCGTTGGAATTTTATCTGAGTAAAAAGTATAAAATTGAGGTTTTTCAATATAATTGTGTTTAAAAGCTCATAATCAATTATTTTAACTCCCAATATTTGAATAAAACATTTTTGCGGTCCTTTTTGTAGAGGTTTCGGACGAGCAGGTTTAAATGGGCCTTTCAATGGACCCGTTGGAATTTTAACTGAGTAAAAAGTACAGAAATTGAGGTTTTACAATATAATTATGTTGAAAAGCTCCTAATCAATTATTTGAACTCCTAATATTTGAATAAAACATTTTTGCGGTCCTTTTTGTAGAGGTTTCGGACGAGCAGGTCCAAATGGGCCTTTCAATGGACCCGTTGGAATTTTAACTGAGTAAAAAGTACAGAAATTAAGGTTTTGTAATATAATTGTGTTGAAAAGCTCCCTATAAATTACATGAACTCCTAAAATTTGATTAAAACTTGTTTTGCAGTCCTTTTGTAGAGGTTTCGGACGAGCGGGTCGAAATGGGCCTTTCAATGGACCCGTTGGAATTTTAACTGAGTAAAAAGTATAAAAATTGCGGTACTGCAATTTAATTGTTTTGAAAAGCTACTAATAAATTATTCGAACTCCTAATATTTGAATAAAACATTTTTGCGGTTGTTTTTGTAGAGGTTTCAGACGAGCAGGTCTAAATGGGCCTTTCAATGGACACGTTGGAATTTTATCTGAGTAAAAAGTACAGAATAGAGGTTTTTCAATATAATTGTGTTTAAAAGCTCCTAATCAATTATTTGAACTCCTAATATTTGAATAAAACATTTTTGCGGTCCTTTTTGTAGAGGTTTCGGACGAGCAGGTCTAAATGGGCCTTTCAACGGACCCGTTGGAATATTATCTGAGTAAAAAGTATAAAATTGAGGTTTTTCAATATAATTGTGTTAAAAAGATCCTAATCACTTATTTGAACTCCTAATATTTGAATAAAACTTTTTTGCGGTCCTTTTTGTAGAGGTTTTAGACGAGCAGGTCTAAATGGGCCTTTCAATGGACCCGTTGGAATTTTAACTGAGTAATAAATACAGAAATTGAGGTTTTGCAATATAATTGTGTTGAAAAGATCCTAATCAATTACATGATCTCCTAAAATTTGATTAAAACTTGATTTGCAGTCCTTTTTGTAGAGGTTTCGAATGAGCGGGTCGAAATGGGCATTTCAATGGACCCGGTTGAATTTTAACTGAGTAAAATGTACAGAAATTTAGGTTTTGCAATATAATTGAGTTGAAAAGCTCCTAATCAATTACATGAACTCCTAAAATTTGATTAAAACTTGTTTTGCAGTCCTTTTTGTAGAGGTTTCGGACGAGAGGGTCGAAATAGGCCTTTCAATGGACCCGTTGGAATTTTAACTGAGTAAAAAGTACAGAAATTGAGGTTTTGCAATATAATTGTGTTGAAAAGCTCCTAATCAATTACATGAACTCCTAAAATTTAATTAAAACTTGTTTTGCAGTCCTTTTTGTAGAGGTTTCGGAAGAGCGGGTCGAAATGGGCCTTTCAATAGACCCGTTGGAATTTTAACTGAGTAAAAAGTATAAAAATTGCGGTTTTGCAATTTAATTGTGTTGAAAAGCTACTAATAAATTATTTGAACTCCTAATATTTGAATAAAACATTTTTGCGGTTGTTTTTGTAGAGGTTTCAGACGAGCAAGTCTAAATGGGCCTTTCAATGGACCCGTTGGAATTTTATCTGAGTAAAAAGTATAAAATAGAGGTTTTTCAATATAATTGTGTTTAAAAGCTCCTAATAAATTATTTGAACTCCTAATATTTGAATAAAACATTTTTGCGGTCCTTTTTGTAGAGGTTTCAGGCGAGCAGGTCAAAATGGGCCTTTCAATGGACCCGTTGGAATTTTATCTAACTAAAATGTATAAAATTGAGGTTTTTCAATATAATTGTGTTTAAAAGCTCCTAATCAATTATTTGAACTCCTAATATTTGAATAAAACATTTTTGCGGTCCTTTTTGTAGAGGTTTCGGACGAGCATGTCTAAATAGGCCTTTCAATAGACCTGTTGGAATTTTAACTGAGTAAAAAGTACAGAAATTGAGGTTTTGCAATATAATTGTTTTGAAAAGCACCTAATCAATTACATGAACTCCTAAAATTTGATTCAAACTTGCTTCGCAGTCCTTTTTGTAGCGGTTTCGGACGAGCGGGTCGAAATGGGCCTTTCAATGGACCCGTTGGAATTTTAACTGAGTAAAAAGTACAGAAATTGCGGTTTTGCAATATAATTGTGTTGAAAAGATCCTAATCAATTATTTGAACTCCTAATATTTGATTAAAACTTGTTTTGCAGTCCTTTTTGTAGAGGTTTCGGACGAGCGGGTCGAAATGGGCCTTTCAATGGACCCGTTGGAATTTTAACTGAATAAAAAGTACAGAAATTGAGGTTTTGCAATATAATTGTGTTGAAAAGCTCCTAATAAATTACATGAACTCCTAAAATTGGATTAAAAACTTGTTATGCAGTCCTTTTAGTAGAGGTTTCGGACGAGCAGGTCTAAATGGGCCTTTCAGTGGACCCGTTGGAATTTTAAATGAGTAAAAAGTACAGAAATTGAGGTTTTGCAATATAATTGTGTTGAAAAGCTCCTAATAAATTATTTGAACTCCTAATATTTGAATAAAACATTTTTGCGGTTATTTTTGTAAAGGTTTCGGACGAGCAGGTCTAAATGGGCCTTTCAATGGACCCGTTGGAATTTTATCTGAGTAAAAAGTATAAAATTGATGTTTTTCAATATAATTGTGTTTAAAAGCTCATAATCAATTATTTGAACTCCCAATATTTGAATAAAACATTTTTGTGGTCCTTTTTGTAGAGGTTTCGGACGAGCAGGTCTAAATGGGCCTTTCAATGGACCCGTTGGAATTTTAACTGAGTAAAAAGTACAGAAATTGAGGTTTTGCAATTTAATTGTGTTGAAAAGCTCCTAATCAATTATTTGAACTCCTAATATTTGAATAAAACATTTTTGCGGTTGTTTTTGTACAGGTTTCGGACGAGCAGGTCCAAATGGGCCTTTCAATAGACCCGTTGGAATTTTAACTGAGTAAAAAGTACAGAAATTAAGGTTTTGTAATATAATTGTGTTGAAAAGCTCCTAATGAATTACATGAACTCCTAAAATTTGATTAAAACTTGTTTTGCAGTCCTTTTTGTAGAGGTTTCGGACGAGCGGGTCGAAAAGGGCCTTTCAATGGACCCATTGGAATTTTAACTAAGTAAAAAGTATAAAAATTGCGGTTTTGCAATTAAATTGTGTTGAAAAGCTACTAATAAATTATTTGAACTCCTAATATTTGAATAAAATATTTTTGCGGTTGTTTTTGTAGAGGTTTCAGACGAGCAGGTCCAAATGGGCCTTTCAATGGACCCGTTGGAATTTTATATGAGTAAAAAGTATAAAATAGAGGTTTTTCAATATAATTGTGTTTAAAAGCTCCTAATCAATTGTTTGAACTCCTAATATTTGAATAAAACATTTTTGCGGTCCTTTTTGTAGAGGTTTCGGGCGAGCAAGTCTAATGGGCCTTTCAATGGACCTGTTGGAATTTTATCTAACTAAAATGTATTAAATTGAGGTTTTTCAATATAATTGTTTTTAAAAGCTCCTAATCAATTATTTGAACTCCTAATATTTGAATAAAACATTTTTGCGGTCCTTTTTGTAGAGGTTTCGGACCAGCATGTCTAAATAGGCCTTTCAATAGACCCGTTGGAATTTTAACTGAGTAAAAAGTACAGAAATTGAGGTTTTGCAATATAATTGTTTTGAAAAGCACCTAATCAATTACATGAACTCGTAAAATTTGATTAAAACTTGTTTCGCAGTCCTTTTTGTAGCGGTTTCGGACGAGCGGGTCGAAATGGGCCTTTCAATGGACCCGTTGGAATTTTAACTGAGTAAAAAGTACAGAAATTGCGGTTTTGCAATATAATTGTGTTGAAAAGCTCCTAATCAATTATTTGAACTCCTAATATTTGATTAAAACTTGTTTTGCAGTCCTTTTTGTAGAGGTTTCGGACGAACGGGTCGAAATGGGCCTTTCAATGGACCCGTTGGAATTTTAACTTAGTAAAAAGTACAAAAATTGAGGTTTTGCAATATAATTGTGTTGAAAAGCTCCTAATCAATTACATGAACTCCTAAAATTGGATTAAAATTTGTTTTGCAGTCCTTTTAGTAGAGGTTTCGGTCGAGCAGGTCGAAATGGACCTTTCAATGGACCCGTTGGAATTTTAAATGAGTAAAAAGTACATAAATTGAGGTTTTGCAATATAATCGTGTTGAAAAGCTCCTAATTAATTACATGAATTCCTAAAATTTGATTTAAACTTGTTTTACAGTCCTTTTTGTAGAGGTTTCGTACGAGCAGGTCTAAATGGGCCTTTCAATGGACCCGTTGGAATTTTATCTTAGTAAAAAGTATAAAATTGAGGTTTTTCAATATAATTGTGTTTAAAAGCTCATAATCAATTATTTGAACTCCCAATATTTGAATAAAACATTTTTGCGGTCCTTTTTGTAGAGGTTTCGGACGAGCAGGTCTAAATGGGCCTTTTAATGGACCCGTTGGAATTTTAACTGAGTAAAAAGTACAGAAATTGAGGTTTTGCAATATAATTGTGTTGAAAAGCTCCTAATAAATTATTTGAACTCCTAATATTTGAATAAAACGTTTTTGCGGTCCTTTTTGTAGAGGTTTCGAACGAGCAGGTCCAATTGGGCCTTTCAATGGACCCGTTGGAATTTTAACTGAGTAAAAAGTACAGAAATTGAGGTTTTGCAATATAATTGTGTTGAAAAGCTCCTAATTAATTACATGAACTCCTAAAATTTGATTAAAACTTGTTTTGTAGAGGTTTCGGACGAGCGGGTCGAAATGGGCCTTTCAATGGACCCGTTGGAATTTTAATTGAGTAAAACGTATAGAAATTGCGGTTTTGAAATATAATTGTGTTGAAAAGCTCCTAATCAATTATTTGAACTCCTAATATTTGATTAAAACTTGTTTTGCAGTCCTTTTTGTAGAGGTTTCGGACGAGCAGGTCTAAATGGGCCTTTCAATGGACACGTTGGAATTTTAACTGAGTAAAAAGTACAGAAATTGCGGTTTTGTAATATAATTGTGTTGAAAAGCTGTAACATCCGCATTTCCGTCTTAGAAGTTATCGCCGTAGAATTTAGTCATTTTTAATTATTCTTAGAAGCAATTGAGCCCATGAACTCGTGAATTATGCAATTTAGTCCCTAAAGTCCTCAATTGGGCAATTAGTGCACCAATTCGAATTAGAAAAGAAATTAGATTCGAATGAATCGGTCTAGCCGATTGGTAAGCCAATGAAATTAAATTGGTGATGTCTAGATTAAAATGTGGAACTAAAAGAATACGAAAGAAATTAAAATAACATTGTACTCCTTAAAATGGGACGAAATTGATAAAACTTAATTAAGCTTGTAACAAAGCAAATTAGGGATTAAATTAAAAGATTGTTAAATAGTAAATAATGCATGTAAAAGATGATTTATCCTTGGGGATGCCCCTAGTAAATAAAGAGTAAATGAATAAATAAAAAGGGTTTATAGGTAAAATACACAAGCCATCAAATCAAGTATATGATGAAAGCTTGTCATCTTTTTCTCATTTTTGCTCTTCTTTGCCGTGAAGAAAGGGAAGAATGGGGGAAGAGGGAAGCTCAAAAGTCAGCCATGTTTGAGAGCAAAATACATGAAATTTTCGGTTGCATGAAGAGGGCTTAAGCTAGGATATTGAAGAGTGTAACTAAGGTTGTCAAGAGATTAAAGAAAGTAAGTCTCCTACACTTTGAAACTTTCGGTTGAGCTAATAACATGCATGCAAACCTAAGTTTTATATGAACATGAAGATATATGAGTCTTAAATGTAATAACAAGATAAAATATGGAAAAATATGGAATCTATGCAAGATAACAAGAAAGGAGTAAAAAGGGGACTGTTTTGAAGAGAAGAATAAAATCTTGAGCTTTGGAAAACTTTGCAATATAATTGTGTTGAGAAGCTCCTAATCAATTATTTGAACTCCTAATATTTGAATAAACCATTTTTGCGGTCCTTTTTGTAAAGGTTTCGGACGAGCAGGTCTAAATGAGACTTTCAATGGACCCGTTGGAATTTTAAATGAGTAAAAAGTACAGAAATTGAGATTTTGCAATATAAATGTGTTGAAAAGCTCCTAATAAATTATTTGAACTCCTAATATTTGAATAAAACATTTTTGCGGTCCTTTTTGTTGAGGTTTTGGACGAGCAGGTCTAAATGGGCCTTTCAATGGACCCGTTGGAATTTTAACTGAGTAAAAAGTACAGAAATTGAGGTTTTGCAATATAATTGTGTTGAAAAGCTCCTAATCAATTATTTGAACTCCTAATATTTGAATAAAACATTTTTGCGGTCCTTTTTGTAGAGGTTTCAGACGTGCAGGTCTAAATAGGCCTTTCAATAGACCCGTTGGAATTTTAACTGAGTAAAAAGTACAGAAATTGAGGTTTTTGCAATATAATTGTTTTGAAAAGCTCCTAATGTTTTACATGAACTCCTAAAATTTGATTAAAACTTGTTTTGTAGTCCTTTTTGTAGAGGTTTCGGACGAGCGGGTCGAAATGAGCCTTTTAACGAACCCGTTGGAATTTTAACTGAGTAAAAAGTACAGAAATTGCAGTTTTGCAATATAATTGTGTTGAAAAGCTCCTAATCAATTATTTGAACTCCTAATATTTGATTAAAACTTGTTTTGCAGTCCTTTTTGTAGAGGTTTCGGACGAGCGGGTCGAAATGGGCCTTTCAATGGACCCGTTGGAATTTTAACTGAATAAAAAGTACAGAAATTGAGGTTTTGCAATATGATTGTGTTGAAAAGCTCCAAATCAATTACATGAACTCCTAAAATTGGATAAAAACTTGTTTTGCAGTCCTTTTAGTAGAGGTTTCGGACGAGCAGGTCTAAATGGGCCTTTCAATGGACCCGTTGGAATTTTAAATGAGTAAAAAGTACAGAAATTGAGGTTTTGCAATATAATTGTGTTGAAAAGCTCCTAATAAATTATTTGAACTCCTAATATTTGAATAAAACATTTTTGCGGTTGTTTTTGTAGAGGTTTCGGACGAGCAGGTCTAAATGGGCCTTTCAATAGACCCGTTGGAATTTTATCTGAGTAAAAAGTATAAAATTGAGGTTTTTCAATATAATTGTGTTTAAAAGCTCATAATCAATTATTTTAACTCCCAATATTTGAATAAAACATTTTTGCGGTCCTTTTTGTAGAGGTTTCGGACGAGCAGGTTTAAATGGGCCTTTCAATGGACCCGTTGGAATTTTAACTGAGTAAAAAGTACAGAAATTGAGGTTTTACAATATAATTATGTTGAAAAGCTCCTAATCAATTATTTGAACTCCTAATATTTGAATAAAACATTTTTGCGGTCCTTTTTGTAGAGGTTTCGGACGAGCAGGTCCAAATGGGCCTTTCAATGGACCCGTTGGAATTTTAACTGAGTAAAAAGTACAGAAATTAAGGTTTTGTAATATAATTGTGTTGAAAAGCTCCCTATAAATTACATGAACTCCTAAAATTTGATTAAAACTTGTTTTGCAGTCCTTTTGTAGAGGTTTCGGACGAGCGGGTCGAAATGGGCCTTTCAATGGACCCGTTGGAATTTTAACTGAGTAAAAAGTATAAAAATTGCGGTACTGCAATTTAATTGTTTTGAAAAGCTACTAATAAATTATTCGAACTCCTAATATTTGAATAAAACATTTTTGCGGTTGTTTTTGTAGAGGTTTCAGACGAGCAGGTCTAAATGGGCCTTTCAATGGACACGTTGGAATTTTATCTGAGTAAAAAGTACAGAATAGAGGTTTTTCAATATAATTGTGTTTAAAAGCTCCTAATCAATTATTTGAACTCCTAATATTTGAATAAAACATTTTTGCGGTCCTTTTTGTAGAGGTTTCGGACGAGCAGGTCTAAATGGGCCTTTCAACGGACCCGTTGGAATATTATCTGAGTAAAAAGTATAAAATTGAGGTTTTTCAATATAATTGTGTTAAAAAGATCCTAATCACTTATTTGAACTCCTAATATTTGAATAAAACTTTTTTGCGGTCCTTTTTGTAGAGGTTTTAGACGAGCAGGTCTAAATGGGCCTTTCAATGGACCCGTTGGAATTTTAACTGAGTAATAAATACAGAAATTGAGGTTTTGCAATATAATTGTGTTGAAAAGATCCTAATCAATTACATGATCTCCTAAAATTTGATTAAAACTTGATTTGCAGTCCTTTTTGTAGAGGTTTCGAATGAGCGGGTCGAAATGGGCATTTCAATGGACCCGGTTGAATTTTAACTGAGTAAAATGTACAGAAATTTAGGTTTTGCAATATAATTGAGTTGAAAAGCTCCTAATCAATTACATGAACTCCTAAAATTTGATTAAAACTTGTTTTGCAGTCCTTTTTGTAGAGGTTTCGGACGAGAGGGTCGAAATAGGCCTTTCAATGGACCCGTTGGAATTTTAACTGAGTAAAAAGTACAGAAATTGAGGTTTTGCAATATAATTGTGTTGAAAAGCTCCTAATCAATTACATGAACTCCTAAAATTTAATTAAAACTTGTTTTGCAGGTCCAAATGGGCCTTTCAATAGACCCGTTGGAATTTTAACTGAGTAAAAAGTACAGAAATTAAGGTTTTGTAATATAATTGTGTTGAAAAGCTCCTAATGAATTACATGAACTCCTAAAATTTGATTAAAACTTGTTTTGCAGTCCTTTTTGTAGAGGTTTCGGACGAGCGGGTCGAAAAGGGCCTTTCAATGGACCCATTGGAATTTTAACTAAGTAAAAAGTATAAAAATTGCGGTTTTGCAATTAAATTGTGTTGAAAAGCTACTAATAAATTATTTGAACTCCTAATATTTGAATAAAATATTTTTGCGGTTGTTTTTGTAGAGGTTTCAGACGAGCAGGTCCAAATGGGCCTTTCAATGGACCCGTTGGAATTTTATATGAGTAAAAAGTATAAAATAGAGGTTTTTCAATATAATTGTGTTTAAAAGCTCCTAATCAATTGTTTGAACTCCTAATATTTGAATAAAACATTTTTGCGGTCCTTTTTGTAGAGGTTTCGGGCGAGCAAGTCTAATGGGCCTTTCAATGGACCTGTTGGAATTTTATCTAACTAAAATGTATTAAATTGAGGTTTTTCAATATAATTGTTTTTAAAAGCTCCTAATCAATTATTTGAACTCCTAATATTTGAATAAAACATTTTTGCGGTCCTTTTTGTAGAGGTTTCGGACCAGCATGTCTAAATAGGCCTTTCAATAGACCCGTTGGAATTTTAACTGAGTAAAAAGTACAGAAATTGAGGTTTTGCAATATAATTGTTTTGAAAAGCACCTAATCAATTACATGAACTCGTAAAATTTGATTAAAACTTGTTTCGCAGTCCTTTTTGTAGCGGTTTCGGACGAGCGGGTCGAAATGGGCCTTTCAATGGACCCGTTGGAATTTTAACTGAGTAAAAAGTACAGAAATTGCGGTTTTGCAATATAATTGTGTTGAAAAGCTCCTAATCAATTATTTGAACTCCTAATATTTGATTAAAACTTGTTTTGCAGTCCTTTTTGTAGAGGTTTCGGACGAACGGGTCGAAATGGGCCTTTCAATGGACCCGTTGGAATTTTAACTTAGTAAAAAGTACAAAAATTGAGGTTTTGCAATATAATTGTGTTGAAAAGCTCCTAATCAATTACATGAACTCCTAAAATTGGATTAAAATTTGTTTTGCAGTCCTTTTAGTAGAGGTTTCGGTCGAGCAGGTCGAAATGGACCTTTCAATGGACCCGTTGGAATTTTAAATGAGTAAAAAGTACATAAATTGAGGTTTTGCAATATAATCGTGTTGAAAAGCTCCTAATTAATTACATGAATTCCTAAAATTTGATTTAAACTTGTTTTACAGTCCTTTTTGTAGAGGTTTCGTACGAGCAGGTCTAAATGGGCCTTTCAATGGACCCGTTGGAATTTTATCTTAGTAAAAAGTATAAAATTGAGGTTTTTCAATATAATTGTGTTTAAAAGCTCATAATCAATTATTTGAACTCCCAATATTTGAATAAAACATTTTTGCGGTCCTTTTTGTAGAGGTTTCGGACGAGCAGGTCTAAATGGGCCTTTTAATGGACCCGTTGGAATTTTAACTGAGTAAAAAGTACAGAAATTGAGGTTTTGCAATATAATTGTGTTGAAAAGCTCCTAATAAATTATTTGAACTCCTAATATTTGAATAAAACGTTTTTGCGGTCCTTTTTGTAGAGGTTTCGAACGAGCAGGTCCAATTGGGCCTTTCAATGGACCCGTTGGAATTTTAACTGAGTAAAAAGTACAGAAATTGAGGTTTTGCAATATAATTGTGTTGAAAAGCTCCTAATTAATTACATGAACTCCTAAAATTTGATTAAAACTTGTTTTGTAGAGGTTTCGGACGAGCGGGTCGAAATGGGCCTTTCAATGGACCCGTTGGAATTTTAATTGAGTAAAACGTATAGAAATTGCGGTTTTGAAATATAATTGTGTTGAAAAGCTCCTAATCAATTATTTGAACTCCTAATATTTGATTAAAACTTGTTTTGCAGTCCTTTTTGTAGAGGTTTCGGACGAGCAGGTCTAAATGGGCCTTTCAATGGACACGTTGGAATTTTAACTGAGTAAAAAGTACAGAAATTGCGGTTTTGTAATATAATTGTGTTGAAAAGCTGTAACATCCGCATTTCCGTCTTAGAAGTTATCGCCGTAGAATTTAGTCATTTTTAATTATTCTTAGAAGCAATTGAGCCCATGAACTCGTGAATTATGCAATTTAGTCCCTAAAGTCCTCAATTGGGCAATTAGTGCACCAATTCGAATTAGAAAAGAAATTAGATTCGAATGAATCGGTCTAGCCGATTGGTAAGCCAATGAAATTAAATTGGTGATGTCTAGATTAAAATGTGGAACTAAAAGAATACGAAAGAAATTAAAATAACATTGTACTCCTTAAAATGGGACGAAATTGATAAAACTTAATTAAGCTTGTAACAAAGCAAATTAGGGATTAAATTAAAAGATTGTTAAATAGTAAATAATGCATGTAAAAGATGATTTATCCTTGGGGATGCCCCTAGTAAATAAAGAGTAAATGAATAAATAAAAAGGGTTTATAGGTAAAATACACAAGCCATCAAATCAAGTATATGATGAAAGCTTGTCATCTTTTTCTCATTTTTGCTCTTCTTTGCCGTGAAGAAAGGGAAGAATGGGGGAAGAGGGAAGCTCAAAAGTCAGCCATGTTTGAGAGCAAAATACATGAAATTTTCGGTTGCATGAAGAGGGCTTAAGCTAGGATATTGAAGAGTGTAACTAAGGTTGTCAAGAGATTAAAGAAAGTAAGTCTCCTACACTTTGAAACTTTCGGTTGAGCTAATAACATGCATGCAAACCTAAGTTTTATATGAACATGAAGATATATGAGTCTTAAATGTAATAACAAGATAAAATATGGAAAAATATGGAATCTATGCAAGAAAACAAGAAAGGAGTAAAAAGGGGACTGTTTTGAAGAGAAGAATAAAATCTTGAGCTTTGGAAAACTTGTTAAGAGTCAAAATCTGAAAATGGTCACTAAGAGAAACTTGTTAAGGGATGAACATTTGGTTATAAAAGTTTAATGATTGCTGGAAAAATGAAGTGGGAAGATGGTATGATGTTTAGAACTAAAAATGGTCATGAGATCGAATTTGTGAAGATTAAGGACTGTTTTGAAGAAATCGGTAACTTTGCATGCCTAAATGTTGAAATTAGAAACTTACATGGACTGTAAAAGTACCCTTGAAAAGTATAATAAGTCATGCTATGAAAGAAATTTAGATCTAAGAATATAGTTAAGTGTATGCTCAAGCTAAAGTGTTAATTAAGAAATCTGTCCAGTGACGTTCTATGTAAGAGCAGTGACTTTGGAAATTCACTAAAAATCGAATATAAGGTATTTGAAGCTGAACTTTATACTGTATAAACTTTAGAATGTCTAGAATCATTGAGAGAAAACGGAACTAAGTTTCAGTATGTAATTTGAAAGATATGAATTTTTAAAGTCGGGCAGTGCATGCTGTCCAGAATTTCCGAATTGAGTATAAAGAAATAATAAACTGTATTAATCCGAATAAGATAAAAATATGAGGTTGATGTGACTGAAAAATTGGGTTTAATACCTTTCCAACAGTATATGATATGTTAATTTCGGATAAGTAATTAAAAAGTTATGATTAAAACGATAACTAGTCCTCGAACTAGTTTAGTGAAAAAGTCAGAATTGAAATTAGAGGTTCATGCTTGAATTGTGAATTAGTATGGTTGAATTGCTTCCTAATATAGTGTATTTGTTTAATGACGAGAGTTAAGATCGTAATAGCGAAGAAGCTTCGGAGGAAGCTAGGATCGATCGTTCGAAAGGAAGAGGCAAAGGCATCTCAATTCGAGATCAAGCATAAGGATCGTGAGTGTAACTTTCGTGAGTGTAATTTTATGAGTTTAATTTTGTTTAGGGTTGGGACTAGTGTCCGAACCACTTTAATATTCTGTAATTTATATTTATTATGCATGAAATTGGACTAAATGCTATCCGGTAATATGTTTAGTAAGGGAAGAAGTTATAAAGGAATTTGAGTGCATGATTGCAATTTGTGATACATGATTGATCGAATGCGATTTGTGGACTGTTTTGCATGATGCTAAATGCCATGAGTTCTATGTTAATGTGGATTTTGATGATTGATTGAGTATGTACAAATGTGGACTGCCCATGTAAATGATTGTATGGTAAAAAAGCATGAAATGAATTTTTGATCGTAATTGATATGATGATTATGTGGACTGCCCTATGACATGAAAATGCTATGCTTGGAAATGCATATGTTATGTATGAATGATGTTGCTGCCATGTTATGAGCGAATGAGTATGCAATATGAATTCTGAAAAATACACACATGAAATGAATTAATGGACTAATCACTTAACAAGATTCCGCCCTTGGTCGTTTGGACGTTCTAGATAAGAACGGCATGCCTAGAGTCTGAGCTCACCCTCCGATATTGCTTTGTGCAATCTTTGATAGTACTTTGTGTACTCTTGATAAGATGTGTGATCTTGATTACTGTTCGAGACACACGATGCTATGGGCATCACCTTTGATTTTGCTTTGTGCAATCAATGACGTTGCCGCGGGCAACACAACTCCGATATGCATTACATGTTACCCTTCTGATGGCTCAAAATTCTGTTACGACTAATCTACCATGGGCAAAATGTTAAAATAAATGTTTGTGTTATGAAATCATATTAAAGAATAATGTGACTTAAAAATGATATGCTATGATGTGAAATGCTATGATATGTGGATATTGATCCTTTTTGAATATGCTATGATGTGAATTGCTATGATATGTGGATATTGATCCTTTCCGAATATGTTATGAAATGAAGTGCTATGATATGTGGACATTGGTCCTATCCGATTATGCTAAGAAGCATATGAAATGCTTACAAGTTCGATCATGTGAAATTGGGTAATAACCCTATTCGAATGTATGTAATATTGAAATGAGAAATTCTGATTTTTGAATGATAAATTGTGATCATTCGAATGATATGCTATGGTGAAATTGTGGATTTGATTTGATATGTTGAAAATGCTATGTATGGTTTAGCATGAAAGCTTGATATAATTAAATGCTAAAGCATGATATTGAGTATGCTGAAAATGAAATGAAATATGCTATTGTTCGAATCATGTATAAGCATGAAATAAATTATCGTGATGTGCTATGTGTTCAAGCATGTGTTATGAATGTTGATATGACATGTATGCTGCCATATGTATGAATTTTGTGTGAGCTTAGTTGGGTGAATACCGACTTGCTAATAAACCTAGCTAAGTAACCTCAATGTTTGATCACGCTTAAGCTCAAGAACGAATTAGTGTTAGCATTACCTCGCTAAGTACTTTTTGTACTTACCGCTCCTCTGTTTTCTTCTTCCCAACCTTAGCAGGATAGCTCGGACCCTAAAGCTAGCTTTCGTTGGATCAAAGTCATCAAGTTATCAAGTTCACAATTCCGAAATATGTACGATCTAAGTCTTATTTTTAGACTCCTAGATGGTGGCTTTGAAGTTTGTCTCAGGATCCGTTTTGTTTTATTTGGTCGAAACCTAAGTTTGAAATGGTGTTTGAAATTGCATGCTCCGTGATGTTTGGTTAGGAGGCTAGAATCATGTTTTGTATCTAATTAGTTAGCCTCATTATTTTGTGTAAAAATGTAAGTCAAGCTATGGTTGTGTCGATCCTTTTTGTTGTCCATAGTCGATAGCTTGGCATGTTTAGGAGCATATAAGCTATGTCATTTTGTAAGCCTTAAGTAAAAAGGAAATCAAATGCCATGTTATGAATTTGGAATTTAATATGTGATGTATGAAATCGGTTGTTTAAATATTTAGTAATTTTTGGATTAAGTCGAATTCACCTAGACCATTTAATTAAGGGTTTTCGATTAGCATGTAATTGGTTAATTAAGTATTTGATACTATGGCTTAATCGCATTAGTAATATGATAATAAAAATAAAAGTTTTAAATTGGCCCGAAAATTAGTAACAAGATTAAATGAAAGTATGTGTAAGTTTTTGTTAGCCCATTTTCCGCGTGCGCATTAATATAAAAAAATGATTAAAATAATATCACGTCTTCAAAATGCTTCCGCAATTGTCTGTCATGTTCGTTTGTCCGCCTTTTCTGTTCCGTCCGACGCCCCTAACTCCCGGCCCGGGTTGGGGGTGTCACATTTGTTTTGGCATCAGAGCTTTTTAGGTAATAGGTCCTATAGACTTGAATGTGTGTTCTGTGTGCGTCATTAGTTTAGTCAAGCCACCTAGGGATCATACATATTGTTACTTGTGACTTGATCCTAACTGGAAAATTGTTTGATCTGAATTAGAATGAAAGAGACACACTTAGCTCGAGACGATGAAAGTCCTTGAGAATCCTCGAGTGAAGGGGATAGTGTTCGTATGAAAGAAAACCCTCAGGATAAGGAGGACCCTCATGTACCAGATAACACTCGACAACAATCTCCTGTTCAGCCTCGGACAAACACTGACAATCCGACTGTTCAGAATGTTCAAAGAGATTGTCTTCTGAACATGAAAGAAATGTTCGATCAGCTTTTGACGAACATGAGACATGAACAACCTGCTCCGGTAGCAGCTGCCCCTAGCAGAGCTCCTATTGAAAAGCTTGCTCAGCACCGAGCCTATACTTTTGCGGGCTCCATTGAAGAAAAGCCTGAAGAAGCTGAGTATTGGTTAGAAAGAACTACTCAGATATTGACTAAGCAACTTCAGTGCTCCGATGAGCATAAGCTCGAATGCGTTGTAGCCTTACTTGCTGATGAAGCCTTGAATTGGTGGGAAACTACAACACTCACTGCTCCAGTTGAATCTGTGAACTGGAAATTCTTTGTAGACGAATTCAAGAAGAAATACATCAGTGAACAGTACCTGGCCGACCGGAGAAAGCGTTTCTTGCATCTGAAACAAGCGGGACGCCCAATAGAGCAGTACGTGGCTGATTTCTTTAAGTACTGCAAGTATGGTTCTGAGTACATCAAGTCAGAGAAAGAAAAGTGCCGTATGTTCATTGACGGTCTAAATGATGAGCCGAGTCCGATGTTTACCGCCCTAGATATCACGGACTTTCAAACTCTCGTAAATCGAGCCATTGCTACGGAATCCAAGTTTCGGACCGCAGAAAAGAGGAAGAGCGGTTTCCGTCATGATAAGAAGCGTAAGAGTGATGACAAGTCTCACTGGAAATCGAAGAAGTCTAGAAGCTTTAAGGAAGGTACTTCTTCGTATAATCCATCACCTCGTAGTAACTTCACACCGAAGCCTCATTCTGTGAGTAGACTCTCTGTTCCAGTCATATCTGTTAACAGCCCTGGGAATTCAGAAAGGGTTGCCGTTTGTCAGCATTGTCAGAAACCACATTCTGGTCAGTGCCGAAAGCAGGCCAACTTATGTTTTTCTTGTGGCGGAAGTGACCACTATATCAGAGATTGTCCAGTGATGAGAGATCAAGCTCCTGCTCAAAACTCTGCCAATCCGAGTCTTGTTCAATCCAATCGGAACAAGAGTATTAGACAAGCTCAGTCTGGGAATCAGGGCAAAGGCAGAAGCAATCAGTCGAAAGCCACCACACATCAGGAATCACGAGCTCCAGCTCGAGTCTACCATATCCGTGGCAAGGATGAGGAAGAATCTCCGGATGTTATTGCGGGTACGGTTGAACTAAACCTTACTCCTGTTTATGCTTTAATTGATTCGGGATCAACTCATTCTTTTGTGTGTTCTCACTTGATCGAGAAGTTACAGTTAAAGCCTGAATTTGTTAAATCTGGGTTAATAGTCTCAAACCCTATAGGAGGTGACTTACCAATCAACCTGATCTGTAAGAATAGCCTCGTCTCTATTCGAAATGTACCTTTTCCCTGTGATCTGTATGTTCTACATATATGTGAGTTTGACCTAATACTAGGGTTAGACTGGTTGAGTAGACATGAAGCCTGGATCGATTGTCAGAATAAAAGACTATACTTAAGGGGATTAGGAAAAGAGTCGATTCTGCTAATTGACAGGAAGCCAACATCTATTTTTGCTGCTATGGCTTTGCAAGACGAATTAGATTTTGGCTTAACAGAAATGCCTGTTGTATCTGAATTTGTTGATGTTTTTCCTGAGGAACTCCCTGGACTTCCTCCAATTCGAGAAGTTGAGTTCAAAATTGAAGTTCAGCCTGGAACTAATCTTGTGTCCATTACGCCCTATCGTATGGCACCAATTGAATTGCAAGAACTAAAGAAGCAAATTCCAGAATTAGAAGATAAGGGTTTCATTCGACCCAGCACTTCTCCCTGGGGTGCTCCTGTTCTTTTTGTGAAAAAGAAAGACGGGACGATGCGACTTTGCATTGATTACCGGCAATTGAACAGAGTCACTATCAAGAACAAGTATCCATTGCCCCGAATTGAAGATTTGTTTGATCAGCTGAAAGATGTTGGTGTATTCTCTAAAACTGACCTTCGATCTGGATATTATCAGATGAGGGTAAAAGACGAAGATATACCCAAAACTGCTTTTAGAACTCGTTATGGTCATTACGAATTTCTGGTGATGCCATTCGGGTTAACGAATGCCCCTGCTGCATTCATGGATCTGATGAATCGAGTATTCAAGCCCCATCTTGACAAGTTTGTTGTCGTATTCATCGACGATATTCTGGTCTATTCTCGTAATAGAGAAGAACATGCTCAACATCTTCGGATTGTACTCCAGACACTCCGAGAAAATCAGCTATTCGCTAAATTCATTAAATGTGAATTCTGGATTTCATAAGTGTCTTTCCTTGGACATGTTATTTCAGCCGATGGAATCAAAGTCGACTCTAAAAAAATTCAGTCAATTCTTGAATGGCGACCTCCGAGCAATGTAAGCGAGGTCCGCAGTTTCCTTGGTTTAGCTGGATATTATCGGAGATTTGTGAAAGGATTTTCGGTAATTGCTGCACCACTAACCAAATTACTTAGAAAGAGTGAACCATTTAAGTGGTCTGAAGGACAACAAAGAAGTTTTGATCAGCTTAAACAAGCCTTGACTTGTGCTCCTGTTCTCATTCAGCCTGAGTCCGGAAAAGAATTTGTTGTTTACAGTGATGCTTCACATTCCGGCCTTGGATGTGTTTTGATGCAGGAAGGTAATGTGATTGCATACGCTTCTCGACAACTTAAGCCTCACGAGCTAAACTACCCAACTCATGATCTTGAATTAGCAGCCATTGTTTTTGCACTAAAAATTTGGCGGCATTATTTGTACGGTGAGAAGTGTAAGCTATTCACCGATCACAAAAGTCTGAAGTACTTGCTTACTCAGAAAGATCTGAATCTTAGACAAAGAAGGTGGTTGGAATTGCTCAAAGATTATGATCTGACCATCGACTATCATCCTGGAAAAGCGTTGCCGATGCTCTGAGTCAGAAACCGAACCTCGGTACGTCTTTCAAAATTCTCAAAATCTAAAATTGTTCAATCTTGAAAATTCCCTAAACCATTCGAACAATGTCTTGCTTTCCAAGTAATATCTTGATTTATTTGTTCATAGCTTCTTTGGCCATCAATGCTCATTTTCGTCTATGTAAAGCTCGGAATTATCTGAACGAACTCCAAGTCCAATCTGTTCTGACTTGTAGAATCAAAGAACTCCAGCAAGTTGATCCGGAACTTCAGAGAATCTTGTCTAAGCCTGAATCTAATCCTGACTTTTCTGTCAAGTCAAATGGTCTTCTATTTTTCAAAGATCGGATTTGTGTTCCTAATAACAAGGAATTACAAGCTGAAATTCTGCAAGAAGCACACCAAAGTTCTTTTTCAATCCACCCTGGATCTGTTAAGATGTACAAGGATCTCAAGCCCTTGTATTGGTGGTCTGGAATGAAATCGGCTATCAATGACTTTGTATCAAGATGTCTGAATTGTCAGCGAGTCAAAGCTGAACATCGTGCTCCTACTGGATTACTTCAGCCTCTTGAATTTCCGCAATGGAAATGGGAACGAATTACGATGGATTTTGTAACTGGTCTCCCCAACTCTCCTAGAAAGTGTGATGCTGTCTGGGTAATCGTTGATCGTTTCACTAAATCAGCACATTTCATTCCGATGCGAATGAATTATAGTCTTGAGACCTTAGCAGAACTGTATGTTCGAGAAGTTATCCGTTTGCACGGAGTTCCAACTTCTATTGTTTCAGATCGAGACCCTCGATTTACAGCTCGATTCTGGAAAGCTCTACATAAGGTTCTTGGAACTAAGCTGAATGTTAGCACATCATTTCATCCTCAAAGTGACGGACAATCTGAACGAGTAATTCAAATTCTTGAAGATATGCTTAGAGCTTGTATCATCAATTTCGGTAAGAATTGGGAGAAATCTCTACCGTTAATCGAGTTCGCTTATAACAATAGCTATCAGTCTTCTATTCAGATGGCTCCTTTTGAAGCACTGTATGGAAGAAAATGACGAACTCCTTTGTGTTGGTCTGAACTCGGAGAAAATAAGGTTTTAGGACCTCAACTGCTCCAGGAAACTGAAGAACAAGTTCAAATCATTCATTCCCGATTGAAACAAGCTTTCGATAGGCAGAAATCATACGCTGATCTGAAGCGTAGGGACATCCAATATGAGATCGGAGATAGAGTATTTCTCAAAGTTTCTCCGTGGAAGAAAGTCTTTCGTTTCGGCAAGAAAGGAAAGCTTAGTCTGCGTTTCATTGGACCGTTCGAAGTAATTGAGAGAATTGGTCCTGTAGCTTATCGCCTTGCACTACCTCCTGAATTCGATAAGATTCATAATGTCTTTCACGTTTCTATGTTAAGGCGTTATCGATCTGATCCGTCTCACGTTCTTGAACCAGAAGAAGTTGAACTTAATCCTGACCTCTCCTATGAAGAAGAACCTGTTCAGATTCTCGATCGAGAAATTAAAAGGCTTCGTAACAAGAGTGTCCCTCTTGTTAAAATTCTCTGGAAGAATCATAACGTTACAGAAGCAACTTGGGAACCCGAGGATACGATGCGAAAGCAATATCCTCATTTATTCAGTTCAGGTAAGAATTCGAGGACGAATTCTTTCTTTAAGGAGGAGGGAATTGTAACATCCGCATTTCCGTCTTAGAAGTTATCGCCGTAGAATTCAGTCATTTTTAATTATTCTTAGAAGCAATTGAGCCCATGAACTCGTGAATTATGCAATTTAGTCCCTAAAGTCCTCAATTGGGCAATTAGTGCACCAATTCGAATTAGAAAAGAAATTAGATTCGAATGAATCGGTCTAGCCGATTGGTAAGCCAATGAAATTAAATTGGTGATGTCTAGATTAAAATGTGGAACTAAAAGAATACGAAAGAAATTAAAATAACATTGTACTCCTTAAAATGGGACGAAATTGATAAAACTTAATTAAGCTTGTAACAAAGCAAATTAGGGATTAAATTAAAAGATTGTTAAATAGTAAATAATGCATGTAAAAGATGATTTATCCTTGGGGATGCCCCTAGTAAATAAAGAGTAAATGAATAAATAAAAAGGGTTTATAGGTAAAATACACAAGCCATCAAATCAAGTATATGATGAAAGCTTGTCATCTTTTTCCCATTTTTGCTCTTCTTTGCCGTGAAGAAAGGGAAGAATGGGGGAAGAGGGAAGCTCAAAAGTCAGCCATGTTTGAGAGCAAAATACATGAAATTTTCGGTTGCATGAAGAGGGCTTAAGCTAGGATATTGAAGAGTGTAACTAAGGTTGTCAAGAGATTAAAGAAAGTAAGTCTCCTACACTTTGAAACTTTCGGTTGAGCTAATAACATGCATGCAAACCTAAGTTTTATATGAACATGAAGATATATGAGTCTTAAATGTAATAACAAGATAAAATATGGAAAAATATGGAATCTATGCAAGAAAACAAGAAAGGAGTAAAAAGGGGACTGTTTTGAAGAGAAGAATAAAATCTTGAGCTTTGGAAAACTTGTTAAGAGTCAAAATCTGAAAATGGTCACTAAGAGAAACTTGTTAAGGGATGAACATTTGGTTATAAAAGTTTAATGATTGCTGGAAAAATGAAGTGGGAAGATGGTATGATGTTTAGAACTAAAAATGGTCATGAGATCGAATTTGTGAAGATTAAGGACTGTTTTGAAGAAATTGGACTAAATACTATCCGGTAATATGTTTAGTAAGGGAAGAAGTTATAAAGGAATTTGAGTGCATGATTGCAATTTGTGATACATGATTGATCGAATGCGATTTGTGGACTGTTTTGCATGATGCTAAATGCCATGAGTTCTATGTTAATGTGGATTTTGATGATTGATTGAGTATGTACAAATGTGGACTGCCCATGTAAATGATTGTATGGTAGAAAAGCATGAAATGAATTTTTGATCGTAATTGATATGATGATTATGTGGACTGCTCTATGACATGAAAATGCTATGCTTGGAAATGCATATATTATGTATGAATGATGTTGCTGCCATGTTATGAGCGAATGAGTATGCAATATGAATTCTGAAAAATACACACATGAAATGAATTAATGGACTAATCACTTAGCAAGATTCCGCCCTTGGTCGTTTGGACGTTCTAGATAAGAACGGCATGCCTAGAGTCTGAGCTCACCCTCCGATATTGCTTTGTGCAATCTTTGATAGTACTTTGTGTACTCTTGATAAGATGTGTTGAAAAGCTCCTAATCAATTATTTGAACTCCTAATATTTGAATAAAACATTTTTGCGGTCCTTTTTGTAGAGGTTTCGGACGAGCAGGTCTAAATGGGCCTTTCCATGGACCCGTTGGAAATTTAACTGAGTAAAAAGTACAGAAATTGAGGTTTTGCAATATAATTGTGTTGAAAAGCTCCTAATCAATTATTTGAACTCCTAATATTTGAATAAAACATTTTTGCGGTCCTTTTTGTAGAGGTTTCAGACGAGCAGGCTTAAATGGGCCTTTCAATGGACCCGTTGGAATTTTATCTGAGTAAAAAGTACAGAAATTGTGGTTTTGCAATATAATTGTGTTGAAAAGCTCCTAATCAATTATTTGAACTCCTAATATTTGAATAAAACATTTTTGAGATCCTTTTTGTAGAGGTTTCGGACGAGCAGGTCTAAATGGGCCTTTCAATGGACCTGTTGGAATTTTAACTAAGTAAAAAGTACAGAAATTGAGGTTTTGCAATATAATTGTGTTGAAAAGCTCCTAACCAATTACATGAACTCCTAAAATTTGATTAAAACTTGTTTTGCAGTCCTTTTTGTAGAGGTTTCGAACGAGCGGGTCGAAATGGGCCTTTCAATGGACCCGTTGGAATTTTAACTGAGTAAAATGTACAGAAATTGAGATTTTGCAATATAATTGTGTTGTAAAGCTCCTAATCAATTACATGAACTCCTAAAATTTGATTAAAACTTGTTTTGCAGTCCTTTTTGTAGAGGTTTCGGACGAGCGGGTCGAAATGGGCCTTTCAATGGACCCGTTGGTATTTTAACTGAGTAAAAAGTACAGATATTGAGGTTTTGCAATATAATTGTGTTGAAAAGCTCCTAATCAATTACATGAACTCCTAAAATTTGATTAAAACTTGTTTTGCAGTCCTTTTTGTAGAGGTTTCGGACGAACGGGTCGAAATGGGCCTTTCAATGGACCCGTTGGAATTTTAACTGAGTAAATAGTACAGAAATTGAGGTTTTGCAATATAATTGTGTTGAAAAGATCCTAATCAATTACATGAACTCCTAAAATTGGATTAAAACTTGTTTTGTAGTCCTTTTAGTAGAGGTTTCGGATGAGCAGGTCGAAATCGGCCTTTCAATGGGCCCGTTGGAATTTTAAATGAGTAAAAAGTAAAGAAATTGAGGTTTTTCTATATAATTGTGTTGAAAAGCTCCTAATAAATTACATGAACTCCTAAATTTTGATTAAAACTTGTTTTGTGGTCCTTTTAGTAGAGGTTTTGGACGAGCAGGTCGAAATGGGTCTTTCAATGGACCCGTTGGAATTTTAAATGAGTAAAAGGTACAGAAATTGAGGTTTTGCAATATAATTGTGTTGAAAAGCTCCTAATCAATTATTTGAACTCCTAATATTTGAATAAAACATTTTTGTGGTCCTTTTTGTAGAGGTTTCGGACGAGCAGGTCTAAATGGGCCTTTCAATGGACCCGTTGGAATTTTAACTGAGTAAAAAGTACAGAAATTGAGGTTTTGCAATATAATTGTGTTGAAAAGCTCCTAATCAATTATTTGAACTCCTAATATTTGAATAAAACATTTTTGTGGTCCTTTTTGTAGGGGTTTCGGACGAGCAGGTCCAAATGGGCCTTTCAATGGACCCGTTGGAATTTTAACTGAGTAAAAATTACATAAATTGATGTTTTGCAATATAATTGTGTTGAAAAGCTCCTAATCAATTACATGAACTCCTAAAATTTGATTAAAACTTGTTTTGCTGTCCTTTTTGTAGAGGTTTCGGACGAGCGGGTCAAAATGGGCCTTTCAATGGACCCGTTGGAATTTTAAATGAGTAAAAAGTACAGAAATTGAGGTTTTGCAATATAATTGTGTTGAAAAGCTCCTAATAAATTATTTGAACTCCTAATATTTGAATAAAACATTCTTGCGGTCCTTTTTGTAGAGGTTTCGGACGAGCATGTCTAAATGGGCCTTTCAATGGACCCGTTGGAATTTTAACCGAGTAAAGTGTACAAAAATTGAGGTTCTGCAATATAATTGTGTTGAAAAGATCCTAATCAATTGTTTGAACTCTTAATATTTGAATAAAACATTTTTGCGGTCCTTTTTGTAGAGGTTTCAGACGAGCAGGTCCAAATGGGCCTTTCAATGGACCCGTTGGAATTTTAACTGAGTAAAAAGTACAGAAATTGAGGTTTTGCAATATAATTGTGTTGAAAAGCTCCTAATCAATTACATGAACTCCTAAAATTTGATTAAAACTTGTTTTGCAGTCCTTTTAGTAGAGGTTTCGGACAAGTAGGTCCAAATGGGCCTTTCAATGGACCCGTTGGAATTTTAAATGAGTAAAAGGTACAGAAATTGAGGTTTTGCAATATAATTGTGTTGAAAAGCTCCAAATCAATTATTTGAACTCCTAATATATGAATAAAACATTTTTGCGGTCCTTTTTGTAGAGGTTTCGGACGAGCAGGTCTAAATGGGCCTTTCAATGGACCCGTTGGAATTTTAACTAAGTAAAATGTACATAAATTTAGGTTTTGCAATATGATTGTGTTGAAAAGCTCCGAATCAATTATTTGAACTCCTAATATTTGAATAAAACATTTTTGTGGTCCTTTTTGTAGAGGTTTCGAACGAGCAGGTCCAAATGGGCCTTTTAATGGACCCGTTGGAATTTTAACTGAGTAAAAAGTACAGAAATTGAGGTTTTGCAATATAATTATTTTGAAAAGCTCCTAATCAATTACATGAACTCCTAAAATTTGATTAAAACTTGTTTTGCAGTCCTTTTTGTAGAGGTTTCGGACGAGCGGGTCGAAATGGGCCTTTCAATGGACCCGTTGGAATTTTAACTGAGTAAAAAGTACAAAAATTGAGGTTTTGGAATATAATTGTGTTGAAAAGCTCCTAATCAATTACATGAACTCCTAAAATTTAATTAAAACCTGTTTTGCAGTTCTTTTAGTAGAGGTTTCGGACAAGCAGGTCGAAATGGGCCTTTCAATGGACCCGTTGGAATTTTAAATGAGTAAAAGGTACAAAAATTGAGGTTTTGCAATATAATAGTGTTGAAAAGATCCTAATCAATTATTTGAACTCCTAATATTTGAATAAAACATTTTTGCGGTCCTTTTTGTAGAGGTTTCGGACGAGCAGGTCTAAATGGGCCTTTCCATGGACCCGTTGGAAATTTAACTGAGTAAAAAGTACAGAAATTGAGGTTTTGCAATATAATTGTGTTGAAAAGCTCCTAATCATTTATTTGAACTCCTAATATTTGAATAAATCATTTTTGCGGTCCTTTTTGTAGAGGTTTCGACGAGCAGGTCCAAATTGGCCTTTCAATGGACCCGTTGGAATTTTAACTGAGTAAAAAGTATAGAAATTGAGGTTTTGCAATATAATTGTTTTGAAAAGCTCCTAATCAATTACATGAACATCTTAAAATTTGATTAAACTTGTTTTGCAGTCCTTTTTGTAGAGGTTTCGGACGAGCGGGTCGAAATAGGCCTTTCAATGGACACGTTGGAATTTTAACTGAGTAAAAAGTACAGAAATTGAGGTTTTGCAATATAATTGTGTTGAAAAGCTCCTAATCAATTACATGAACTCCTAAAATTTGATTAAAACATGTTTTGCGGTCCTTTTAGTAGAGGTTTCGGACGAGCAGGTCGAAATTGGCCTTTCAATGGACCCGTTGGAATTTTTAATGAGTAAAATGTACAGAAATTGAGGTTTTGCAATATAATTGTGTTGAAAAGCTCCTAATCAATTATTTGAACTCCTAATATTTGAATAAAAAATTTTTGCGGTCCTTTTTGTAGAGGTTTCGGACGAGCAGGTCTAAATGGGCCTTTCAATGGACCCGTTGGAATTTTAACTGCGTAAAAAGTACAGAAATTAAGGTTTTGCAATATAATTGTGTTGAAAAGCTCCTAATCAATTATTTGAACTCCTAATATTTGAATAAAACATTTTAGCGGTCCTTTTTGTAGAGGTTTCGGACGAGCAGGTCCAAATGGGCCTTTCAATGGACCCGTTGGAATTTTAACTGAGTAAAAATTACAGAAATTGAGGTTTTGCAATATAATTGTGTTGAAAAGCTCCTAATAAATTACATGAACTCCTAAAATTTGATTAAAACTTGTTTTGCAGTCCTTTTTGTAGAGGTTTCGGACGAGCGGGTCGAAATGGACCTTTCAATGGACCCTTTGGAATTTTAAATGAGTAAAAAGTACAGAAATTGAGGTTTTGCAATATAATTGTGTTGAAAAGCTCCTAATCAATTATTTGAGCTCCTAATATTTGAATAAAACATTTTTGCGGTCCTTTTTGTAGAGGTTTCGGACGAGCAAGTCTAAATGGGCCTTTCAATGGACCCGTTGGAAATTTAACTGAGTAAAAAGTACAGAAATTGAGGTTTTGCAATATAATTGTGTTGAAAAGCTCCTAATCAATTATTTGAACTCCTAATATTTGAATAAAACATTTTTGCGGTCCTTTTTGTAGAGGTTTAGACGAGCAGGTCCAAATGGGCCTTTCAATGGACCCGTTGGATTTTATATGAGTAAAAAGTACAAAAATTTAGGTTTTGCAATATAATTGTGTTGAAAAGCTCCTAATCAATTACATGAACTCCTAAAATTGAATTAAAACTTGTTTTGCAGTCCTTTTAGTAGAGGTTTCGGACGAGCAGGTCGAAATGGGCCTTTCAATGGATCCGTTGGAATTTTAAATGAGTAAAAATTACAGAAATTGAGGTTTTTCAATATAATTGTGTTAAAAAGCTCCTAATAAATTATTTGAACTCCTAATATTTGAATAAAACATTTTTGCGGTTGTTTTTGTAGAGGTTTCGGACGAGCAGGTCTAAAGGGGCCTTTCAATGGACCCGTTGGAATTTTATCTTAGTAAAAAGTATAAAATTGAGGTTTTTCAATATAATTGTGTTTAAAAGGTCATACTAAATTATTTGAACTCCCAATATTTGAATAAAACATTTTTGCGGGTTTTTTTGTAGAGGTTTCGGACGAGCAGGTCTAAATGGGCCTTTCAATGGACCCGTTGGAATTTTAACTAAGTAAAAAGTACAGAAATTGAGGTTTTGCAATATAATTGTGTCGAAAAGCTCCTAATCAATTATTTGAACTACTAATATTTGAATAAAACATTTTTGCGGTTCTTTTTGTAGAGGTTTCGGACGAGCAGGTCCAAATGGGCCTTTTAATGGACCCGTTGGAATTTTAACTGAGTAAAAAGTAAAGAAATTGAGGTTTTGAAATATAATTGTGTTAAAAAGCTCCTAATCAATTACATGAACTCCTAAAATTTGATTAAAACTTGTTTTGCAATCCTTTTTGTAGAGGTTTCGGACGAGCAGGTCGAAATGGGCCTTTCAATGGACCCGTTGGAATTTTAACTGAGTAAAAAGTACAGAAATTTAGGTTTTGCAATATAATTGTGTTGAAAAGCTCCTAATCAAGTACATGAACTCCTAAAATTGGATTAAAACTTGTTTTGCAGTCCTTTTAGTAGAGGTTTCAGACGAGCAGGTCGAAATGGGCCTTTCAATGGACCCTTTGGAATTTTAAATGAGTAAAAAGTACAAAAATTGAGGTTTTCCAATATAATTGTGTTGAAAAGCTCCAAATAAATTATTTGAACTCCTAATATTTGAATAAAACATTTTTGCGGCTGTTTTTGTAAAGGTTTCGGACGAGCAGGTCGAAATGGGCCTTTCAATGGACCCGTTGGAATTCTAACTGAGTAAAAAGTACATAAATTGAGGTTTTGCAATATAATTGTGTTGAAAAGCTCCTAATCAATTACATGAACTCCTAAAATTTGATTAAAACTTCTTTTGCTGTCCTTTTTGTAGAGGTTTCGGACGAGCGGGTCAAAATGGGCCTTTCAATGGACCCTTTGGAATTTTAAATGAGTAAAAAGTACAGAAATTGAGGTTTTGCAATATAATTGTGTTGAAAAGCTCCTAATAAATTATTTGAACTCCTAATATTTGAATAAAACATTTTTGCGGTCCTTTTTGTAGAGGTTTCGGACGAGCAGGTCTAAATGGGCCTTTCAATGGACTCGTTAGAATTTTAACTGAGTAAAATGTACAAAAATTGAGGTTCTGCAATATAATTGTGTTGAAAAGCTCGTAATCAATTATTTGAACTCCTAATATTTTAATAAAACATTTTTGCGGTCCTTTTTGTAGAGGTTTCGGACGAGCAGGTCCAAATGGGCCTTTCAATGAACCCGTTAGAATTTTAACTGAGTAAAAAGTACAGAAATTGAGGTTTTGCAATATAATTGTGTTGAAAAGCTCCTAATCATTTACATGGACTCCTAAAATTTGATTAAAACTTGTTTTGCAGTCCTTTTTGTAGAGGTTTCGGACGAGCGGGTCGAAATGGGCCTTTCAATGGACCCGTTGTAATTTTAACTGAGTAAAAAGTACAAAAATTGAGGTTTTGCAATTTAATTGTGTTGAAAAGCTCCTAATCAATTATTTGAACTCCTAATATTTGAATAAAACATTTTTGCGGTCCTTTTTGTAGAGGTTTCAGACGAGCGGGTCGAAATGGGCCTTTCAATGGACCCGTTGGTATTTTAACTGAGTAAAAGGTACAGAAATTGAGGTTTTGCAATATAATTGTGTTGAAAAGCTCCTAATCAATTATTTGAACTCCTAATATTTGAATAAAACATTTTTCCGGTCCTTTTTGTAGAGGTTTCAGACGAGCAGGTCTAAATGGGCCATTCAATGGACCCGTTGGAATTTTAACTGAGTAAAAAGTACAGAAATTGAGGTTTTGCAATATAATTGTGTTGAAAAGCTCCTAATAAATTATTTGAACTCCTAATATTTGAATAAAACATTTTTGCGGTCCTTTTTGTAGAGGTTTCGAACGACCAGGTCCAAATGGGCCTTTCAATGGACCCGTTGGAATTTTAACTGAGTAAAAATTACAGAAATTGAGGTTTTGCAATATAATTGTGTTGAAAAGCTCCTAATCAATTACATGAACTCCTAAAATTTGATTAAAACTTGTTTTGCAGTCCTTTTTGTAGAGGTTTCGGACGAGCGGGTCGAAATGGGCCTTTCAATGGACCCGTTGGAATTTTAAATGAGTAAAAAGTACAGAAATTAAGGTTTTGCAATATAATTGTGTTGAAAAGCTCCTAATCAATTATTTGAACTCCTAATATTTGAATAAAACATTTTTGCGGTCCTTTTTGTAGAGGTTTTAGACGAGCAGGCTTAAATGGGCCTTTCAATGGACCCGTTGGAATTTTATCTGAGTAAAAAGTACAGAAATTGTGGTTTTGCAATATAATTGGGTTAAAAAGCTCCTAATAAATTATTTGAACTCCTAATATTTGAATAAAACATTTTTGAGATCCTTTTTGTAGAGGTTTCGGACGAGCAGGTCTAAATGGGCCTTTCAATGGACCTGTTGGAATTTTAACTAAGTAAAAAGTACAGAAATTGAGGTTTTGCAATATAATTGTGTTGAAAAGCTCCTAATCAATTACATGAACTCCTAAAATTTGATTAAAACTTGTTTTGCTGTCCTTTTTGTAGAGGTTTCGAACGAGCGGGTCGAAATGGGCCTTTCAATGGACCCGTTGGAATTTTAACTGAGTAAAATGTACAGAAATTGAGATTTTGCAATATAATTGTGTTGTAAAGCTCCTAATCAATTACATGAACTCCTAAAATTTGATTAAAACTTGTTTTGCAGTCCTTTTTGTAGAGGTTTCGGACGAGCGGGTCGAAATGGGCCTTTCAATGGACCCGTTGGTATTTTAACTGAGTAAAAAGTACAGAAATTGAGGTTTTGCAATATAATTGTGTTGAAAAGCTCCTAATCAATTACATGAACTCCTAAAATTTGATTAAAACTTGTTTTGCAGTCCTTTTTGTAGAGGTTTCGGACGAGCGGGTCGAAATGGGCCTTTCAATGGACCCGTTGTAATTTTAACTGAGTAAAAAGTACAAAAATTGAGGTTTTGCAATTTAATTGTGTTGAAAAGCTCCTAATCAATTATTTGAACTCCTAATATTTGAATAAAACATTTTTGCGGTCCTTTTTGTAGAGGTTTCAGACGAGCGGGTCGAAATGGGCCTTTCAATGGACCCGTTGGAATTTTAAATGAGTAAAAGGTACAGAAATTAAGGTTTTGCAATATAATTGTGTTGAAAAGCTCCTAATCAATTATTTGAACTCCTAATATTTGAATAAAACATTTTTCCGGTCCTTTTTGTAGAGGTTTCAGACGAGCAGGTCTAAATGGGCCATTCAATGGACCCGTTGGAATTTTAACTGAGTAAAAAGTACAGAAATTGAGGTTTTGCAATATAATTGTGTTGAAAAGCTCCTAATAAATTATTTGAACTCCTAATATTTGAATAAAACATTTTTGCGGTCCTTTTTGTAGAGGTTTCGAACGACCAGGTCCAAATGGGCCTTTCAATGGACCCGTTGGAATTTTAACTGAGTAAAAATTACAGAAATTGAGGTTTTGCAATATAATTGTGTTGAAAAGCTCCTAATCAATTACATGAACTCCTAAAATTTGATTAAAACTTGTTTTGCAGTCCTTTTTGTAGAGGTTTCGGACGAGCGGGTCGAAATGGGCCTTTCAATGGACCCGTTGGAATTTTAAATGAGTAAAAAGTACAGAAATTAAGGTTTTGCAATATAATTGTGTTGAAAAGCTCCTAATCAATTATTTGAACTCCTAATATTTGAATAAAACATTTTTGCGGTCCTTTTTGTAGAGGTTTTAGACGAGCAGGCTTAAATGGGCCTTTCAATGGACCCGTTGGAATTTTATCTGAGTAAAAAGTACAGAAATTGTGGTTTTGCAATATAATTGGGTTAAAAAGCTCCTAATAAATTATTTGAACTCCTAATATTTGAATAAAACATTTTTGAGATCCTTTTTGTAGAGGTTTCGGACGAGCAGGTCTAAATGGGCCTTTCAATGGACCTGTTGGAATTTTAACTAAGTAAAAAGTACAGAAATTGAGGTTTTGCAATATAATTGTGTTGAAAAGCTCCTAATCAATTACATGAACTCCTAAAATTTGATTAAAACTTGTTTTGCTGTCCTTTTTGTAGAGGTTTCGAACGAGCGGGTCGAAATGGGCCTTTCAATGGACCCGTTGGAATTTTAACTGAGTAAAATGTACAGAAATTGAGATTTTGCAATATAATTGTGTTGTAAAGCTCCTAATCAATTACATGAACTCCTAAAATTTGATTAAAACTTGTTTTGCAGTCCTTTTTGTAGAGGTTTCGGACGAGCGGGTCGAAATGGGCCTTTCAATGGACCCGTTGGTATTTTAACTGAGTAAAAAGTACAGAAATTGAGGTTTTGCAATATAATTGTGTTGAAAAGCTCCTAATCAATTACATGAACTCCTAAAATTTGATTAAAACTTGTTTTGCAGTCCTTTTTGTAGAGGTTTCGGACGAACGGGTCGAAATGGGCCTTTCAATGGACCCGTTGGAATTTTAACTGAGTAAAAAGTACAGAAATTGAGGTTTTGCAATATAATTGTGTTGAAAAGATCCTAATCAATTACATGAACTCCTAAAATTGGATTAAAACTTGTTTTGTAGTCCTTTTAGTAGAGGTTTCGGACGAGCAGGTCGAAATCGGCTTTTCAATGGACCCGTTGGAATTTTAAATGAGTAAAAAGTACAGAAATTGAGGTTTTTCTATATAATTGTGTTGAAAAGCTCCTAATAAATTACATGAACTCCTAAATTTTGATTAAAACTTGTTTTGTGGTCCTTTTAGTAGAGGTTTTGGACGAGCAGGTCGAAATGGGTCTTTCAATGGACCCGTTGGAATTTTAAATGAGTAATAGGTAAAGAAATTGAGGTTTTGCAATATAATTGTGTTGAAAAGCTCCTAATCAATTATTTGAACTCCTAATATTTGAATAAAACATTTTTGTGGTCCTTTTTGTAGAGGTTTCGGACGAGCAGGTCTAAATGGGCCTTTCAATGGACCCGTTGGAATTTTAACTGAGTAAAAAGTACAGAAATTGAGGTTTTGCAATATAATTGTGTTGAAAAGCTCCTAATCAATTATTTGAACTCCTAATATTTGAATAAAACATTTTTGCGGTCCTTTTTGTAGGGGTTTAGGACAAGCAGGTCCAAATGGGCCTTTCAATGGACCCGTTGGAATTTTAACTGAGTAAAAATTACAGAAATTGAGGTTTTGCAATATAATTGTGTTGAAAAGCTCCTAATCAATTACATGAACTCCTAAAATTTGATTAAAACTTGTTTTGCAGTCCTTTTTGTAGAGGTTTCGGACGAGCGGGTCGAAATGGGCCTTTCAATGGACCCGTTGGAATTTTAACTGAGTAAAAAGTAAAAATATTGCGGTTTTGCAATATAATTGTGTTGAAAAGCTCCTGATCAATTATTTGAAATCCTAATATTTGAATAAAACCGTTTTGCGGTCCTTTTAGTAGAGGTTTCGAACGAGCAGGTCGAAATCGGCCTTTCAATGGACCCGTTGGAATTTTAAATGAGTAAAAAGTACAGAAATTGAGGTTTTTCAATATAATTGTGTTGAAAAGCTCCTCATAAATTACATGAACTCCTAAATTTTGATTAAAACTTGTTTTGTGGTCCTTTTAGTAGAGGTTTTGGACGAGCAGGTCGAAATGGGTCTTTCAATGGACCCGTTGGAATTTTAAATGAGTAAAAGGTAAAGAAATTGAGGTTTTGCAATATAATTGTGTTGAAAAGCTCCTAATCAATTATTTGAACTTCTAATATTTGAATAAAACATTTTTGTGGTCCTTTTTGTAGAGGTTTCGGACGAGCAGGTCTAAATGGGCCTTTCAATGGACCCGTTGGAATTTTAACTGATTAAAAAGTACAGAAATTGAGGTTTTGCAATATAATTGTGTTGAAAAGCTCCTAATCAATTATTTGAACTCCTAATATTTGAATAAAACATTTTTGCGGTCCATTTTGTAGGGGTTTCAGACGAGCAGGTCCAAATGGGCCTTTCAATGGACCCGTTGGAATTTTAACTGAGTAAAAATTACATAAATTGATGTTTTGCAATATAATTGTGTTGAAAAGCTCCTAATCAATTACATGAACTCCTAAAATTTGATTAAAACTTGTTTTGCTGTCTTTTTTGTAGAGGTTTCGGACGAGCGGGTCAAAATGGGCCTTTCAATGGACCCTTTGGAATTTTAAATGAGTAAAAAGTACAGAAATTGAGGTTTTGCAATATAATTGTGTTGAAAAGCTCCTAATAAATTATTTGAACTCCTAATATTTGAATAAAACATTTTTGCTGTCCATTTTGTAGAGGTTTCGGACGAGCATGTCTAAATGGGCCTTTCAATGGACCCGTTGGAATTTTAACTTAGTAAAGTGTACAAAAATTGAGGTTCTGCAATATAATTGTGTTGAAAAGATCCTAATAAATTGTTTGAACTCCTAATATTTGAATAAAACATTTTTGCGGTCCTTTTTGTAGAGGTTTCAGACGAGCAGGTCCAAATGGGCCTTTCAATGGACCCGTTGGAACTTTAACTGAGTAAAAAGTACAGAAATTGAGGTTTTGCAATATAATTGTGTTGAAAAGCTCCTAATCAATTACATGAACTCCTAAAATTTGATTAAAACTTGTTTTGCAGTCCTTTTAGTAGAGGTTTCGGACAAGCAGGTCCAAATGGGCCTTTCAATGGACCCGTTGGAATTTTAAATGAGTAAAAGGTACAGAAATTGAGGTTTTGCAATATAATTGTGTTGAAAAGCTCCTAATAAATTATTTGAACTCCTAATATTTGAATAAAACATTTTTGCGGTCCTTTTTGTAGAGGTTTCGGACGAGCAGGTCTAAATGGGCCTTTCAATGAACCTGTTGGAATTTTAACTAAGTAAAAAGTACAGAAATTGAGGTTTTGCAATATAATTGTGTTGAAAAGCTCCTAATCAATTACATGAACTCCTAAAATTTGATTAAAACTTGTTTTGCAGTCCTTTTTGTAGAGGTTTCGAACGAGCGGGTCGAAATGGGCCTTTCAATGGACCCGTTGGAATTTTAACTGAGTAAAATGTACAGAAATTGAGATTTTGCAATATAATTGTGTTGTAAAGCTCCTAATCAATTACATGAACTCCTAAAATTTGATTAAAACATGATTTGCAGTCCTTTTTGTAGAGGTTTCGGACGAGCGGGTCGAAATGGGCCTTTCAATGGACCCGTTGGTATTTTAACTGAGTAAAAAGTACAGAAATTGAGGTTTTGCAATCTAATTGTGTTGAAAAGCTCCTAATCAATTACATGAACTCCTAAAATTTGATTAAAACTTGTTTTGCAGTCCTTTTTGTAGAGGTTACGGACGAACGGGTCGAAATGGGCCTTTCAATGGACCCGTTGGCATTTTAACTGAGTAAATAGTACAGAAATTGAGGTTTTGCAATATAATTGTGTTGAAAAGATCCTAATCAATTACATGAACTCCTAAAATTGGATTAAAACTTGTTTTGTAGTCCTTTTAGTAGAGGTTTCGGACGAGCAGGTCGAAATCGGCCTTTCAATGGGCCCGTTGGAATTTTAAATGAGTAAAAAGTAAAGAAATTGAGGTTTTTCTATATAATTGTGTTGAAAAGCTCCTAATAAATTACATGAACTCCTAAATTTTGATTAAAACTTGTTTTATGGTCCTTTTAGTAGAGGTTTTGGACGAGCAGGTCGAAATGGGTCTTTCAATGGACCCGTTGGAATTTTAAATGAGTAAAAGGTACAGAAATTGAGGTTTTGCAATATAATTGTGTTGAAAAGCTCCTAATCAATTATTTGAACTCCTAATATTTGAATAAAACATTTTTGTGGTCCTTTTTGTAGAGGTTTCGGACGAGCAGGTCTAAATGGGCCTTTCAATGGACCCGTTGGAATTTTAACTGAGTAAAAAGTACAGAAATTGAGGTTTTGCAATATAATTGTGTTGAAAAGCTCCTAATCAATTATTTGAACTCCTAATATTTGAATAAAACATTTTTGCGGTCCTTTTTGTAGAGGTTTTAGACGAGCAGGCTTAAATGGGCCTTTCAATGGACCCGTTGGAATTTTATCTGAGTAAAAAGTACAGAAATTGTGGTTTTGCAATATAATTGGGTTAAAAAGCTCCTAATCAATTATTTGAACTCCTAATATTTGAATAAAACATTTTTGAGATCCTTTTTGTAGAGGTTTCGGACGAGCAGGTCTAAATGGGCCTTTCAATGGACCTGTTGGAATTTTAACTAAGTAAAAAGTACAGAAATTGAGGTTTTGCAATATAATTGTGTTGAAAAGCTCCTAATCAATTACATGAACTCCTAAAATTTGATTAAAACTTGTTTTGCTGTCCTTTTTGTAGAGGTTTCGAACGAGCGGGTCGAAATGGGCCTTTCAATGGACCCGTTGGAATTTTAACTGAGTAAAATGTACAGAAATTGAGATTTTGCAATATAATTGTGTTGTAAAGCTCCTAATCAATTACATGAACTCCTAAAATTTGATTAAAACTTGTTTTGCAGTCCTTTTTGTAGAGGTTTCGGACGAGCGGGTCGAAATGGGCCTTTCAATGGACCCGTTGGTATTTTAACTGAGTAAAAAGTACAGAAATTGAGGTTTTGCAATATAATTGTGTTGAAAAGCTCCTAATCAATTACATGAACTCCTAAAATTTGATTAAAACTTGTTTTGCAGTCCTTTTTGTAGAGGTTTCGGACGAACGGGTCGAAATGGGCCTTTCAATGGACCCGTTGGAATTTTAACTGAGTAAAAAGTACAGAAATTGAGGTTTTGCAATATAATTGTGTTGAAAAGATCCTAATCAATTACATGAACTCCTAAAATTGGATTAAAACTTGTTTTGTAGTCCTTTTAGTAGAGGTTTCGGACGAGCAGGTCGAAATCGGCTTTTCAATGGACCCGTTGGAATTTTAAATGAGTAAAAAGTACAGAAATTGAGGTTTTTCTATATAATTGTGTTGAAAAGCTCCTAATAAATTACATGAACTCCTAAATTTTGATTAAAACTTGTTTTGTGGTCCTTTTAGTAGAGGTTTTGGACGAGCAGGTCGAAATGGGTCTTTCAATGGACCCGTTGGAATTTTAAATGAGTAATAGGTAAAGAAATTGAGGTTTTGCAATATAATTGTGTTGAAAAGCTCCTAATCAATTATTTGAACTCCTAATATTTGAATAAAACATTTTTGTGGTCCTTTTTGTAGAGGTTTCGGACGAGCAGGTCTAAATGGGCCTTTCAATGGACCCGTTGGAATTTTAACTGAGTAAAAAGTACAGAAATTGAGGTTTTGCAATATAATTGTGTTGAAAAGCTCCTAATCAATTATTTGAACTCCTAATATTTGAATAAAACATTTTTGCGGTCCTTTTTGTAGGGGTTTAGGACAAGCAGGTCCAAATGGGCCTTTCAATGGACCCGTTGGAATTTTAACTGAGTAAAAATTACAGAAATTGAGGTTTTGCAATATAATTGTGTTGAAAAGCTCCTAATCAATTACATGAACTCCTAAAATTTGATTAAAACTTGTTTTGCAGTCCTTTTTGTAGAGGTTTCGGACGAGCGGGTCGAAATGGGCCTTTCAATGGACCCGTTGGAATTTTAACTGAGTAAAAAGTAAAAATATTGCGGTTTTGCAATATAATTGTGTTGAAAAGCTCCTGATCAATTATTTGAAATCCTAATATTTGAATAAAACCGTTTTGCGGTCCTTTTAGTAGAGGTTTCGAACGAGCAGGTCGAAATCGGCCTTTCAATGGACCCGTTGGAATTTTAAATGAGTAAAAAGTACAGAAATTGAGGTTTTTCAATATAATTGTGTTGAAAAGCTCCTCATAAATTACATGAACTCCTAAATTTTGATTAAAACTTGTTTTGTGGTCCTTTTAGTAGAGGTTTTGGACGAGCAGGTCGAAATGGGTCTTTCAATGGACCCGTTGGAATTTTAAATGAGTAAAAGGTAAAGAAATTGAGGTTTTGCAATATAATTGTGTTGAAAAGCTCCTAATCAATTATTTGAACTTCTAATATTTGAATAAAACATTTTTGTGGTCCTTTTTGTAGAGGTTTCGGACGAGCAGGTCTAAATGGGCCTTTCAATGGACCCGTTGGAATTTTAACTGATTAAAAAGTACAGAAATTGAGGTTTTGCAATATAATTGTGTTGAAAAGCTCCTAATCAATTATTTGAACTCCTAATATTTGAATAAAACATTTTTGCGGTCCATTTTGTAGGGGTTTCAGACGAGCAGGTCCAAATGGGCCTTTCAATGGACCCGTTGGAATTTTAACTGAGTAAAAATTACATAAATTGATGTTTTGCAATATAATTGTGTTGAAAAGCTCCTAATCAATTACATGAACTCCTAAAATTTGATTAAAACTTGTTTTGCTGTCTTTTTTGTAGAGGTTTCGGACGAGCGGGTCAAAATGGGCCTTTCAATGGACCCTTTGGAATTTTAAATGAGTAAAAAGTACAGAAATTGAGGTTTTGCAATATAATTGTGTTGAAAAGCTCCTAATAAATTATTTGAACTCCTAATATTTGAATAAAACATTTTTGCTGTCCATTTTGTAGAGGTTTCGGACGAGCATGTCTAAATGGGCCTTTCAATGGACCCGTTGGAATTTTAACTTAGTAAAGTGTACAAAAATTGAGGTTCTGCAATATAATTGTGTTGAAAAGATCCTAATAAATTGTTTGAACTCCTAATATTTGAATAAAACATTTTTGCGGTCCTTTTTGTAGAGGTTTCAGACGAGCAGGTCCAAATGGGCCTTTCAATGGACCCGTTGGAACTTTAACTGAGTAAAAAGTACAGAAATTGAGGTTTTGCAATATAATTGTGTTGAAAAGCTCCTAATCAATTACATGAACTCCTAAAATTTGATTAAAACTTGTTTTGCAGTCCTTTTAGTAGAGGTTTCGGACAAGCAGGTCCAAATGGGCCTTTCAATGGACCCGTTGGAATTTTAAATGAGTAAAAGGTACAGAAATTGAGGTTTTGCAATATAATTGTGTTGAAAAGCTCCTAATCAATTATTTGAACTCCTAATATTTGAATAAAACATTTTTGCGGTCCTTTTTGTAGAGGTTCGGACGAGCAGGTCTAAATGGGCCTTTCAATGAACCTGTTGGAATTTTAACTAAGTAAAAAGTACAGAAATTGAGGTTTTGCAATATAATTGTGTTGAA
Organism: Hibiscus tridactylites; assembly: GCA_958450335.1. Lineage (NCBI taxonomy): Eukaryota > Viridiplantae > Streptophyta > Magnoliopsida > Malvales > Malvaceae > Hibiscus > Hibiscus tridactylites. The sequence goes on along the minus strand of OY288275.1, from coordinate 46,234,706 downwards.
AAGCTCCTAATCAATTACATGAACTCCTAAAATTTGATTAAAACTTGTTTTGCAGTCCTTTTTGTAGAGGTTTCGAACGAGCGGGTCGAAATGGGCCTTTCAATGGACCCGTTGGAATTTTAACTGAGTAAAATGTACAGAAATTGAGATTTTGCAATATAATTGTGTTGTAAAGCTCCTAATCAATTACATGAACTCCTAAAATTTGATTAAAACATGATTTGCAGTCCTTTTTGTAGAGGTTTCAGACGAGCGGGTCGAAATGGGCCTTTCAATGGACCCGTTGGTATTTTAACTGAGTAAAAAGTACAGAAATTGAGGTTTTGCAATCTAATTGTGTTGAAAAGCTCCTAATCAATTACATGAACTCCTAAAATTTGATTAAAACTTGTTTTGCAGTCCTTTTTGTAGAGGTTACGGACGAACGGGTCGAAATGGGCCTTTCAATGGACCCGTTGGCATTTTAACTGAGTAAATAGTACAGAAATTGAGGTTTTGCAATATAATTGTGTTGAAAAGATCCTAATCAATTACATGAACTCCTAAAATTGGATTAAAACTTGTTTTGTAGTCCTTTTAGTAGAGGTTTCGGACGAGCAGGTCGAAATCGGCCTTCAATGGGCCCGTTGGAATTTTAAATGAGTAAAAAGTAAAGAAATTGAGGTTTTTCTATATAATTGTGTTGAAAAGCTCCTAATAAATTACATGAACTCCTAAATTTTGATTAAAACTTGTTTTATGGTCCTTTTAGTAGAGGTTTTGGACGAGCAGGTCGAAATGGGTCTTTCAATGGACCCGTTGAATTTTAAATGAGTAAAAGGTACAGAAATTGAGGTTTTGCAATATAATTGTGTTGAAAAGCTCCTAATCAATTATTTGAACTCCTAATATTTGAATAAAACATTTTTGTGGTCCTTTTTGTAGAGGTTTCGGACGAGCAGGTCTAAATGGGCCTTTCAATGGACCCGTTGGAATTTTAACTGAGTAAAAAGTACAGAAATTGAGGTTTTGCAATATAATTGTGTTGAAAAGCTCCTAATCAATTATTTGAACTCCTAATATTTGAATAAAACATTTTTGCGGTCCTTTTTGTAGAGGTTTTAGACGAGCAGGCTTAAATGGGCCTTTCAATGGACCCGTTGGAATTTTATCTGAGTAAAAAGTACAGAAATTGTGGTTTTGCAATATAATTGGGTTAAAAAGCTCCTAATAAATTATTTGAACTCCTAATATTTGAATAAAACATTTTTGAGATCCTTTTTGTAGAGGTTTCGGACGAGCAGGTCTAAATGGGCCTTTCAATGGACCTGTTGGAATTTTAACTAAGTAAAAAGTACAGAAATTGAGGTTTTGCAATATAATTGTGTTGAAAAGCTCCTAATCAATTACATGAACTCCTAAAATTTGATTAAAACTTGTTTTGCTGTCCTTTTTGTAGAGGTTTCGAACGAGCGGGTCGAAATGGGCCTTTCAATGGACCCGTTGGAATTTTAACTGAGTAAAATGTACAGAAATTGAGATTTTGCAATATAATTGTGTTGTAAAGCTCCTAATCAATTACATGAACTCCTAAAATTTGATTAAAACTTGTTTTGCAGTCCTTTTTGTAGAGGTTTCGGACGAGCGGGTCGAAATGGGCCTTTCAATGGACCCGTTGGTATTTTAACTGAGTAAAAAGTACAGAAATTGAGGTTTTGCAATATAATTGTGTTGAAAAGATCCTAATCAATTACATGAACTCCTAAAATTTGATTAAAACTTGTTTTGCAGTCCTTTTTGTAGAGGTTTCGGACGAACGGGTCGAAATGGGCCTTTCAATGGACCCGTTGGAATTTTAACTGAGTAAAAAGTACAGAAATTGAGGTTTTGCAATATAATTGTGTTGAAAGGATCCTAATCAATTACATGAACTCCTAAAATTGGATTAAAACTTGTTTTGTAGTCCTTTTAGTAGAGGTTTCGGACGAGCAGGTCGAAATCGGCTTTTCAATGGACCCGTTGGAATTTTAAATGAGTAAAAAGTACAGAAATTGAGGTTTTTCTATATAATTGTGTTGAAAAGCTCCTAATAAATTACATGAACTCCTAAATTTTGATTAAAACTTGTTTTGTGGTCCTTTTAGTAGAGGTTTTGGACGAGCAGGTCGAAATGGGTCTTTCAATGGACCCGTTGGAATTTTAAATGAGTAATAGGTAAAGAAATTGAGGTTTTGCAATATAATTGTGTTGAAAAGCTCCTAATCAATTATTTGAACTCCTAATATTTGAATAAAACATTTTTGTGGTCCTTTTTGTAGAGGTTTCGGACGAGCAGGTCTAAATGGGCCTTTCAATGGACCCGTTGGAATTTTAACTGAGTAAAAAGTACAGAAATTGAGGTTTTGCAATATAATTGTGTTGAAAAGCTCCTAATCAATTATTTGAACTCCTAATATTTGAATAAAACATTTTTGCGGTCCTTTTTGTAGGGGTTTAGGACAAGCAGGTCCAAATGGGCCTTTCAATGGACCCGTTGGAATTTTAACTGAGTAAAAATTACAGAAATTGAGGTTTTGCAATATAATTGTGTTGAAAAGCTCCTAATCAATTACATGAACTCCTAAAATTTGATTAAAACTTGTTTTGCAGTCCTTTTTGTAGAGGTTTCGGACGAGCGGGTCGAAATGGGCCTTTCAATGGACCCGTTGGAATTTTAACTGAGTAAAAAGTAAAAATATTGCGGTTTTGCAATATAATTGTGTTGAAAAGCTCCTGATCAATTATTTGAAATCCTAATATTTGAATAAAACCGTTTTGCGGTCCTTTTAGTAGAGGTTTCGAACGAGCAGGTCGAAATCGGCCTTTCAATGGACCCGTTGGAATTTTAAATGAGTAAAAAGTACAGAAATTGAGGTTTTTCAATATAATTGTGTTGAAAAGCTCCTCATAAATTACATGAACTCCTAAATTTTGATTAAAACTTGTTTTGTGGTCCTTTTAGTAGAGGTTTTGGACGAGCAGGTCGAAATGGGTCTTTCAATGGACCCGTTGGAATTTTAAATGAGTAAAAGGTAAAGAAATTGAGGTTTTGCAATATAATTGTGTTGAAAAGCTCCTAATCAATTATTTGAACTTCTAATATTTGAATAAAACATTTTTGTGGTCCTTTTTGTAGAGGTTTCGGACGAGCAGGTCTAAATGGGCCTTTCAATGGACCCGTTGGAATTTTAACTGATTAAAAAGTACAGAAATTGAGGTTTTGCAATATAATTGTGTTGAAAAGCTCCTAATCAATTATTTGAACTCCTAATATTTGAATAAAACATTTTTGCGGTCCATTTTGTAGGGGTTTCAGACGAGCAGGTCCAAATGGGCCTTTCAATGGACCCGTTGGAATTTTAACTGAGTAAAATTACATAAATTGATGTTTGCAATATAATTGTGTTGAAAAGCTCCTAATCAATTACATGAACTCCTAAAATTTGATTAAAACTTGTTTTGCTGTCTTTTTTGTAGAGGTTTCGGACGAGCGGGTCAAAATGGGCCTTTCAATGGACCCTTTGGAATTTTAAATGAGTAAAAAGTACAGAAATTGAGGTTTTGCAATATAATTGTGTTGAAAAGCTCCTAATAAATTATTTGAACTCCTAATATTTGAATAAAACATTTTTGCTGTCCATTTTGTAGAGGTTTCGGACGAGCATGTCTAAATGGGCCTTTCAATGGACCCGTTGGAATTTTAACTTAGTAAAGTGTACAAAAATTGAGGTTCTGCAATATAATTGTGTTGAAAAGATCTAAATAAATTGTTTGAACTCCTAATATTTGAATAAAACATTTTTGCGGTCCTTTTTGTAGAGGTTTCAGACGAGCAGGTCCAAATGGGCCTTTCAATGGACCCGTTGGAACTTTAACTGAGTAAAAAGTACAGAAATTGAGGTTTTGCAATATAATTGTGTTGAAAAGCTCCTAATCAATTACATGAACTCCTAAAATTTGATTAAAACTTGTTTTGCAGTCCTTTTAGTAGAGGTTTCGGACAAGCAGGTCCAAATGGGCCTTTCAATGGACCCGTTGGAATTTTAAATGAGTAAAAGGTACAGAAATTGAGGTTTTGCAATATAATTGTGTTGAAAAGCTCCTAATAAATTATTTGAACTCCTAATATTTGAATAAAACATTTTTGCGGTCCTTTTTGTAGAGGTTTCGGACGAGCAGGTCTAAATGGGCCTTTCAATGAACCTGTTGGAATTTTAACTAAGTAAAAAGTACAGAAATTGAGGTTTTGCAATATAATTGTGTTGAAAAGCTCCTAATCAATTACATGAACTCCTAAAATTTGATTAAAACTTGTTTTGCAGTCCTTTTTGTAGAGGTTTCGAACGAGCGGGTCGAAATGGGCCTTTCAATGGACCCGTTGGAATTTTAACTGAGTAAAATGTACAGAAATTGAGATTTTGCAATATAATTGTGTTGTAAAGCTCCTAATCAATTACATGAACTCCTAAAATTTGATTAAAACATGATTTGCAGTCCTTTTTGTAGAGGTTTCGGACGAGCGGGTCGAAATGGGCCTTTCAATGGACCCGTTGGTATTTTAACTGAGTAAAAAGTACAGAAATTGAGGTTTTGCAATCTAATTGTGTTGAAAAGCTCCTAATCAATTACATGAACTCCTAAAATTTGATTAAAACTTGTTTTGCAGTCCTTTTTGTAGAGGTTACGGACGAACGGGTCGAAATGGGCCTTTCAATGGACCCGTTGGCATTTTAACTGAGTAAATAGTACAGAAATTGAGGTTTTGCAATATAATTGTGTTGAAAAGATCCTAATCAATTACATGAACTCCTAAAATTGGATTAAAACTTGTTTTGTAGTCCTTTTAGTAGAGGTTTCGGACGAGCAGGTCGAAATCGGCCTTTCAATGGGCCCGTTGGAATTTTAAATGAGTAAAAAGTAAAGAAATTGAGGTTTTTCTATATAATTGTGTTGAAAAGCTCCTAATAAATTACATGAACTCCTAAATTTTGATTAAAACTTGTTTTATGGTCCTTTTAGTAGAGGTTTTGGACGAGCAGGTCGAAATGGGTCTTTCAATGGACCCGTTGGAATTTTAAATGAGTAAAAGGTACAGAAATTGAGGTTTTGCAATATAATTGTGTTGAAAAGCTCCTAATCAATTATTTGAACTCCTAATATTTGAATAAAACATTTTTGTGGTCCTTTTTGTAGAGGTTTCGGACGAGCAGGTCTAAATGGGCCTTTCAATGGACCCGTTGGAATTTTAACTGAGTAAAAAGTACAGAAATTGAGGTTTTGCAATATAATTGTGTTGAAAAGCTCCTAATCAATTATTTGAACTCCTAATATTTGAATAAAACATTTTTGCGGTCCTTTTTGTAGGGGTTTCGGACGAGCAGGTCCAAATGGGCCTTTCAATGGACCCGTTGGAATTTTAACTGAGTAAAAATTACATAAATTGATGTTTTGCAATATAATTGTGTTGAAAAGCTCCTAATCAATTACATGAACTCCTAAAATTTGATAAAAACTTGTTTTGCTGTCCTTTTTGTAGAGGTTTCGGACGAGCGGGTCAAAATGGGCCTTTCAATGGACCCTTTGGAATTTTAAATGAGTATAAAGTACAGAAATTGAGGTTTTGCAATATAATTGTGTTGAAAAGCTCCTAATAAATTATTTGAACTCCTAATATTTGAATAAAACATTTTTGCGGTCCTTTTTGTAGAGGTTTCGGACGAGCATGTCTAAATGGGCCTTTCAATGGACCCGTTGGAATTTTAACTGAGTAAAGTGTACAAAAATTGAGGTTCTGCAATATAATTGTGTTGAAAAGATCCTAATCAATTGTTTGAACTCCTAATATTTGAATAAAACATTTTTGCGGTCCTTTTTGTAGAGGTTTCAGACGAGCAGGTCCAAATGGGCCTTTCAATGGACCCGTTGGAGTTTTAACTGAGTAAAAAGTACAGAAATTGAGGTTTTGCAATATAATTGTGTTGAAAAGCTCCTAATCAATTACATGAACTCCTAAAATTTGATTAAAACTTGTTTTGCAGTCCTTTTAGTAGAGGTTTCGGACAAGTAGGTCCAAATGGGCCTTTCAATGGACCCGTTGGAATTTTAAATGAGTAAAAGGTACAGAAATTGAGGTTTTGCAATATAATTGTGTTGAAAAGCTCCTAATCAATTATTTGAACTCCTAATATATGAATAAAACATTTTTGGGGTCCTTTTTGTAGAGGTTTCGGACGAGCAGGTCTAAATGGGCCTTTCAATGGACCCGTTGGAATTTTAACTGAGTAAAATGTACATAAATTGAGGTTTTGCAATATGATTGTGTTGAAAAGCTCCGAATCAATTATTTGAACTCCTAATATTTGAATAAAACATTTTTGTGGTCCTTTTTGTAGAGGTTTCGGACGAGCAGGTCCAAATGGGCCTTTTAATGGTCCCGTTGGAATTTTAACTGAGTAAAAAGTACAGAAATTGAGGTTTTGCAATATAATTATTTTGAAAAGCTCCTAATCAATTGCATGAACTCCTAAAATTTGATTAAAACTTGTTTTGCAGTCCTTTTTGTAGAGGTTTCGGACGAGCGGGTCGAAATGGGCCTTTCAATGGACCCGTTGGAATTTTAACTGAGTAAAAAGTACAGAAATTGAGGTTTTGGAATATAATTGTGTTGAAAAGCTCCTAATCAATTACATGAACTCCTAAAATTTAATTAAAACCTGTTTTGCAGTTCTTTTAGTAGAGGTTTCGGACAAGCAGGTCGAAATGGGCCTTTCAATGGACCCGTTGGAATTTTAAATGAGTAAAAGGTACAGAAATTGAGGTTTTGCAATATAATAGTGTTGAAAAGCTCCTAATCAATTATTTGAACTCCTAATATTTGAATAAAACATTTTTGCGGTCCTTTTTGTAGAGGTTTCAGACGAGCAGGTCTAAATGGGCATTTCCATGGACCCGTTGGAAATTTAACTGAGTAAAAAGTACAGAAATTGAGGTTTTGCAATATAATTGTGTTGAAAAGCTCCTAATCATTTATTTGAACTCCTAATATTTGAATAAATCATTTTTGCGGTCCTTTTTGTAGAGGTTTCGACGAGCAGGTCCAAATGGGCCTTTCAATGGACCCGTTGGAATTTTAACTGAGTAAAAAGTATAGAAATTGAGGTTTTGCAATATAATTGTTTTGAAAAGCTCCTAATCAATTACATGAACATCTTAAAATTTGATTAAAACTTGTTTTGCAGTCCTTTTTGTAGAGGTTTCGGACGAGCGGGTCGAAATAGGCCTTTCAATGGACACGTTGGAATTTTAACTGAGTAAAAAGTACAGAAATTGAGGTTTTGCAATATAATTGTGTTGAAAAGCTCCTAATCAATTACATGAACTCCTAAAATTTGATTAAAACTTGTTTTGCGGTCCTTTTAGTAGAGGTTTCGGACGAGCAGGTCGAAATAGGCCTTTCAATGGACCCGTTGGAATTTTTAATGAGTAAAAGGTACAGAAATTGAGGTTTTGCAATATAATTGTGTTGAAAAGCTCCTAATCAATTATTTGAACTCCTAATATTTGAATAAAACATTTTTGCGGTCCTTTTTGTAGAGGTTTCGGACGAGCAGGTCTAAATGGGCCTTTCAAATGACCCGTTGGAATTTTAACTGCGTAAAAAGTACAGAAATTGAGGTTTTGCAATATAATTGTGTTGAAAAGTTCCTAATCAATTATTTGAACTCCTAATATTTGAATAAAACGTTTTAGCGGTCCTTTTTGTAGAGGTTTCGGACGAGCAGGTCCAAATGGGCCTTTCAATGGACCCGTTGGAATTTTAACTGAGTAAAAATTACAGAAATTGAGGTTTTGCAATATAATTGTGTTGAAAAGCTCCTAATAAATTACATGAACTCCTAAAATTTGATTAAAACTTGTTTTGCAGTCCTTTTTGTAGAGGTTTCGGAGGAGCGGGTCGAAATGGGCCTTTCAATGGACCCTTTGGAATTTTAAATGAGTAAAAAGTACAGAAATTGAGGTTTTGCAATATAATTATGTTGAAAAGCTCCTAATCAATTATTTGAGCTCCTAATATTTGAATAAAACATTTTTGCGGTCCTTTTTGTAGAGGTTTCGGACGAGGAAGTCTAAATGGGCCTTTCAATGGACCCGTTGGAAATTTAACTGAGTAAAAAGTACAGAAATTGAGGTTTTGCAATATAATTGTGTTGAAAAGCTCCTAATCAATTATTTGAACTCCTAATATTTGAATAAAACATTTTTGCGGTCCTTTTTGTAGAGGTTTAGACGAGCAGGTCCAAATGGGCCTTTCAATGGACCCGTTGGAATTTTATCTGAGTAAAATGTACAGAAATTGAGGTTTTGCAATATAATTATGTTGAAAAGCTCCTAATCAATTACATGAACTCCTAAAATTGAATTAAAACTTGTTTTGCAGTCCTTTTAGTAGAGGTTTCGGACGAGCAGGTCGAAATGGGCCTTTCAATGGATCCGTTGGAATTTTAAATGAGTAAAAATTACAGAAATTGAGGTTTTTCAATATAATTGTGTTGAAAAGCTCCTAATCAATTATTTGAACTCCTAATATTTGAATAAAACATTTTTGCGGTCCTTTTTGTAGAGGTTTCAGACGAGCAGGTCTAAAGGGGCCTTTCAATGGACCCGTTGGAATTTTATCTTAGTAAAAAGTATAAAATTGAGGTTTTTCAATATAATTGTGTTTAAAAGGTCATACTAAATTATTTGAACTCCCAATATTTGAATAAAACATTTTTGCGGTCCTTTTTGTAGAGGTTTCGGACGAGCAGGTCTAAATGGGCCTTTCAATGGACCCGTTGGAATTTTAACTGAGTAAAAAGTACAGAAATTGAGGTTTTGCAATATAATTGTGTCGAAAAGCTCCTAATCAATTATTTGAACTACTAATATTTGAATAAAACATTTTTGCGGTTCTTTTTGTAGAGGTTTCGGACGAGCAGGTCCAAATGGGCCTTTTAATGGACCCGTTGGAATTTTAACTGAGTAAAAAGTAAAGAAATTGAGGTTTTGCAATATAATTGTGTTGAAAAGCTCCTAATCAATTACATGAACTCCTAAAATTTGATTAAAACTTGTTTTGCAATCCTTTTTGTAAAGGTTTCGGACGAGCAGGTCGAAATGGGCCTTTCAATGGACCCGTTGGAATTTTAACTGAGTAAAAAGTACAGAAATTTAGGTTTTGCAATATAATTGTGTTGAAAAGCTCCTAATCAAGTACATGAACTCCTAAAATTGGATTAAAACTTGTTTTGCAGTCCTTTTAGTAGAGGTTTCAGACGAGCAGGTCGAAATGGGCCTTTCAATGGACCCTTTGGAATTTTAAATGAGTAAAAAGTACAAAAATTGAGGTTTTCCAATATAATTGTGTTGAAAAGCTCGTAATCAATTATTTGAACTCCTAATATTTTAATAAAACATTTTTGCGGTCCTTTTTGTAGAGGTTTCGGACGAGCAGGTCCAAATGGTCCTTTCAATGGACCCGTTGGAATTTTAACTGAGTAAAAAGTACATAAATTGAGGTTTTGCAATATAATTGTGTTGAAAAGCTCCTAATCAATTACATGAACTCCTAAAATTTGATTAAAACTTGTTTTGCTGTCCTTCTTGTAGAGGTTTCGAACGAGCGGGTCGAAATGGGCCTTTCAATGGACCCGTTGGAATTTTAACTGAGTAAAAAGTACAAAAATTGAGGTTTTGCAATATAATTGTGTTGAAAAGCTCCTAATCAATTATTTGAACTCCTAATATTTGAATAAAACATTTTTGCGGTCCTTTTTGTAGAGGTTTCAGACGAGCGGGTCGAAATGGGCCTTTCAATGGACCCGTTGGTATTTTAGCTGAGTAAAAGGTACAAAAATTGAGGTTTTGCAATATAATTGTGTTGAAAAGCTCCTAATCAATTATTTGAACTCCTAATATTTGAATAAAACATTTTTGCGGTCCTTTTTGTAGAGGTTTCGGACGAGCAGGTCTAAATGGGCCATTCAATGGACCCGTTGGAATTTTAACTGAGTAAAAAGTACAGAAATTGAGGTTTTGCAATATAATTGTGTTGAAAAGCTCCTAATCAATTATTTGAACTCCTAATATTTGAATAAAACATTTTTGCGGTCCTTTTTGTAGAGGTTTCGAACGACCAGGTCCAAATGGGCCTTTCAATGGACCCGTTGGAATTTTAACTGAGTAAAAATTACAGAAATTGAGGTTTTGCAATATAATTGTGTTGAAAAGCTCCTAATCAATTACATGAACTCCTAAAATTTGATTAAAACTTGTTTTGCAGTCCTTTTTGTAGTGGTTTCGGACGAGCGGGTCGAAATGGGCCTTTCAATGGACCCGTTGGAATTTTAAATGAGTAAAAAGTACAGAAATTAAGGTTTTGCAATATAATTGTGTTGAAAAGCTCCTAATCAATTATTTGAACTCCTAATATTTGAATAAAACATTTTTGCGGTCCTTTTTGTAGAGGTTTCAGACGAGCAGGCTTAAATGGGCCTTTCAATGGACCCGTTGGAATTTTATCTGTGTAAAAAGTACAGAAATTGTGGTTTTGCAATATAATTGTGTTGAAAAGCTCCTAATCAATTATTTGAACTCCTAATATTTGAATAAAACATTTTTGAGATCCTTTTTGTAGAGGTTTCAGACGAGCAGGTCTAAATGGGCCTTTCAATGGACCTGTTGGAATTTTAACTAAGTAAAAAGTACAGAAATTGAGGTTTTGCAATATAATTGTGTTGAAAAGCTCCTAATCAATTACATGAACTCCTAAAATTTGATTAAGACTTGTTTTGCAGTCCTTTTTGTAGAGGTTTTGAACGAGCGGGTCGAAATGGGCCTTTCAATGGACCCGTTGGAATTTTAACTGAGTAAAATGTACAGAAATTGAGATTTTGCAATATAATTGTGTTGTAAAGCTCCTAATCAATTACATGAACTCCTAAAATTTGATTAAAACTTGTTTTGCAGTCCTTTTTGTAGAGGTTTCGGACGAGCGGGTCGAAATGGGCCTTTCAATGGACCCGTTGGTATTTTAACTGAGTAAAAAGTACAGAAATTGAGGTTTTGCAATATAATTGTGTTGAAAAGCTCCTAATCAATTATTTGAACTCCTAATATTTGTATAAAACATTTTTGCGGTCCTTTTTGTAGAGGTTTCGGACGAGCATGTCTAAATGGGCCTTTCAATGGACCCGTTGGAATTTTAACTGAGTAAAGTGTACAAAAATTGAGGTTCTGCAATATAATTGTGTTGAAAAGATCCTAATCAATTATTTGAACTCCTAATATTTGAATAAAACATTTTTGCGGTCCTTTTTGTAGGGGTTTAGGACGAGCAGGTCCAAATGGGCCTTTCAATGGACCCGTTGGAATTTTAACTGAGTAAAAATTACAGAAATTGAGGTTTTGCAATATAATTGATTAAAACTTGTTTTGCAGTCCTTTTTGTAGCGGTTTCGGACGAACGGGTCGAAATGGTCCTTTCAATGGACCCGTTGGAATTTTAACTGAGTAAAAAGTACAGAAATTGAGGTTTTGCAATATAATTGTGTTGAAAAGCTCCTAATCAATTACATGAACTCCTAAAATTTGATTAAAACTTGTTTTGCAATCCTTTTTGTAGAGGTTTCGGACGAGCAGGTCGAAATCGGCCTTTCAATGGACCCGTTGGAATTTTAAATGAGTAAAAAGTACAGAAATTGAGGTTTTTCTATATAATTGTGTTGAAAAGCTCCTAATAAATTACATGAACTCCTAAATTTTGATTAAAACTTGTTTTGTGGTCCTTTTAGTAGAGGTTTTGGACGAGCAGGTCGAAATGTGTCTTTCAATGGACCCGTTGGAATTTTAAATGAGTAAAAGGTAAAGAAATTGAGGTTTTGCAATATAATTGTGTTGAAAAGCTCCTAATCAATTATTTGAACTCCTAATATTTGAATAAAACATTTTTGTGGTCCTTTTTGTAGAGGTTTCGGACGAGCAGGTCTAAATGGGCCTTTCAATGGACCCGTTGGAATTTTAACTGAGTAAAAAGTACAGAAATTGAGGTTTTGCAATATAATTGTGTTGAAAAGCTCCTAATCAATTATTTGAACTCCTAATATTTGAATAAAACATTTTTGCCGTCCTTTTTGTAGGGGTTTAGGACGAGCAGGACCAAATGGGCCTTTCAATGGACCCGTTGGAATTTTAACTGAGTAAAAATTACAGAAATTGAGGTTTTGCAATATAATTGTGTTGAAAAGCTCCTAATCAATTACATGAACTCCTAAAATTTGATTAAACTTGTTTTGCAGTCCTTTTTGTAGAGGTTTCGGACGAGCGGGTCGAAATGGGCCTTTCAATGGACCCGTTGGAATTTTAAATGAGTAAAACGTACAGAAATTGAGGTTTTTCAATATAATTGTGTTGAAAAGATCCTAATAAATTACATGAACTCCTAAATTTTGATTAAAACTTGTTTTGTGGTCCTTTTAGTAGAGGTTTTGGACGAGCAGGTCGAAATGGGTCTTTCAATGGACCCGTTGGAATTTTAAATGAGTAAAAGGTAAAGAAATTGAGGTTTTGCAATATAATTGTGTTGAAAAGCTCCTAATCAATTATTTGAACTCCTAATATTTGAATAAAACATTTTTGTGGTCCTTTTTGTAGAGGTTTCGGACGAGCAGGTCTAAATGGGCCTTTCAATGGACCCGTTGGAATTTTAACTGAGTAAAAAGTACAGAAATTGAGGTTTTGCAATATAATTGTGTTGAAAAGCTCCTAATCAATTATTTGAACTCCTAATATTTGAATAAAACATTTTTGCGGTCCATTTTGTAGGGGTTTCGGACGAGCAGGTCCAAATGGGCCTTTCAATGGACCCGTTGGAATTTTAACTGAGTAAAAATTACATAAATTGATGTTTTGCAATATAATTGTGTTGAAAAGCTCCTAATCAATTACATGAACTCCTAAAATTTGATTAAAACTTGTTTTGCTGTCCTTTTTGTAGAGGTTTCGGACGAGCGGGTCAAAATGGGCCTTTCAATGGACCCTTTGGAATTTTAAATGAGTAAAAAGTACAGAAATTGAGGTTTTGCAATATAATTGTGTTGAAAAGCTCCTAATAAATTATTTGAACTCCTAATATTTGAATAAAACATTTTTGCTGTCCTTTTTGTAGAGGTTTCGGACGAGCATGTCTAAATGGGCCTTTCAATGGACCCGTTGGAATTTTAACAGAGTAAAGTGTACAAAAATTGAGGTTCTGCAATATAATTGTGTTGAAAATATCCTAATAAATTGTTTGAACTCCTAATATTTGAATAAAACATTTTTGCGGTCCTTTTTGTAGAGGTTTCAGACGAGCAGGTCCAAATGGGCCTTTCAATGGACCCGTTGGAATTTTAACTGAGTAAAAAGTACAGAAATTGAGGTTTTGCAATATAATTGTGTTGAAAAGCTCCTAATCAATTACATGAACTCCTAAAATTTGATTAAAACTTGTTTTGCAGTCCTTTTAGTAGAGGTTTCGGACAAGTAGGTCCAAATGGGCCTTTCAATGGACCCGTTGGAATTTTAAATGAGTAAAAGGTACATAAATTGAGGTTTTGCAATATAATTGTGTTGAAAAGCTCCTAATCAATTATTTGAACTCCTAATATTTGAATAAAACATTTTTGCGGTCCTTTTTGTAGATGTTTCGGACGAGCAGGTCTAAATGGGCCTTTCAATGGACCCGTTGGAATTTTAACTGAGTAAAATGTACATAAATTGAGGTTTTGCAATATGATTGTGTTGAAAAGCTTCGAATCAATTATTTGAACTCCTAATATTTGAATAAAACATTTTTGTGGTCCTTTTTGTAGAGGTTTCGGACGAGCAGGTCCAAATGGGCCTTTTAATGGACCTGTTGGAATTTTAACTGAGTAAAAAGTACAGAAATTGAGGTTTTGCAATATAATTATTTTGAAAAGCTCCTAATCAATTACATGAACTCCTAAAATTTGATTAAAACTTGTTTTGCAGTCCTTTTTGTAGAGATTTCGGACGAGCGGGTCGAAATGGGCCTTTCAATGGACCCGTTGGAATTTTAAATGAGTAAAAAGTACAGAAATTGAGGTTTTGGAATATAATTGTGTTGAAAAGCTCCTAATCAATTACATGAACTCCTAAAATTTAATTAAAACCTTTTTTGCAGTTCTTTTAGTAGAGGTTTCGGACAAGCAGGTCGAAATGGGCCTTTCAATGGACCCGTTGGAATTTTAAATGAGTAAAAGGTACAGAAATTGAGGTTTTGCAATATAATAGTGTTGAAAAGCTCCTAATCAATTATTTGAACTCCTAATATTTGAATAAAACATTTTTGCGGTCCTTTTTGTAGAGGTTTCGGACGAGCAGGTCTAAATGGGCCTTTCCATGGACCCGTTGGAAATTTAACTGAGTAAAAAGTACAGAAATTGAGGTTTTGCAATATAATTGTGTTTAAAAGCTCCTAATCATTTATTTGAACTCCTAATATTTGAATAAATCATTTTTGCGGTCCTTTTTGTAGAGGTTTCGACGAGCAGGTCCAAATGGGCCTTTCAATGGACCCGTTGGAATTTTAACTGAGTAAAAAGTACAGAAATTGAGGTTTTGCAATATAATTGTGTTGAAAAGATCCTAATCAATTGTTTGAACTCCTAATATTTGAATAAAACATTTTTGCGGTCCTTTTTGTAGAGGTTTCAGACGAGCAGGTCCAAATGGGCCTTTCAATGGACCCGTTGGAATTTTAACTGAGTAAAAAGTACAGAAATTGAGGTTTCGCAATATAATTGTGTTGAAAAGCTCCTAATCAATTACATGAACTCCTAAAATTTGATTAAAACTTGTTTTGCAGTCCTTTTAGTAGAGGTTTCGGACAAGTAGGTCCAAATGGGCCTTTCAATGGACCCGTTGGAATTTTAAATGAGTAAAAGGTACATAAATTGAGGTTTTGCAATATAATTGTGTTGAAAAGCTCCTAATCAATTATTTGAACTCCTAATATTTGAATAAAACATTTTTGCGGTCCTTTTTGTAGAGGTTTCGGACGAGCAGGTCTAAATGGGCCTTTCAATGGACCCGTTGGAATTTTAACTGAGTAAAATGTACATAAATTGAGGTTTTGCAATATGATTGTGTTGAAAAGCTTCTAATCAATTATTTGAACTCCTAATATTTGAATAAAACATTTTTGTGGTCCTTTTTGTAGAGGTTTCGGACGAGCAGGTCCAAATGGGCCTTTTAATGGACCTGTTGGAATTTTAACTAAGTAAAAAGTACAGAAATTGAGGTTTTGCAATATAATTATTTTGAAAAGCTCCTAATCAATTACATGAACTCCTAAAATTTGATTAAAACTTGTTTTGCAGTCCTTTTTGTAGAGATTTCGGACGAGCGGGTCGAAATGGGCCTTTCAATGGACCCGTTGGAATTTTAACTGAGTAAAAAGTACAGAAATTGAGGTTTTGGAATATAATTGTGTTGAAAAGCTCCTAATAAATTACATGAACACCTAAAATTTAATTAAAACCTTTTTTGCAGTTCTTTTAGTAGAGGTTTCGGACAAGCAGGTCGAAATGGGCCTTTCAATGGACCCGTTGGAATTTTAAATGAGTAAAAGTACAGAAATTGAGGTTTTGCAATATAATAGTGTTGAAAAGCTCCTAATCAATTATTTGAACTCCTAATATTTGAATAAAACATTTTTGCGGTCCTTTTTGTAGAGGTTTCGGACGAGCAGGTCTAAATGGGCCTTTCCATGGACCCGTTGGAAATTTAACTGAGTAAAAAGTACAGAAATTGAGGTTTTGCAATATAATTGTGTTTAAAAGCTCCTAATCATTTATTTGAACTCCTAATATTTGAATAAATCATTTTTGCGGTCCTTTTTGTAGAGGTTTCGACGAGCAGGTCCAAATGGGCCTTTCAATGGACCCGTTGGAATTTTAACTGAGTAAAAAGTACAGAAATTGAGGTTTTGCAATATAATTGTGTTGAAAAGATCCTAATCAATTGTTTGAACTCCTAATATTTGAATAAAACATTTTTGCGGTCCTTTTTGTAGAGGTTTCAGACGAGCAGGTCCAAATGGGCCTTTCAATGGACCCGTTGGAATTTTAACTGAGTAAAAAGTACAGAAATTGAGGTTTCGCAATATAATTGTGTTGAAAAGCTCCTAATCAATTACATGAACTCCTAAAATTTGATTAAAACTTGTTTTGCAGTCCTTTTAGTAGAGGTTTCGGACAAGTAGGTCCAAATGGGCCTTTCAATGGACCGTTGGAATTTTAAATGAGTAAAAGGTACATAAATTGAGGTTTTGCAATATAATTGTGTTGAAAAGCTCCTAATCAATTATTTGAACTCCTAATATTTGAATAAAACATTTTTGCGGTCCTTTTTGTAGAGGTTTCGGACGAGCAGGTCTAAATGGGCCTTTCAATGGACCCGTTGGAATTTTAACTGAGTAAAATGTACATAAATTGAGGTTTTGCAATATGATTGTGTTGAAAAGCTTCGAATCAATTATTTGAACTCCTAATATTTGAATAAAACATTTTTGTGGTCCTTTTTGTAGAGGTTTCGGACGAGCAGGTCCAAATGGGCCTTTTAATGGACCTGTTGGAATTTTAACTGAGTAAAAAGTACAGAAATTGAGGTTTTGCAATATAATTATTTTGAAAAGCTCCTAATCAATTACATGAACTCCTAAAATTTGATTAAAACTTGTTTTGCAGTCCTTTTTGTAGAGATTTCGGACGAGCGGGTCGAAATGGGCCTTTCAATGGACCCGTTGGAATTTTAACTGAGTAAAAAGTACAGAAATTGAGGTTTTGGAATATAATTGTGTTGAAAAGCTCCTAATAAATTACATGAACACCTAAAATTTAATTAAAACCTTTTTTGCAGTTCTTTTAGTAGAGGTTTCGGACAAGCAGGTCGAAATGGGCCTTTCAATGGACCCGTTGGAATTTTAAATGAGTAAAAGGTACAGAAATTGAGGTTTTGCAATATAATAGTGTTGAAAAGCTCCTAATCAATTATTTGAACTCCTAATATTTGAATAAAACATTTTTGCGGTCCTTTTTGTAGAGGTTTCGGACGAGCAGGTCTAAATGGGCCTTTCCATGGACCCGTTGGAAATTTAACTGAGTAAAAAGTACAGAAATTGAGGTTTTGCAATATAATTGTGTTTAAAAGCTCCTAATCATTTATTTGAACTCCTAATATTTGAATAAATCATTTTTGCGGTCCTTTTTGTAGAGGTTTCGACGAGCAGGTCCAAATGGGCCTTTCAATGGACCCGTTGGAATTTTAACTGAGTAAAAAGTATAGAAATTGAGGTTTTGCAATATAATTGTTTTGAAAAGATCCTAATCAATTACATGAACATCTTAAAATTTGATTAAAACTTGTTTTGCAGTCCTTTTTGTAGAGGTTTCGGACGAGCGGGTCGAAATAGGCCTTTCAATGGACACATTGGAATTTTAACTGAGTAAAAAGTATAGAAATTGAGGTTTTGCAATATAATTGTGTTGAAAAGCTCCTAATCAATTATTTGAGCTCCTAATATTTGAATAAAACATTTTTGCGGTCCTTTTTGTAGAGGTTTCGGACGAGCAAGTCTAAATGGCCTTTCAATGGACCCGTTGGAAATTTAACTGAGTAAAAAGTACAGAAATTGAGGTTTTGCAATATAATTGTGTTGAAAAGCTCCTAATCAATTATTTGAACTCCTAATATTTGAATAAAACATTTTTGCGGTCCTTTTTGTAGAGGTTTAGACGGAGCAGGTCCAAATGGGCCTTTCAATGGACCCGTTGGAATTTTATCTGAGTAAAAAGTACAGAAATTGAGGTTTTGTAATATAATTGTGTTGAAAAGCTCCTAATCAATTAAATGAACTCCTAAAATTGAATTAAAACTTGTTTTGCAGTCCTTTTAGTAGAGGTTTCGGACGAGCAGGTCGAAATGGGCCTTTCAATGGATCCGTTGGAATTTTAAATGAGTAAAAATTACAGAAATTGAGGTTTTTCAATATAATTGTGTTGAAAAGCTCCTAATAAATTATTTGAACTCCTAATATTTGAATAAAACATTTTTGCGGTTGTTTTTGTAGAGGTTTCGGACGAGCAGGTCTAAATGGGCCTTTCAATGGACCCGTTGGAATTTTATCTTAGTAAAAAGTATAAAATCGAGGTTTTTCAATATAATTGTGTTTAAAAGGTCATACTAAATTATTTGAACTCCCAATATTTGAATAAAACATTTTTGCGGTCCTTTTTGTAGAGGTTTCGGACGAGCAGGTCTAAATGGGCCTTTCAATGGACCCGTTGGAATTTTAACTTAGTAAAAAGTACAGAAATTGAGGTTTTGCAATATAATTGTGTCGAAAAGCTCCTAATCAATTATTTGAACTACTAATATTTGAATAAAACATTTTTGCGGTTCTTTTTGTAGAGGCTTCGGACGAGCAGGTCCAAATGGGCCTTTTAATGGACCCGTTGGAATTTTAACTGAGTAAAAAGTAAAGAAATTGAGGTTTTGCAATATAATTGTGTTGAAAAGCTCCTAATCAATTACATGAACTCCTAAAATTTGATTAAAACTTGTTTTGCAATCCTTTTTGTAGAGGTTTCGGACGAGTAGGTCGAAATGGGCCTTTCAATGGACCCGTTAGAATTTTAACTGAGTAAAAAGTACAGAAATTTAGGATTTGCAATATAATTGTGTTGAAAAGCTCCTAATCAAGTACATGAACTCCTAAAATTCGATTAAAACTTGTTTTGCAGTCCTTTTAGTAGAGGTTTTCAGACGAGCTGGTCAAAATGGGCCTTTCAATGGACCCTTTGGAATTTTAAATGAGTAAAAAGTACAAAAATTGAGGTTTTCCAATATAATTGTGTTGAAAAGCTCCAAATAAATTATTTGAACTCCTAATATTTGAATAAAACATTTTTGCGGCTGTTTTTGTAGAGGTTTCGGACGAGCAGGTCGAAATGGGCCTTTCAATGGACCCGTTGGAATTTTAACTGAGTAAAAAGTACATAAATTGAGGTTTTGCAATATAATTGTGTTGAAAAGCTCCTAATCAATTACATGAACTCCTAAAATTTGATTAAAACTTGTTTTGCTGTCCTTTTTGTAGAGGTTTCGGACGAGCGGGTCAAAATGGGCCTTTCAATGGACCCTTTGTAATTTTAAATGAGTAAAAAGTACAGAAATTGAGGTTTTGCAATATAATTGTGTTGAAAAGCTCCTAATAAATTATTTGAACTCCTAATATTTGAATAAAACATTTTTGCGATCCTTTTTGTAGAGGTTTCGGACGAGCAGGTCTAAATGGGCTTTTCAATGGACTCGTTGGAATTTTAACTGAGTAAAATGTACAAAAATTGAGGTTCTGCAATATAATTGTGTTGAAAAGCTCGTAATCAATTATTTGAACTCCTAATATTTTAATAAAACATTTTTGCGGTCCTTTTTGTAGAGGTTTCGGACGAGCAGGTCCAAATGGGCCTTTCAATGAACCCGTTAGAATTTTAACTGAGTAAAAAGTACAGAAATTGAGGTTTTGCAATATAATTGTGTTGAAAAGCTCCTAATCATTTACATGGACTCCTAAAATTTGATTAAAACTTGTTTTGCAGTCCTTTTTGTAGAGGTTTCGGACGAGCGGGTCGAAATGGGCCTTTCAATGGACCCGTTGGAATTTTAACTGAGTAAAAAGTACAAAAATTGAGGTTTTGCAATATAATTGTGTTGAAAAGCTCCTAATCAATTATTTGAACTCCTAATATTTGAATAAAACATTTTTGCGGTCCTTTTTGTAGAGGTTTCAGACGAGCAGGCTTAAATGGGCCTTTCAATGGACCCGTTGGAATTTTATCTGAGTAAAAAGTACAGAAATTGTGGTTTTGCAATATAATTGTGATGAAAAGCTCCTAATCAATTATTTGAACTCCTAATATTTGAATAAAACATTTTTGAGATCCTTTTTGTAGAGGTTTCGGACGAGCAGGTCTAAATGGGCCTTTCAATGGACCTGTTGGAATTTTAACTAAGTAAAAAGTACAGAAATTGAGGTTTTGCAATATAATTGTGTTGAAAAGCTCCTAATCAATTACATGAACTCCTAAAATTTGATTAAAACTTGTTTTGCAGTCCTTTTTGTAGAGGTTTCGAACGAGCAGGTCGAAATGGGCCTTTCAATGGACCCGTTGGAATTTTAACTGAGTAAAATGTACAGAAATTGAGATTTTGCAATATAATTGTGTTGTAAAGCTCCTAATCAATTACATGAACTCCTAAAATTTGATTAAAACTTGTTTTGCAGTCCTTTTTGTAGAGGTTTCGGACGAGCGGGTCGAAATGGGCCTTTCAATGGACCCGTTGGTATTTTAACTGAGTAAAAAGTACAGAAATTGAGGTTTTGCAATATAATTGTGTTGAAAAGCTCCTAATCAATTACATGAACTCCTAAAATTTGATTAAAACTTGTTTTGCAGTCCTTTTTGTAGAGGTTTCGGACGAACGGGTCGAAATGGGCCTTTCAATGGACCCGTTGGAATTTTAACTGAGTAAAAAGTACAGAAATTGAGGTTTTGCAATATAATTGTGTTGAAAAGATCCTAATCAATTACCTGAACTCCTAAAATTGGATTAAAACTTGTTTTGTAGTCCTTTTAGTAGAGGTTTCGGACGAGCAGGTCGAAATCGGCCTTTCAATGGACCCGTTGGAATTTTAAATGAGTAAAAAGTACAGAAATTGAGGTTTTTCAATATAATTGTGTTGAAAAGCTCCTAATAAATTACATGAACTCCTAAATTTTGATTAAAACTTGTTTTGTGGTCCTTTTAGTAGAGGTTTTGGACGAGCAGGTCGAAATGGGTCTTTCAATGGACCCGTTGGAATTTTAAATGAGTAAAAGGTAAAGAAATTGAGGTTTTGCAATATAATTGTGTTGAAAAGCTCCTAATCAATTATTTGAACTCCTAATATTTGAATAAAACATTTTTGTGGTCCTTTTTGTAGAGGTTTCGGACGAGCAGGTCTAAATGGGCCTTTCAATGGACCCGTTGGAATTTTAACTGAGTAAAAAGTACAGAAATTGAGGTTTTGCAATATAATTGTGTTGAAAAGCTCCTAATCAATTATTTGAACTCCTAATATTTGAATAAAACATTTTTGCGGTCCTTTTTGTAGGGGTTTCGGACGAGCAGGTCCAAATGGGCCTTTCAATGGACCCGTTGGAATTTTAACTGAGTAAAAATTACAGAAATTGAGGTTTTGCAATATAATTGTGTTGAAAAGCTCCTAATCAATTACATGACCTCCAAAAATTTAATTAAAACTTGTTTTGCGGTCCTTTTAGTAGAGGTTTCGGACAAGCAGGTCGAAATGGGCCTTTCAATGGACCCGTTGGAATTTTAAATTAGTAAAAGGTACAGAAATTGAGATTTTGTAATATAATTGTGTTGAAAAGCTCCTAATCAATTATTTGAACTCCTAATATTTGAATAAAACATTTTTACGGTCCTTTTTGTAGAGGTTTCAGACGAGCAGGTCTAAATGGGCCTTTCAATGGACCCGTTGGAAATTTAACTGAGTAAAAAATACAGAAATTGAGGTTTTGCAATATAATTGTGTTGAAAAGCTCCTAATCATTTATTTGAATTCCTAATATTTGAATAAATCATTTTTGTGGTACTTTTTGTAGAGGTTTCGGATGAGCAGGTCCAAATGGGCCTTTCAATGGACCCTTTGGAATTTTAACTAAGTAAAAAGTACAGAAATTGAGGTTTTGCAATATAATTGTTTTGAAAAGCTCCTAATCAATTACATGAACTCCTAAAATTTGATTAAAACTTGTTTTGCAGTCTTTTTTGTAGAGGTTTCGGACGAGGGGGTCGAAATGGGCCTTTCAATGGACACGTTTGAATTTTAACTGAGTAAAAAGTACAAAAATTGAGGTTTTGCAATATAATTGTGTTGAAAAGCTCCTAATCAATTACATCAACTCCTAAAATTTGATTAAAACTTGTTTTGCAGTCCTTTTAGTGGAGGTTTCGGACGAGGAGGTCGAAATGGGCCTTTCAATGGACCCGTTGGAATTTTAAATGAGTAAAAGGTACAGAAATTGAGGTTTTGCAATATAATTGTGTTGAAAAGCTCCTAATCAATTATTTGAACTCCTAATATTTGAATAAAACATTTTTGCGGTCCTTTTTGTAGAGGTTTCGGACGAGCAGGTCTAAATGGGCCATTCAATGGACCCGTTGGAATTTTAACTAAGTAAAAAGAACAGAAATTGAGGTTTTGCAATATAATTGTGTTGAAAAGCTCCTAATCAATTATTTGAACTCCTAATATTTGAATAAAACATTTTTGTGGTCCTTTTTGTAGAGGTTTCGGACGAGCAGGTCTAAATGGGCCTTTCAATGGACCCGTTGGAATTTTAACTGAGTAAAAAGTACAGAAATTGAGGTTTTGCAATATAATTGTGTTGAAAAGCTCCTAATCAATTATTTGAACTCCTAATATTTGAATAAAACATTTTTGCGGTCCTTTTTGTAGGGGTTTCGGACGAGCAGGTCCAAATGGGCCTTTAAATGGACCCGTTGGAATTTTAACTGAGTAAAAATTACAGAAATTGAGGTTTTGCAATATAATTGTGTTGAAAAGCTCCTAATCAATTACATGAACTCCTAAAATTTGTTTAAAACTTGTTTTGCAGTCCTTTTTGTAGAGGTTTCGGACGAGCGGGTCGAAATGGGCCTTTCCATGGACCCGTTGGAATTTTAAATGAGTAAAAAGTACAGAAATTGAGGTTTTGCAATATAATTGTGTTGAAAAGCTCCTAATAAATTATTTGAACTCCTAATATTTGAATAAAACATTTTTGCGGTCCTTTTTGTAGAGGTTTCAGACGAGCAGGCTTAAATGGGCCTTTTAATGGACCCGTTGGAATTTTATCTGAGTAAAAAGTACAGAAATTGTGGTTTTGCAATATAATTGTGTTGAAAAGCTCCTAATCAATTATTTGAACTCTTAATATTTGAATAAAACATTTTTGAGATCCTTTTTGTAGAGGTTTCGGACGAGCAGGTCTAAATGGGCCTTTCAATGGACTTGTTGGAATTTTAACTAAGTAAAAAGTACAGAAATTGAGGTTTTGCAATATAATTGTGTTGAAAAGCTCCTAATCAATTACATGAACTCCTAAAATTTGATTAAAACTTGTTTTGCAGTCCTTTTTGTAGAGGTTTCGAACGAGCAGGTCGAAATGGGCCTTTCAATGGACCCGTTGGAATTTTAACTGAGTAAAATGTACAGAAATTGAGATTTTGCAATATAATTGTGTTGTAAAGCTCTAAATCAATTACATGAAATCCTAAAATTTGATTAAAACTTGTTTTGCAGTCCTTTTTGTAGAGGTTTCGGACGAGCGGGTCGAAATGGGCCTTTCAATGGACCCGTTGGTATTTTAACTGAGTAAAAAGTACAGAAATTGAGGTTTTGCAATATAATTGTGTTGAAAAGCTCCTAATCAATTACATGAACTCCTAAAATTTGATTAAAACTTGTTTTGCAGTCCTTTTTGTAGAGGTTTCGGACGAACGGGTCGAAATGGGCCTTTCAATGGACCCGTTGGAATTTTAACTGAGTAAAAAGTACAGAAATTGAGGTTTTGCAATATAATTGTGTTGAAAAGATCCTAATCAATTACATGAACTCCTAAAATTGGATTAAAACTTGTTTTGTAGTCCTTTTAGTAGAGGTTTCGGACGAGCAGGTCGAAATCGGCCTTTCAATGGACCCGTTGGAATTTTAAATGAGTAAAAAGTACAGAAATTGAGGTTTTTCAATATAATTGTGTTGAAAAGCTCCTAATAAATTACATGAACTCCTAAATTTTGATTAAAACTTGTTTTGTGGTCCTTTTAGTAGAGGTTTTGGACGAGCAGGTCGAAATGGGTCTTTCAATGGACCCGTTGGAATTTTAAATGAGTAAAAGGTAAAGAAATTGAGGTTTTGCAATATAATTGTGTTGAAAAGCTCCTAATCAATTATTTGAACTCCTAATATTTGAATAAAACATTTTTTGGTCCTTTTTGTAGAGGTTTCGGACGAGCAGGTCTAAATGGGCCTTTCAATGGACCCGTTGGAATTTTAACTGAGTAAAAAGTACAGAAATTGAGGTTTTGCAATATAATTGTGTTGAAAAGCTCCTAATCAATTATTTGAACTCCTAATATTTGAATAAAACATTTTTGCGGTCCTTTTTGTAGGGGTTTCGGACGAGCAGGTCCAAATGGGCCTTTCAATGGACCCGTTGGAATTTTAACTGAGTAAAAATTACAGAAATTGAGGTTTTGCAATATAATTGTGTTGAAAAGCTCCTAATCAATTACATGAACTCCTAAAATTTGATTAAAACTTGTTTTGCAGTCCTTTTTGTAGAGGTTTCGGACGAGCGGGTCGAAATGGGCCTTTCAATGGACCCGTTGGAATTTTAACTGAGTAAAAAGTAAAAATATTGTGGTTTTGCAATATAATTGTGTTGAAAAGCTCCTGATCAATTATTTGAAATCCTAATATTTGAATAAAACCGTTTTGCGGTCGTTTTTGTAGAGGTTTCGGACGAGCAGGTCTAAATGGGCCTTTCAATGGACCCGTTGGAATTTTATCTGAGTAAAAAGTATAAAATTGAGGTTTTTCAATATAATTGTGTTTAAAAGCTCCTAATCAATTATTTGAACTCCTAATATTTGAATAAAACATTTCTGCGGTTCTTTTTGTAGAGGTTTCAGACGAGCAGGTCTAAATGGGCCTTTCAATGGACCCGTTGGAATTTTAACTGAGTAAAAAGTACAGAAATTGAGGTTTTGCAATATAATTGTGTTGAAAAGCTCCTAATCAATTATTTGAACTCCTAATATTTGAATAAAACATTTTTGCGGTCCTTTTTGTAGGGGTTTCGGACGAGCAGGTCCAAATGGGCCTTTCAATGGACCCGTTGGAATTTTAACTGAGTAAAAATTACAGAAATTGAGGTTTTGCATTATAATTGTGTTGAAAAGCTCCTAATCAATTACATGAACTCCTAAAATTTGATTAAAACTTGTTTTGCAGTCCTTTTTGTAGAGGTTTCGGACGAGCGGGTCGAAATGGGCCTTTCAATGGACCGGTTGGAATTTTAACTTAGTAAAAAGTAAAAATATTGCGGTTTTGCAATATAATTGTGTTGAAAAGCTCCTGATCAATTATTTGAAATCCTAATATTTGAATAAAACCGTTTTGCGGTCGTTTTTGTAGAGGTTTCGGACGAGCAGGTCGAAATGGGCCTTTCAATGGACCCGTTGGAATTTTAAATGAGTAACAATTACAAAAATTGAGGTTTTTCAATATAATTGTGTTGAAAACCTCCTAATAAATTATTGGAACTCCTAATATTTGAATAAAACATTTTTGCGGTTGTTTTTGTAGAGGTTTCGGACGAGCAGGTCTAAATGGGCCTTTCAATGAACCCGTTGGAATTTTATCTTAGTAAAAAGTATAAAATTGAGGTTTTTCAATATAATTGTGTTTAAAAGCTCATAATCAATTATTTGAACTCCCAATATTTGAATAAAACATTTTTGCTGCCCTTTTTGTAGAGGTTTCGGACGAGCAGGTGTAAATGGGCCTTTCAATGGACCCATTGGAATTTGAACTGAGTAAAAAATACAGAAATTAAGGTTTGGCAATATAATTGTGTTGAAAAGCTCCGAATCAATTACATGAACTCCTAAAATTTGATTAAAACTTGTTTTGCGGTCCTTTTAGTAGAGGTTTCGGACGACCAGGTCGAAATGGGCCTTTCAATGGACCCGTTGGAATTTTAAATGAGTAAAAGGTAAAAAATTTGAGGTTTTGCAATATAATTGTGTTGTAAAGCTCCTTATCAATTATTTGAACTCCTAATATTTGAATAAAACATTTTTGCGGTCCTTTTTGTAGAGGTTTCGGACGAGCAGGTCTAAATGGGCCTTTCAATGGACCCGTTGGAATTTTAACTAAGTAAAAAGTACAGAAATTGAGGTTTTGCAATATAATTGTGTTGAAATGCTCCTAATCAATTATTTGAACTCCTAATATTTGAATAAAACATTTTTGCGGTCCTTTTTGCAGAGTTTCGGACGAGCATGTCTAAATGGGCCTTTCAATGGACCCGTTAGAATTTTAACTGAATAAAAAGTACAGAAATTCTGGTTTTGCAATATAATTGTGTTAAAAAGCTCCTAATCAATTACATGAATTCCTAAAATTGGACTAAAACTTGTTTTGCAGTCCTTTTAGTAGAGGTTTCGGACGAGCGGGTCGAAATGGGCCTTTCAATGGACCCTTTGGAATTTTAAATGAGTAAAAAGTACAGAAATTGAGGTTTGGCAATATAATTGTGTTGAAAAGCTCCTAATCAATTACATGAACTCCTAAAATTTGATTAAAACTTGTTTTGCAGTCCTTTTTGTAGAGGTTTCGGACGAGCGGGTCGAAATGGGCCTTTCAATGGACCCGTTGGAATTTTAACTAGGTAAAAAGTACAGAAATTGAAGTTTTGCAATATAATTGTGTTGAAAACCTCCTAATCAATTACATGAACTCCTAAAATTGAATTGAAACTTGTTTTGCAGTCCTTTTATTAGAGGTTTCGGACGAGCAGGTCGAAATGGGCCTTTCAATGGACCCGTTGGAATTTTAAATGAGTAAAAAGTACAGAAATTGAGGTTTTGCTATATAATTGTGTTGAAAAGCTCCTAATCAATTATTTGAACTCCTAATATTTGAATAAAACATTATTGCGGTCCATTTTGTAGAGGTTTCAGACGAGCAGGTCCAAATGGGTCTTTCAATGGACCCGTTGGAATTTTAACTGAGTAAAAAGTACAGAAATTGAGGTTTTGCAATATAATTGTTTTGAAAAGCTTATAGTCAATTACATGAACTCCTAAAATTTGATTAAAACTTGTTTTGCAGTCCTTTTTGTAGAGGTTTCGGACGAGCGGGTCGAAAGGGGCCTTTCAATGGACCCGTTGGAATTTTAACTGAGTAAAAAGTACAGAAATTGAGGTTTTGAAATATAATTGTGTTGAAAAGCTCCTAATCAATTATTTGAACTCCTAATATTTGATTAAAACTTGTTTTGCAGTCCTTTTTGTGGAGGTTTCGGACGAGCGGGTCGAAATGGGCCTTTCAATGGACCCGTTGGAATTTTAAATGAGTAAAAAGTACAGAAATTGAGGTTTTGCAATATAATTGTGTTGAAAAGCTCCTAATCAATTATTTGAACTCCTAATATTTGAATAAAACATTTTTGCGGTCCTTTTTGTAGAGGTTTCGGACGAGCAGGTCTAAATGGGCCTTTTAATGGACCCGTTGGAATTTTAACTAAGTAAAAAGTACAGAAATTGAGGTTTTGCAATATAATTGTGTTGAAAAGCTCCTAATCAATTACATGAACTCCTAAAATTTGATAAAAACTTGTTTTGCGGTCCTTTTAGTAGAGGTTTCGGACGAGCAGGTCGAAATGGGACTTTCAATGGACCCATTGAAATTTTAAATGAATAAAAGGTACAGAATTTGAGGTTTTGCAATATAATTGTGTTGAAAAGCTCCTAATCAATTATTTGAACTCCTAATATTTGAATAAAAAATTTTTGCGGTCCTTTTTGTAGAGGTTTCGGACGAGCAGGTCCAAATGGGCCTTTCATTGGACCCGTTGGAATTTTAACTGAGTAAAAATTACAGAAATTGTGGTTTTGCAATATAATTGTGTTGAAAAGCTCCTAATCAATTACATGAACTCCTAAAATTTGATTAAAACTTGTTTTGCAGTCCTTTTGTAGAGGTTTCGAACGAGCGGGTCAAAATGGGCCTTTCAATGGACCCGTTGGAATTTTAGCTGAGTAAAATGTACAGAAATTGAGATTTTGCAATATAATTGTGTTGTAAAGCTCCTAATCAATTACATGAACTCCTAAAATTTGATTAAAACTTGTTTTGCAATCCTTTTTGTAGAGGTTCCGGACGAGCGGGTCGAAATGGACCTTTCAATGTACCCGTTGGAATTTTAACTGAGTAAAAAGTACAGAAATTGAGGTTTTGCAATATAATTGTGTTGAAAAGCTCCTAATCAATTACATGAACTCCTAAAATTTGATTAAAACTTGTTTTGCATTCCTTTTTGTAGTGGTTTCGGACGAGCGGGTCGAAATGGGCCTTTCAATGGACCCGTTGGAATTTTAACTGAGTAATAAGTACAAAAATTGAGGCTCTGCAATATGATTGGGTTGAAAAGCTCCTAATCAATTATTTGAACTCCTAATATTTGAATAAAACCGTTTAGCGTTCGTTTTTGTAGAGGTTTTGGACGAGCAGGTCTATATGGGCCTTTCAATGGACCCGTTGGAATTTTAACTGAGTAAAAAGTATAAAATTGAGGTTTTTCAATATAATTGTGTTTAAAAGCTCCTAATCAATTATTTGAACTCCTAATATTTGAATAAAACATTTTTGCGGTCCTCTTTGTAGAGGTTTCAGACGAGCAGGTCTAAATGGGCCTTTCAATGGACCCGTTGGAATTTCAACTGAGTAAAAAGTATAGAAATTGAGGTTTTTCAATATAATTGTGTTGAAAAGCTCCTAATCAATTATTTGAATTCCTAATATTTGAATAAAACATTATTGCGGTCCTTTTTGTAGAGGTTTCAGACGAGCAGGTCCAAATGGGCCTTTCAATGGACCCGTTGGAATTTTAACTGAGTAAAAAGTACAGAAATTGAGGTTTTGCAATATAATTGTGTTGAAAAACTCCTAATCAATTATTTGAACTTGTATTATTTGAATAAAGCATTTTGCGGTCTTTTTTGTAGAGGTTTCAGGCGAGCAGGTCTAAATGGGCCTTTCAATGGACCCGTTGGAATTTTACCTAAGTAAAAAGTACAGAAATTGAGGTTTTGCAATGTAATTGTGTTGAAAAGCTTCTAATCAATTATTTGAAATTCTAATATTTCAATAAAACATTTTTGCGGTCCTTTTTGTAGAGGTTTCGGACGAGCAGGTCTAAATGAGCCTTTCAATGTACCCGTTGGAATTTTGACTGAGTAAAAAGTACAGAAATTGAGGTTTTGCAATATAATTGTGTT
This sequence comes from Hibiscus tridactylites, assembly GCA_958450335.1. Lineage (NCBI taxonomy): Eukaryota > Viridiplantae > Streptophyta > Magnoliopsida > Malvales > Malvaceae > Hibiscus > Hibiscus tridactylites. The sequence goes on along the minus strand of OY288275.1, from coordinate 46,205,450 downwards.
GAAAAGGTCCTAATCAATTACATGAACTCCTAAAATTGGATTAAAACTTGTTTTCCAGTCGTTTTAGTAGAGGTTTCGGGCGAGCAGGTCGAAATGGGCCTTTCAATGGACCCGTTGGAATTTTAAATGAGTAAAAAGTACAGAAATTGAGGTTTTGCAATATAATTGTGTTGAAAAGCTCCTAATAAATTATTTGAACTCCTAATATTTGAATAAAACATTTTTGTGATTGTTTTTGTAGAGGTTTCGGACGAGCAGGTCTAAATGGGACTTTCAATGGACCCGTTGGAATTTTATCTTAGTAAAAAGTATAAAATTGAGGTTTTTCAATATAATTGTGTTTAAAAGCTCATAATCAATTATTCGAACTCCCAATATTTGAATAAAACATTTTTGCGGTCCTTTTTGTAGGGGTTTCGGACGAGCAGGTCTAAATGGGCCTTTCAATGGACCCGTTGAAATTTTAACTAAGTAAAAAGTACAGAAATTGAGGTTTTGCAATATAATTGTGTTGAAAAGCTCCTAATCAATTATTTGAATTCCTAATATTTGAATAAAACATTATTGCGGTCCTTTTTGTAGAGGTTTCAGACGAGCAGGTCCAAATGGGCCTTTCAATGGACCCGTTGGAATTTTAACTGAGTAAAAAGTACAGAAATTGAGGTTTTGCAATATAATTGTTTTGAAAAGCTTATAATCAATTACATGAACTCCTAAAATTTGATTAAAACTTGTTTTGCAGTCCTTTTTGTAGAGGTTTCGGACGAGCGGGTCAAAATGGGCCTTTCAATGGACCTGTTGGAATTTTAACTGAGTAAAAAGTACAGAAATACAGGTTTTGCAATATAATTGTGTTGAAAAGCTCCTAATCAATTATTTGAACTCCTAATATTTGATTAAAACTTGTTTTGTAGTCCTTTTTGTGGAGGTTTCGGACGAGCGGGTCGAAATGGGCCTTTCAATGGACCCGTTGGAATTTTAACTGAGTAAAAAGTACAGAAATTGAAGTTTTGCAATATAATTGTGTTGAAAACCTCCTAATCAATTACATGAACTCCTAAAATTGAATTGAAACTTGTTTTGCAGTCCTTTTATTAGAGGTTTCGGACGAGCAGGTCGAAATGGGCCTTTCAATGGACCCGTTGGAATTTTAAATGAGTAAAAAGTACAGAAATTGAGGTTTTGCTATATAATTGTGTTGAAAAGCTCCTAATCAATTATTTGAACTCCTAATATTTGAATAAAACATTATTGCGGTCCATTTTGTAGAGGTTTCAGACGAGCAGGTCCAAATGGGTCTTTCAAAGGACCCGTTGGAATTTTAACTGAGTAAAAAGTACAGAAATTGAGGTTTTGCAATATAATTGTTTTGAAAAGCTTATAATCAATTACATGAACTCCTAAAATTTGATTAAAACTTGTTTTGCAGTCCTTTTTGTAGAGGTTTCGGACGAGCGGGTCGAAATGGGCCTTTCAATGGACCCGTTGGAATTTTAACTGAGTAAAAAGTACAGAAATTGAGGTTTTGAAATATAATTGTGTTGAAAAGCTCCTAATCAATTATTTGAACTCCTAATATTTGATTAAAACTTGTTTTGCAGTCCTTTTTGTGGAGGTTTCGGACGAGCGGGTCGAAATGGGCCTTTCAATGGACCTGTTGGAATTTTAAATGAGTAAAAAGTACAGAAATTGAGGTTTTGCAATATAATTGTGTTGAAAAGCTCCTAATCAATTATTTGAACTCCTAATATTTGAATAAAACATTTTTGCGGTCCTTTTTGTAGAGGTTTCGGACGAGCAGGTCTAAATGGGCCTTTCAATGGACCCGTTGGAAATTTAACTGAGTAAAAAGTACAGAAATTGAGGTTTTGCAATATAATTGTGTTGAAAAGCTCCTAATCAATTATTAGAAATCCTAATATTTGAATAAAACATTTTTGCGGTCCTTTTTGTAGAGGTTTCAGACGAGCAGGTCTAAATGGGCCTTTCAATGGACCCGTTGGAATTTTATCTGAGTAAAAAGTACAGAAATAGAGGTTTTGCAATATAATTGTGTTGAAAAGCTCCTAATCAATTATTTGAACTCCTAATATTTGAATAAAAAATTTTTGCGGTCCTTTTTGTAGAGGTTTCGGACGAGCAGGTCCAAATGGTCCTTTCATTGGACCCGTTGGAATGTTAACTGAGTAAAAATTACAGTAATTGTGGTTTTGCAATATAATTGTTATGAAAAGCTCCTAATCAATTACATGAACTCCTAAAATTTGATTAAAACTTGTTTTGCAGTCTTTTTTTGTAGAGGTTTCGGATGAGTGGGTCGAAATGGGCCTTTCAATGGACCCGTTGGAATTTTAAATGAGTAAAAAGTACAGAAATTGAGGTTTTGCAATATAATTATGTTGAAAAGCTCCTAATCAATTATTTGAACTCCTAATATTTGAATAAAACATTTTTGCGGTCCTTTTTGTAGAGGTTTCGGACGAGCAGGTCTAAATGGGCCTTTCAATGGACCCGTTGGAATTTTAACTAAGTAAAAAGTACAGAAATTGAGGTTTTGCAATATAATTGTGTTGAAAAGCTCCTAATCAATTACATGAACTCCTAAAATTTGATTAAAACTTGTTTTGCAGTCCTTTTGTAGAGGTTTCGAACGAGCGGGTCGAAATGGGCCTTTCAATTGACCCGTTGGAATTTTAGTTGAGTAAAATGTACAGAAATTGAGATTTTGCAATATAATTGTGTTGTAAAGATCCTAATCAATTACATGAACTCCTAAAATTTGATTAAAACTTGTTTTGCAGTCTTTTTTTGTAGAGGTTTCGGATGAGTGGGTCGAAATGGGCCTTTCAATGGACCCGTTGGAATTTTAGTTGAGTAAAAAGTACAGAAATTGAGGTTTTGCAATATAATTATGTTGAAAAGCTCCTAATCAATTATTTGAACTCCTAATATTTGAATAAAACATTTTTGCGGTCCTTTTTGTAGAGGTTTCGGACGAGCAGGTCTAAATGGGCCTTTCAATGGACCCGTTGGAATTTTAACTAAGTAAAAAGTACAGAAATTGAGGTTTTGCAATATAATTGTGTTGAAAAGCTCCTAATCAATTACATGAACTCCTAAAATTTGATTAAAACTTGTTTTGCAGTCCTTTTGTAGAGGTTTCGAACGAGCGGGTCGAAATGGGCCTTTCAATTGACCCGTTGGAATTTTAGTTGAGTAAAATGTACAGAAATTGAGATTTTGCAATATAATTGTGTTGTAAAGCTCCTAATCAATTACATGAACTCCTAAAATTTGATTAAAACTTGTTTTGCAGTCCTTTTTGTAGAGGTTTCGGACGAGCTGGTCGAAATGGGCCTTTCAATGGACCCGTTGGAATTTTAACTGAGTAAAAAGTACAGAAATTGAGGTTTTGCAATATAATTATGTTGAAAAGCTCCTAATCAATTACATGAACTCCTAAAATTTGATTAAAACTTGTTCTGCAGTCCTTTTTGTAGAGGTTTCGGACGAGCGGGTCGAAATGGGCCTTTCAATGGACCCGTTGGAATTTTAACTGAGTAATAAGTACAAAAATTGAGGCTCTGCAATATGATTGGGTTGAAAAGCTCCTAATCAATTATTTGAACTCCTAATATTTGAATAAAACTGTTTAGCGTTCGTTTTTGTAGAGGTTTTGGACGAGCAGGTCTATATGGGCCTTTCAATGGACCCGTTGGAATTTTAACTGAGTAAAAAGTATAAAATTGAGGTTTTTCAATATAATTGCGTTTAAAAGCTCCTAATCAATTATTTGAACTCCTAATATTTGAATAATACATTTATGCGGTCCTTTTTGTAGAGGGTTCAGACCAGCAGATCTAAATGGGCCTTTCAATGGACCCGTTGGAATTTTAACTGAGTAAAAAGTACAGAAATTGAGGTTTTGCAATATAATTGTGTTGAAAAACTCCTAATCAATTATTTGAACTTATATTATTTGAATAAACATTTTTGCGGTCCTTTTTGTAGAGGTTTCGGGCGAGCAGGTTTAAATGGGCCTTTCAATGGACCCGTTGGAATTTTACCTGAGTAAAAAGTACAGAAATTGAGGTTTTGCAATGTAATTGTGTTGAAAAGCTTCTAATCAATTATTTGAAATTCTAATATTTCAATAAAACATTTTTGCGGTCCTTTATGTAAAGGTTTCGGACGAGCAGGTCTAAATGGGTCTTTCAATGGACCCGTTGGAATTTTGACTGAGTAAAAAGTACAGAAATTGAGGTTTTGCAATATAATTGTGTTGAAAAGGTCCTAATCAATTACATGAACTCCTAAAATTGGATTAAAACTTGTTTTGCATTCATTTTAGTAGAGGTTTCGGACGAGCAGGTCGAAATGGGCCTTTCAATGGACCCGTTGGAATTTTAAATGAGTAAAAAGTACAGAAATTGAGGTTTTGCAATATAATTGTGTTGAAAAGCTCCTAATAAATTATAAGAACTCCTAATATTTGAATAAAACATTTTTGCGATTGTTTTTGTAGAGGTTTCGGACGAGCAGGTCTAAATGGGCCTTTCAATGGACCCGTTGGAATTTTATCTTAGTAAAAAGTATAAAATTGAGGTTTTTCAATATAATTGTGTTTAAAAGCTCATAATCAATTATTTGAACTCCCAATATTTGAATAAAACATTTTTGCGGTCCTTTTTGTAGAGGTTTCGGACGAGCAGGTCTAAATTGGCCTTTCAATGGACCCGTTGAAATTTTAACTAAGTAAAAAGTACAGAAATTGAGGTTTTGCAATATAATTGTGTTGAAAAGCTCCTAATCAATTATTTGAACTCATAATATTTGAATAAAACATTATTGCGGTCCTTTTTGTAGAGGTTTCAGACGAGCAGGTCCAAATGGGCATTTCAATGGACCCGTTGGAATTTTAACTGAGTAAAAAGTACAGAAATTGAGGTTTTGCAATATAATTGTTTTGAAAAGCTTATAATCAATTACATGAACTCCTAAAATTTGATTAAAACTTGTTTTGCAGTCCTTTTTGTAGAGGTTTCGGACGAGCGGGTCGAAATGGGCCTTTCAATGGACCCGTTGGAATTTTAACTAAGTAAAAAGTACAGAAATACAGGTTTTGCAATATAATTGTGTTGAAAAGCTCCTAATCAATTATTTGAACTGCTAATATTTGATTAAAACTTGTTTTGCAGTCCTTTTTGTGGAGGTTTCGGACGAGCGGGTCGAAATGGGCCTTTCAATGGACCCGTTGGAATTTTAACTGAGTAAAAAGTACAGAAATTGAGGTTTTGCAATATAATTGTGTTGAAAACCTCCTAATCAATTACATGAACTCCTAAAATTGAATTGAAACTTGTTTTGCAGTCCTTTTAGTAGAGGTTTCGGACGAGCAGGTCGAAATGGGCCTTTCAATGGACCCGTTGGAATTTTAAATGAGTAAAAAGTACAGAAATTGAGGTTTTGCGATATAATTGTGTTGAAAAGCTCCTAATCAATTATTTGAACTCCTAATATTTGAATAAAACATTATTGCGGTCCTTTTTGTAGAGGTTTCAGACGAGCAGGTACAAATGGGGCTTTCAATGGACCCGTTGGAATTTTAACTGAGTAAAAAGTACAGAAATTGAGGTTTTGCAATATAATTGTTTTGAAAAGCTTATAATCAATTACATGAACTCCTAAAATTTGATTAAAACTTGTTTTGCAGTCCTTTTTGTAGAGGTTTCGGACGAGCGGGTCGAAATGGGCCTTTCAATGGACCCGTTGGAATTTTAACTGAGTAAAAAGTACAGAAATTGAGGTTTTGCAATATAATTGTGTTGAAAAGCTCCTAATCAATTATTTGAACTCCTAATATTTGATTAAAACTTGTTTTGCAGTCCTTTTTGTGGAGGTTTCGGACGAGCGGGTCGAAATGGGCCTTTCAATGGACCCGTTGGAATTTTATCTGAGTAAAAAGTACAGAAATAGAGGTTTTGCAATATAATTGTGTTGAAAAGCTCCTAATCAATTATTTGAACTCCTAATATTTGAATAAAACATTTTTGCGGTCCTTTTTGTAGAGGTTTCGGACGAGCAGGTCTAAATGGGCCTTTCAATGGACCCGTTGGAATTTTAACTAAGTAAAAAGTACAGAAATTGAGGTTTTGCAATATAATTGTGTTGAAAAGCTCCTAATCAATTACATGAACTCCTAAAATTTGATTAAAACTTGTTTTGCAGTCCTTTTGTAGAGGTTTCGAACGAGCGGGTCGAAATGGGCCTTTCAATTGACCCGTTGGAATTTTAGTTGAGTAAAATGTACAGAAATTGAGATTTTGCAATATAATTGTGTTGTAAAGCTCCTAATCAATTACATGAACTCCTAAAATTTGATTAAAACTTGTTTTGCAGTCTTTTTTTGTAGAGGTTTCGGATGAGTGGGTCGAAATGGGCCTTTCAATGGACCCGTTGGAATTTTAGTTGAGTAAAAAGTACAGAAATTGAGGTTTTGCAATATAATTATGTTGAAAAGCTCCTAATCAATTATTTGAACTCCTAATATTTGAATAAAACATTTTTGCGGTCCTTTTTGTAGAGGTTTCGGACGAGCAGGTCTAAATGGGCCTTTCAATGGACCCGTTGGAATTTTAACTAAGTAAAAAGTACAGAAATTGAGGTTTTGCAATATAATTGTGTTGAAAAGCTCCTAATCAATTACATGAACTCCTAAAATTTGATTAAAACTTGTTTTGCAGTCCTTTTGTAGAGGTTTCGAACGAGCGGGTCGAAATGGGCCTTTCAATTGACCCGTTGGAATTTTAATTGAGTAAAATGTACAGAAATTGAGATTTTGCAATATAATTGTGTTGTAAAGCTCCTAATCAATTACATGAACTCCTAAAATTTGATTAAAACTTGTTTTGCAGTCCTTTTTGTAGAGGTTTCGGACGAGCTGGTCGAAATGGGCCTTTCAATGGACCCGTTGGAATTTTAACTGAGTAAAAAGTACAGAAATTGAGGTTTTGCAATATAATTATGTTGAAAAGCTCCTAATCAATTACATGAACTCCTAAAATTTGATTAAAACTTGTTCTGCAGTCCTTTTTGTAGAGGTTTCGGACGAGCGGGTCGAAATGGGCCTTTCAATGGACCCGTTGGAATTTTAACTGAGTAATAAGTACAAAAATTGAGGCTCTGCAATATGATTGGGTTGAAAAGCTCCTAATCAATTATTTGAACTCCTAATATTTGAATAAAACTGTTTAGCGTTCGTTTTTGTAGAGGTTTTGGACGAGCAGGTCTATATGGGCCTTTCAATGGACCCGTTGGAATTTTAACTGAGTAAAAAGTATAAAATTGAGGTTTTTCAATATAATTGCGTTTAAAAGCTCCTAATCAATTATTTGAACTCCTAATATTTGAATAATACATTTATGCGGTCCTTTTTGTAGAGGGTTCAGACCAGCAGATCTAAATGGGCCTTTCAATGGACCCGTTGGAATTTTAACTGAGTAAAAAGTACAGAAATTGAGGTTTTGCAATATAATTGTGTTGAAAAACTCCTAATCAATTATTTGAACTTCTATTATTTGAATAAACATTTTTGCGGTCCTTTTTGTAGAGGTTTCGGGCGAGCAGGTTTAAATGGGCCTTTCAATGGACCCGTTGGAATTTTACCTGAGTAAAAAGTACAGAAATTGAGGTTTTGCAATGTAATTGTGTTGAAAAGCTTCTAATCAATTATTTGAAATTCTAATATTTCAATAAAACATTTTTGCGGTCCTTTATGTAAAGGTTTCGGACGAGCAGGTCTAAATGGGTCTTTCAATGGACCCGTTGGAATTTTGACTGAGTAAAAAGTACAGAAATTGAGGTTTTGCAATATAATTGTGTTGAAAAGGTCCTAATCAATTACATGAACTCCTAAAATTGGATTAAAACTTGTTTTGCATTCATTTTAGTAGAGGTTTCGGACGAGCAGGTCGAAATGGGCCTTTCAATGGACCCGTTGGAATTTTAAATGAGTAAAAAGTACAGAAATTGAGGTTTTGCAATATAATTGTGTTGAAAAGCTCCTAATAAATTATAAGAACTCCTAATATTTGAATAAAACATTTTTGCGATTGTTTTTGTAGAGGTTTCGGACGAGCAGGTCTAAATGGGCCTTTCAATGGACCCGTTGGAATTTTATCTTAGTAAAAAGTATAAAATTGAGGTTTTTCAATATAATTGTGTTTAAAAGCTCATAATCAATTATTTGAACTCCCAATATTTGAATAAAACATTTTTGCGGTCCTTTTTGTAGAGGTTTCGGACGAGCAGGTCTAAATTGGCCTTTCAATGGACCCGTTGAAATTTTAACTAAGTAAAAAGTACAGAAATTGAGGTTTTGCAATATAATTGTGTTGAAAAGCTCCTAATCAATTATTTGAACTCATAATATTTGAATAAAACATTATTGCGGTCCTTTTTGTAGAGGTTTCAGACGAGCAGGTCCAAATGGGCATTTCAATGGACCCGTTGGAATTTTAACTGAGTAAAAAGTACAGAAATTGAGGTTTTGCAATATAATTGTTTTGAAAAGCTTATAATCAATTACATGAACTCCTAAAATTTGATTAAAACTTGTTTTGCAGTCCTTTTTGTAGAGGTTTCGGACGAGCGGGTCGAAATGGGCCTTTCAATGGACCCGTTGGAATTTTAACTAAGTAAAAAGTACAGAAATACAGGTTTTGCAATATAATTGTGTTGAAAAGCTCCTAATCAATTATTTGAACTGCTAATATTTGATTAAAACTTGTTTTGCAGTCCTTTTTGTGGAGGTTTCGGACGAGCGGGTCGAAATGGGCCTTTCAATGGACCCGTTGGAATTTTAACTGAGTAAAAAGTACAGAAATTGAGGTTTTGCAATATAATTGTGTTGAAAACCTCCTAATCAATTACATGAACTCCTAAAATTGAATTGAAACTTGTTTTGCAGTCCTTTTAGTAGAGGTTTCGGACGAGCAGGTCGAAATGGGCCTTTCAATGGACCCGTTGGAATTTTAAATAAGTAAAAAGTACAGAAATTGAGGTTTTGCGATATAATTGTGTTGAAAATCTCCTAATCAATTATTTGAACTCCTAATATTTGAATAAAACATTATTGCGGTCCTTTTTGTAGAGGTTTCAGACGAGCAGGTCCAAATGGGGCTTTCAATGGACCCGTTGGAATTTTAACTGAGTAAAAAGTACAGAAATTGAGGTTTTGCAATATAATTGTTTTGAAAAGCTTATAATCAATTACATGAACTCCTAAAATTTGATTAAAACTTGTTTTGCAGTCCTTTTTGTAGAGGTTTCGGACGAGCGGGTCGAAATGGGCCTTTCAATGGACCCGTTGGAATTTTAACTGAGTAAAAAGTACAGAAATTGAGGTTTTGCAATATAATTGTGTTGAAAAGCTCCTAATCAATTATTTGAACTCCTAATATTTGATTAAAACTTGTTTTGCAGTCCTTTTTGTGGAGGTTTCGGACGAGCGGGTCGAAATGGGCCTTTCAATGGACCCGTTGGAATTTTATCTGAGTAAAAAGTACAGAAATAGAGGTTTTGCAATATAATTGTGTTGAAAAGCTCCTAATCAATTATTTGAACTCCTAATATTTGAATAAAACATTTTTGCGGTCCTTTTTGTAGAGGTTTCGGACGAGCAGGTCTAAATGGGCCTTTCAATGGACCCGTTGGAATTTTAACAAAGTAAAAAGTACAGAAATTGAGGTTTTGCAATATAATTGTGTTGAAAAGCTCCTAATCAATTACATGAACTCCTAAAATTTGATTAAAACTTGTTTTGCGGTCCTTTTAGTAGAGGTTTCGGACGAGCAGGTCGAAATGGGCCTTTCAATGGACCCGTTGAAATTTTAAATGAGTAAAAGGTACAGAATTTGAGGTTTTGCAATATAATTGTGTTGAAAAGCTCCTAATCAATTATTTGAACTCCTAATATTTGAATAAAAAATTTTTGCGGTCCTTTTTGTAGAGGTTTCGGACGAGCAGGTCCAAATGGGCCTTTCATTGGACCCGTTGGAATTTTAACTGAGTAAAAATTACAGAAATTGTGGTTTTGCAATATAATTGTTATGAAAAGCTCCTAATCAATTACATGAACTCCTAAAATTTGATTAAAACTTGTTTTGCAGTCTTTTTTTGTAGAGGTTTCGATTGAGTGGGTCGAAATGGGCCTTTCAATGGACCCGTTGGAATTTTAAATGAGGAAAAAGTACAAAAATTGAGGTTTTGCAATATAATTGTGTTGAAAAGCTCCTAATCAATTATTTGAACTCCTAATATTTGAATAAAACATTTTTGCGGTCCTTTTTGTAGAGGTTTCGGACGAGCAAGTCTAAATGGGCCTTTCAATGGACCCGTTGGAATTTTAACTAAGTAAAAAGTACAGAAATTGAGGTTTTGCAATATAATTGTGTTGAAAAGCTCCTAATCAATTACATGAACTCCTAAAATTTGATTAAAACTTGTTTTGCAATCCTTTTGTAGAGGTTTCAAACGAGCGGGTCGAAATGGGCCTTTCAATGGACCCGTTGGAATTTTAGCTGAGTAAAATGTACAAAAATTGAGATTTTGCAATATAATTGTGTTGAAAAGCTCCTAATCAATTACATGAACTCCTAAAATTTGATTAAAACTTGTTTTGCAGTCCTTTTTGTAGAGGTTTCGGACGAGCGGGTCGAAATGGGCCTTTCAATGGACCCGTTGGAATTTTAACTGAGTAAAAAGTACAGAAATTGAGGTTTTGCAATATAATTGTGTTGAAAAGCTCCTAATCAATTACATGAACTCCTAAAATTTGATTAAAACTTGTTTTGCAGTCCTTTTTGTAGAGGTTTCGGACGAGCGGGTCGAAATGGGCCTTTCAATGGACCCGTTGGAATTTTAACTGAGTAATAAGTACAAAAATTGAGGCTCTGCAATATGATTGGGTTGAAAAGCTCCTAATCAATTATTTGAACTCCTAATATTTGAATAAAACTGTTTAGCGTTCGTTTTTGTAGAGGTTTTGGACGAGCAGGTCTATATGGGCCTTTCAATGGACCCGTTGGAATTTTAACTGAGTAAAAAGTATAAAATTGAGGTTTTTCAATATAATTGTGTTTAAAAGCTCCTAATCAATTATTTGAACTCCTAATATTTGAATAAAACATTTTTGCGGTCCTTTTTGTAGAGGTTTCAGACGAGCAGGTCTAAATGGGCCTTTCAATGGACCCGTTGGAATTTTAAATGAGTAAAAAGTACAGAAATTTAGGTTTTGCAATATAATTGTGTTGAAAAACTCCTAATCAATTATTTGAACTTCTATTATTTGAATAAAACATTTTTGCGGTCCTTTTTGTAGAGGTTTCGGGCGAGCAGGTCTAAATGGGCCTTTCAATGGACCCGTTGGTATTTTACCTGAGTAAAAAGTACAGAAATTGGGGTTTTGCAATGTAATTGTGTTGAAAAGCTTCTAATCAATTATTTGAAATTCTAATATTTCAATAAAACATTTTTGCGGTCCTTTTTGTAGAGGTTTCGGACGAGCAGGTCTAAATGGGCCTTTTAATGGACCCGTTGGAATTTTGACTGAGTAAAAAGTACAGAAATTGAGGTTTTGCAATATAATTGTGTTGAAAAGGTCCTAATCAATTACATGAACTCCTAAAATTGGATTAAAACTTGTTTTGCAGTCCTTTTAGTAGAGGTTTCGGACGAGCAGGTCGAAATGGGCCTTTCAATGGACCCGTTGGAATTTTAAATGAGTAAAAAGTACAAAAATTGAGGTTTTGCAATATAATTGTGTTGAAAAGCTCCTAATAAATTATTTGAACTCCTAATATTTGAATAAAACATTTTTGTGATTGTTTTTGTAGAGGTTTCGGACGAGCAGGTCTAAATGGGCCTTTCATTGGACCCGTTGGAATTTTATCTTAGTAAAAAGTATAAAATTGAGGTTTTTCAATATAATTGTGTTTAAAAGCTCATAATCAATTATTTGAACTCCCAATATTTGAATAAAACATTTTTGCGGTCCTTTTTGTAGAGGTTTCGGACGAGCAGGTCTAAATGGGCCTTTCAATGGACCCGTTGAAATTTTAACTAAGTAAAAAGTACATAAATTGAGGTTTTGCAATATAATTGTGTTGAAAAGCTCCTAATCAATTATTTGAACTCCTAATATTTGAATAAAACATTATTGCGGTCCTTTTTGTAGAGGTTTTAGACGAGAAGGTCGAAATGGGCCTTTCAATGGACCCGTTGGAATTTTAACTGAGTAAAAAGTATATAAATTGAGGTTTTGCAATATAATTGTGTTGAAAACCTCCTAATCAATTACATGAACTCCTAAAATTGAATTGAAACTTGTTTTGCAGTCCTTTTAGTAGAGGTTTCGGACGAGCGGGTCGAAATGGGCCTTTCAATGGACCCGTTGGAATTTTAACTGAGTAAAAAGTACAGAAATTGAGGTTTTGCAATATAATTGTGTTAAAAAGCTCCTAATAAATTATTTGAACTCCTAATTTTTGATTAAAACTTGTTTTGCAGTCCTTTTTGTGGAGGTTTCGGACGAGCGGGTCGAAATGGGCCTTTCAATGGACCCGTTGGAATTTTAACTGAGTAAAAAGTACAGAAATTGAGGTTTTGCAATATAATTGTGTTGAAAACCTCCTAATCAATTACATGAACTCCTAAAATTTGATTAAAACTTGTTTTGCAGTCTTTTTTGTAGAGGTTTCGGACGAGCGGGTCGAAATGGGCCTTTCAATGGACCCGTTGGAATTTTAACTGAGTAAAAAGTACAGAAATACAGGTTTTGCAATATAATTGTGTTGAAAAGCTCCTAATCAATTATTTGAACTCCTAATATTTGATTAAAACTTGTTTTGCAGTCCTTTTTGTGGAGGTTTCGGACGAGCGGGTCGAAATGGGCCTTTCAATGGGCCCGTTGGAATTTTAACTGAGTAAAAAGTATATAAATTGAGGTTTTGCAATATAATTGTGTTGAAAACCTCCTAATCAATTACATGAACTCCTAAAATTGAATTGAAACTTGTTTTGCAGTCCTTTTAGTAGAGGTTTCGGACGAGCAGGTCGAAATGGGCCTTTCAATGGACCCGTTGGAATTTTAAATGAGTAAAAAGTACAGAAATTTAGGTTTTGCAATATAATTGTGTTGAAAAACTCCTAATCAATTATTTGAACTTCTATTATTTGAATAAAACATTTTTGCGGTCCTTTTTGTAGAGGTTTCGGGCGAGCAGGTCTAAATGGGCCTTTCAATGGACCCGTTGGTATTTTACCTGAGTAAAAAGTACAGAAATTGGGGTTTTGCAATGTAATTGTGTTGAAAAGCTTCTAATCAATTATTTGAAATTCTAATATTTCAATAAAACATTTTTGCGGTCCTTTTTGTAGAGGTTTCGGACGAGCAGGTCTAAATGGGCCTTTTAATGGACCCGTTGGAATTTTGACTGAGTAAAAAGTACAGAAATTGAGGTTTTGCAATATAATTGTGTTGAAAAGGTCCTAATCAATTACATGAACTCCTAAAATTGGATTAAAACTTGTTTTGCAGTCCTTTTAGTAGAGGTTTCGGACGAGCAGGTCGAAATGGGCCTTTCAATGGACCCGTTGGAATTTTAAATGAGTAAAAAGTACAAAAATTGAGGTTTTGCAATATAATTGTGTTGAAAAGCTCCTAATAAATTATTTGAACTCCTAATATTTGAATAAAACATTTTTGTGATTGTTTTTGTAGAGGTTTCGGACGAGCAGGTCTAAATGGGCCTTTCATTGGACCCGTTGGAATTTTATCTTAGTAAAAAGTATAAAATTGAGGTTTTTCAATATAATTGTGTTTAAAAGCTCATAATCAATTATTTGAACTCCCAATATTTGAATAAAACATTTTTGCGGTCCTTTTTGTAGAGGTTTCGGACGAGCAGGTCTAAATGGGCCTTTCAATGGACCCGTTGAAATTTTAACTAAGTAAAAAGTACATAAATTGAGGTTTTGCAATATAATTGTGTTGAAAAGCTCCTAATCAATTATTTGAACTCCTAATATTTGAATAAAACATTATTGCGGTCCTTTTTGTAGAGGTTTTAGACGAGCAGGTCGAAATGGGCCTTTCAATGGACCCGTTGGAATTTTAACTGAGTAAAAAGTATATAAATTGAGGTTTTGCAATATAATTGTGTTGAAAAACCTCCTAATCAATTACATGAACTCCTAAAATTGAATTGAAACTTGTTTTGCAGTCCTTTTAGTAGAGGTTTCGGACGAGCGGGTCGAAATGGGCCTTTCAATGGACCCGTTGGAATTTTAACTGAGTAAAAAGTACAGAAATTGAGGTTTTGCAATATAATTGTGTTAAAAAGCTCCTAATAAATTATTTGAACTCTTAATTTTTGATTAAAACTTGTTTTGCAGTCCTTTTTGTGGAGGTTTCGGACGAGCGGGTCGAAATGGGCCTTTCAATGGACCCGTTGGAATTTTAACTGAGTAAAAAGTACAGAAATTGAGGTTTTGCAATATAATTGTGTTGAAAACCTCCTAATCAATTACATGAACTCCTAAAATTTGATTAAAACTTGTCTTGCAGTCCTTTTTGTAGAGGTTTCGGACGAGCGGGTCGAAATGGGCCTTTCAATGGACCCGTTGGAATTTTAACTGAGTAAAAAGTACAGAAATTGAGGTTTTGCAATATAATTGTGTTGAAAAGCTCCTAATCAATTATTTGAACTCCTAATTTTTGATTAAAACTTGTTTTGCAGTCCTTTTTGTGGAGGTTTCGGACGAGCGGGTCGAAATGGGCCTTTCAATGGACCCGTTGGAATTTTAACTGAGTAAAAAGTACAGAAATTGAGGTTTTGCAATATAATTGTGTTGAAAACCTCCTAATCAATTACATGAACTCCTAAAATTGAATTGAAACGTGTTTTGCAGTCCTTTTAGTAGACGTTTCGGACGAGCAGGTCGAAATGGGCCTTTCAATAGACCCGTTGGAATTTTAAATGAGTAAAAAGTACATAAATTGACGTTTTTCAATATAATTGTGTTGAAAAGCTCCTAATAAATTATTTGAACTCCTAATATTTGAATAAAACATTTTTGCGGTTGTTTTTGTAGAGGTTTCGGACGAGCAGGTCTAAATGGGCCTTTCAATGGACCTGTTGGAATTTTATCTTAGTAAAAAGTATAAAATTGAAGTTTTTCAATAAAATTGTGTTTAAAAGCTCATAATCAATTATTTGAACTCCCAATATTTGAATAAAATATTTTTGCGGTCCTTTTTGTAGAGGTTTCGGATGAGCAGGTCTAAATGGGCCTTTCAATGGACCCATTGGGATTTTAACTGAGTAAAAAGTACAGAAATTGAGGTTTGGCAATATAATTGTGTTGAAAAGCTCCTAATCAATTACATGAACTCCTAAAATTTGATTAAATCTTGTTTTGCGGTCCTTTTAGTAGAGGTTTCAGACGAGCAGGTCGAAATGGGCCTTTCAATGGACCCGTTGGAATTTTAAATGAGTAAAAGGTACAAAATTTGAGGTTTTGCAATATAATTGTGTTGAAAAGCTCCTAATCAATTATTTGAACTCCTAATATTTGAATAAAACATTTTTGAGGTCCTTTTTGTAGAGGTTTCGGACGAGCAGGTCTAAATGGGCCTTTCAATGGACCCGTTGGAATTTTAACTGAGTAAAAGTATAAAAATTGCGGTTTTGCAATATAATTGTGTTGAAAAGCTCCTAATCAATTATTCGAACTCCTAATATTTGAATAAAACATTTTTGCGATCCTTTTTGTAGAGGTTTCGGACGAGCAGGTCCAAATGGGCCTTTCAATGGACCCGTTGGAATTTTTTTTTTTGAAGAAAGGGCCTCATTAAAAACCCCACTAACCCTTATTGGGCTAACCCAGCAGGCCCTAGGAGGGGAAAAGAGTGCCCAAAATATATTATAAATCAAGGTGGTTGGATAACAACCGGTACAAAAGTTCGTAGAGCATCGGGCAAGCCCGGCCCAAAATACATAGATGAATGAAAATGCAGAGCCCAATTGGCTATAGAATGAGCTAAAATGTTAGCTCCACGCGGTACATAATGTAAGCTAAGACCTGATACATTGGCAATGAAAGATCTAGTATCCTGCAACTGTCGCTGAAGAGGGGAGGCATCCTCGCCTGTTCTGCACAACCGATTGATCAACAGGGCCGCATCTGATTCAAGAAGAAACCCAGTCCATCCCGCCTCCACACCTAAGTGGACACCATCCGAGATCGCCCGTAGTTCTGCTGACGTAGAATCTGCAATGGTGTCCAAGTAAACAGCCCGCCCAAGCAGGATAGCTCCAGAAGCATCACGGGCCACGATACCAATTCCAGCCGATCTTGTAGCGGGGTGGAAAGCACCATCGACATTGATTTTGATGGATCCAGCTGGCGGCGGCCTCCATATAGGTGGGGAAAGTGCTGTCATCGTCTGCTGCCTCGTTGTGTGGACGTCTACTTTGGCCGCTAGGTAGTCTCGAAGTAGGTCCTGTGAGTTCATTAAGGTAAGCCACGGGGGCTGCAGACGCTGAGAATGGACCCATTCATTCCTCCTATTCCAAAGATTCCACAGTGTAGTTAGGAGGAGGTCAAATTGTGCGCAAGAAAGGAGCCTAGCTCCTCGTTCCAGCCAAAGTGACATCGATGTTTCGCTGCTATCACGAATCTCGCTCGGAAAACCCGCGAGGCAGAGAGTCTCAGCAGCACCTGGACAGTCTCGGAAAGCATGGAGTGCAGATTCGAGTGTCGAAGTACAGAACGGACACATGCCAGTACCTAATCCTATAGTCGCAAGGCGGTCCCCTGTGGGTAGCGCTCCCCGTCCTACCCGCCACCCAAAGGTGCGGATTTTCGGGAGTGTGTTAGATTTAGCAATAATCTTCCATAGAGGGTTCGGGCGCTCAAGAGGTCGTTGGGGCCTACGTAAAAATAGGTACCCAGAGCGTACGGAATATATATTTGTATCATGAAAGCCCCAGAGCAAGGTATCGTTTTGGACATTAGATATTGGTACGTGCAAGATTTTGTCTGCGTCGTCGTCGTCAAAGTATTGACGTACTTTATGTTCATCCCATGCATTATGATGACGAATCATAAAATCTCCGCATCGCAAGGGTATTTCCTCATTATCTTGATAACTACCAAAGAAGGAGAGCCCACTGGATCCACCCCAATTATCACGATGGATGCGCAGACGACTATCAATTCCAGGTCTCCAGAAGAAACCGGAATGTAATTGTTGCAAAGCCTGCCATATACCTCGCCAAGCATAGGAGGCTCGGTGGTCAACTTTTGCCTCCATAATATTCCCAGAGGGATAATAACGTGATTTGAGGACCCGAGCGAGTAAGGAGTCGGGTGAGTGGATTAGCCGCCATATTTGTTTCCCAAGGAGGGCAATATTAAAATCCCGTAGATCACTGAAACCCATGCCTCTCGCAGCTTTGGGGGTGCACATAGTATCCCAGGAGAGCATTGGCCATCCTTTTTTGTTACTTCTGCCTGTCCACCAGTAACGGCGGATTGATCGTGTCGCATCATCTACAATGTTTTGTGGGAGCAAGTAACATGACATGACATATTGAGGCAAAGCTTGCGCCACTGATTTTATGAGAATCTCACGCCCACTGTATGACAGCAAGTTAGTATCCCATTTAGTCATGCGAGAATTGACCTTGTCTCTAATGAAACCAAGACTGGTCGTTCGATTCCTCCCGATGAGCAAAGGGACTCCTAGATAGGTTCCAGGGTCATCAACCAAACGGATGCCAAGGGTATGTTGTAGCGCATGTGTGAATTCCCGTGAACAGAGTGGGCTACAAAAGGCAGTCGACTTCGAAAAGTTGACTGACTGACCGGAGGATGCCTCATACAGCCGGAGAATCTCCTTCAATTGGTCTATTTCCTCTGGGCAGTTACGGACAAAGACAATGCTATCATCCGCAAAGAGCAGATGGTTAATTCTTGGGCCACGTCTATTGGCTTGTAACCCAATTAGACGTCCCGAATGTTGTTCAGCCTCGAGGGCCGCGGAGAGCCCTTGGGAGAATATTAAAAGAGAAAAGGTGATAGAGGGTCCCCTTGCCGAATTCCCCTAGTCGGAAAGAACTCATTGGATAGAGTGCCATTAAGACGAACCGAAAAGGACACGGTGGATACACATCGGAGTATTAATTGTACCCAGTCCGATGCAAATCCCATCCGCAGCATTACGTCTTTAAGAAAAGACCATTCAACCTTATCAAAAGCTTTTTCCATATCGAGTTTCAAGGTAGCCCCCTGATATATCGAAGCGGTGTTAGTATGGAGGGTATGCACAAGTTCATGCGCAATCAAAATATTGTCAGTAATATTCCTACCACTGACAAAAGCAGCTTGCGCATCACTGATACAATATGGTAAAATAGGTTTAAGTCGATTCACAAGAACCTTAGATATGGTCTTATAAATGACAGTACATAAGCTGATCGGTCGATATTGACGCATGTTTGATGCGTCGGTCACCTTTGGAATTAGGACAATGATAGCTTTGTTTACCGTTGCCATGTCCTCTTCGCCTCGTAACAGGCGCAAACAAAGTCGTATAAACTCAGGCCCTATAACGTCCCAATATTGTCTATAGAAACTACTAGGGAAGCCGTCAAAACCGGGGGCTTTCCTAGGGCCTATATCCCTGAAAGCTGCGGTTACCTCTTCTTCGGTGAAGGGTCGTAGCAAAGATGAATTCATTTCAGCGCTAACTACCGGGGCAATATGTTCCAAGAGCACCGAAGAGGGGCTTGGATTAGACGATGTGAATAAATTCTGAAAATACTCGGATGCGATCCGAAGAATCTCAGGTTTCTCCGTATGCCAAGTTTGGTCCACATCGAAAAGACCACGTATTGTGTTCTTTTTCCGTCGTTTAGAAGCACGAGCGTGGAAGAAGGCAGTGTTCTTATCACCTTGCGAAAGCCAGGTAACACGAGAACGTTGTGCCCAGTAGGCCTCCTTGGAATCCAAAAGGCGTTTAAGTTCCAATTTTGCGTCACGGAGATTGAGTAGCATATGTTGCGACAGTCTTCTCCGACGCATATAGGAGTTAATCTTACGCTGAAGTTCAGCTATTCGATTGTTGGAGGTGGAACGTCTAGCCGCTTGCCAATCATGTAATTGGTTCCCTACGGCGGTCAGCTTGTCGAGTAGAGTGCCCGACGCGTTGGACCACGCATGGTGAACCGTGGAGATACATGACGGGTCCGTTGCCCAGCATGCCTCGAAACGGAAATGGTCACCATTATGCTCATCATATTGGCCACGATGCGCATGAGAGGTGTTACGTGTAGTGTCCATAATAATAATGTAGTGATCCGAATTCGGGGAAAAAATATTCCTACATTGGAATGATAAGTGGGCATTGAGCCATGCATCGCATGCAAGATATCGATCAAGACGTTCACAAACAGTTGTAACGTTTGGTCCTGTACGCGACCAAGTGAACCAGCCCGAATATGGTTTGCAATCAAAAATCCCATTACGAACAAGGCACTCTCGAAAGTTGGTGATTTGTGATTGCGGTCGACGACTGCCACCTTGTTTTTCGGAGTCTGATAAAATATCATTTAGGTCCCCTCCAATTAACCAAGGTAGAGGTGAATTCGTACGAAGGGAATCGATGAGTTCCCACGTTTTATATTTCATACTAGATTCGGCAAACCCATAGATTCCAGTAAAACGAAAGCAATCATCGGAAGATGTAACAATGGAATCTAAATGACGATCAGAATACGATAAAAGATCAACATTCAATTTATTATTCCAAAGTAATATTAAACCAGAGCAACTTGGACTGGTTTTCACATGGAAGCAGCCCTCCATATCTAGAGAAAGTTTCAACCGTTCAAAATTAAAATTACATAACCGAGTCTCAGATAAATAAATAATCAAAGGTTCTAATTTGCGGACCATTGAAATAAGCCCTCGAACTGCCTCTGGTGAACCAAGCCCACGGCAGTTCCAGCACATGAGCCTCATTTCTCTCGGCGGGGTTGAATATCAACCGCCGCCGAAGAGACTTTGCTGCTCATCTCAGCTTTAGAGTGTTTAGTTTTTTCTGTAGGTGTTGTTCCGTGCTTTGCCGGTCGTAAAGGAACCTTTGGAGAGGTACGTGGACGTTTAGCCATCGTAGGAGCAGTCAAAGGAGGGCTGCGTTTTGCCCTTCGCGGTTCAACAGCATCCTTTGGTGGGCTCGAGGAAGTAGCGAGCCAATCCTCAAATTCTGGGTTGACAAATGCATTACTTCCATGTCCAGCGGTAGTAGACTTAGCCGGCACTGCAGTGGGTACCGGGAAGCCTTCATTATCGATCAAGACAAACCTCTTGTTCGGTGGAGTGGAGGAGACATCCTCAGCCATCGTGGCTGTCTTAGCAGCATCGGGGGCTCCCGTATTTGCTGATTCTGCATCGGCTGGGATGACAGCAATGGGGGCAACATCAAGAGGTTCAACCGAGAGCTGTCCCGTGGCATCCCCATCCGTATCCGCCATTAGCACCTCAGGGGCAGCAGCAGGCGCGATTGGAGCTGGCTGCTCCTGCAATGTTTCCGCACCCGGGGGTGCTGGGGCATCAGCGACCCCAGCAGCTGTCTGTTCTGCACCCAGGGGTGCTGCAGCTTCAGTGTTCGTTGCAGCAGCAGTGGCTGGCTGCCCTGGAATGCGGTCTCTCCTCGAAGCCGAGGTTGCCGCTTCTTAATGTTTCGTGGCTGGGACGGCATCAGCTACTGCCACTGGTTTCCCCTTACTTTCTAGTCCTGAGGAGTAGAAACGACAGAGGAAAAAATAAAAATAGGAATAAATATAAGTAGTAGGAGATGATCCTACTAAGTAGAAAAAAATTGCAACAAAAGCAGGATAATATATAGGTGATACCTGCATTGGTGCTTTTTCCTTTGGTTGATCCTTTACCTGCAACGAGGCAAAAAGATGATGTAAATCATCGTAAAATGGGAAGGAAAAATAATAATACATAGTCCAATGCCAAAGTGAGTACATATTGGGAAATAGACAAGTACCATTGTTAGCCATTGCAGGCTTAGCAGATTCAAAATAACTAACCCTTCCCCGGGTTGTTATTTTTGATTTCTTCTTTGGTGCCGGGGCACGCAACCAGTCTCCATACTGTTGGGGCACGGTTTTGTCATCCTTAAAATCCACACAAGTGGCTTTGAAATGGCACAAAATACCACATCCATGGCAGAAAGATGGTAAATTTTCATATTGTATAGGCAACATCTGGGGATCTTCATCCTCCTCGAGTTGAACAAACACAAACCGTCGTAGCGGCTGGTGTACATCAATTACGACTAGGACACGGAGGAATTCAGTCATATTCCCCTCCTCCGATTGACGGGAGTCAGTCCCTAGTACTGCTCCTATCCCTCCGCCGATAGTTCGGCCAGTGGCATTTGCTACCACAACGCTAGTCATCATTGCGATCGGTACTCTATGTATTCTTACCCAGATACGCATCTGGTCATATCGGTATCCCTTAATTGTGAGCTTTGGCTGCACAGGTAGGATTGCAAGCCAATCCTTCTTAAAAGTCCAGGGCCCTCCTTTCAGGACATCGTCCCTGCAAGCTTTAGTTGCAAACTTAAACAAAAAATGTCCAGAGCCAAGAGATGTTACCGATGAGAGCTTGTATTCTCTCCAAATAGCAGTGAAGAGTCGCATCACATCATTCTCTTCATAGTCTTTCGTGTTGAACAGTTTTCCGATGAGTGACGATTTGTAGTCGTCAAGAGGAATGGCCTTTGTTGAGGCAGGAGCACAGATTACATGTTTCTCTTCAGTTGTAAACTGAAGTTTATCAAAGTGAGAGAGAAAGGAATCGGTAGAGGCCATGAGTGATTGTTCGAACTCAATGATGGAAACGGGTTTCACACAGTTGAAGTGTGAGAAAATGCCTAGTAAGTGATATACTTAGGCAATGATTCGGATGGGATAATGGTGAGATAGATTCAAAATACCAAAGTTTAAAAATGAATATGAATTTAAGTAATATCCAAATAATCCTAAGATTAAAAAATAGAATTAACTTAAATTCATATAGATTATCCAAAAGAAAAGAATAAAAGGAATATGTATAATATCCTATTCGTTTGAATGCAAAGGAGGGATAAGGAAATTTGAATTTAGATAATCTCTCGATAATCCTTAGATTAAAGGAGGATATTAAATTAAATTCAAATTTATTATTAGGATAATAGTCAAAATATTTGAATTTATTTGTTATCCTAGTAATCTTGAGATTAAAGGATAATAGGAATTTTATTTCAATTAAATGACTAGGATTATAAGATATTATTAAAATCCAACCACTTAGAATCTTATCCAAGACTAAAAGTAAATTGAATTTATATAATATCATAACCAACTTGTGAATATCAGATAATGTAAACAATAATTTGAATTTAGGTAGAGTTATTATAATCTTGGGATTATAATAGGATTTGAGTTTTAATAATATCTTTTTAATCCTATGATTTAAAGATAAAGTTATTTTAAACTCAAATAGAGTCCCATGTAGGATGGACTTGTCTAGATAATAAAAATAAAAATTCATTTTTATTTCAATATCTAGAATTTGTAACTTAGGCCTCAGTTTAAATTTATTATTCAAAGTATTTGAATCATAATAAAATAGTGAATCCCATTGAATTAGGAGTAAGTTAAAAAATGATAGTTTTAGGTGGGATTTCACCGATTTGCATGCATTGCATGGCGATGGTCCACGTGCATGGGTCAAAGTCTCCCATGCAAACTTATGACGTGGCATTTCACTATCCCTAAGAATAGGCGAATCCAAACTGTAGCTCCAGCAAATGTGGAGCAAAAAGATTGCTTCCGTCCGTCCGCTTGCAGCCACCCTCTCACCGGCCGGCCGGTGTGGTTGGCGGTGCTCATGCATCGTTGTAAACCGTAGAATCCATATCTTTGCAGACATGATGATAAAACAGACAAAATGCATTATATTAACATTTTTTTGTAGTAACAAAATTGTAGAATCAAATGAATGAACCCTCTGCACTAGCAGTCGTTGACAGATAATTTCACTCAAAAGTAATAAGTTCCCCAGCGCTATGTTGCTGTTAAGGAATTGGATACAAGGTCGTTTAGACCAGGAAAATTCCTGTACTCGAAAGGAGTCAGGGCCGACGAAGGGAATCAAGGGTGATGTCCCAGCATGTGTGTGATGTACATGAACTACATCAGTTGCTTTTACCGCAAATAGTGGCCATTGCCAAGGCCAAAGTTGCACCAAAGGAGGGTACAGAATAGAGAGATGCACCAGTAATGGGCAGATTAAAATCCTTCGGGCGAGATGAGTGGTGATCACTTTTATCATGTTTGTGCTAAGCAAGCACCATGATGAAAGTAGAAGGGAAGGGTGGAGGCATGGTTGACGGCGGAGCTCAGGGCGGAAGAGGGTTGCTAAAAGGAGGAGGAAGAGGCGGAGAGGAGTGAGAAGAAGGCGGAGAGGGAGAAAGGATAGGAGAGAGTTTGAGAGAAAATTTGAGAGAGAATTTGAGAGAATTTTCATCACCCACCCACCCGTTGGAATTTTAACTGAGTAAAAATTACAGAAATTGAGGTTTTGCAATATAATTGTGTTGAAAAGCTCCTAATCAATTACATGAACTCCTAAAATTTGATTAAAACTTGTTTTGCAGTCCTTTTGTAGAGGTTTCGACGAGCGGGTCGAAATGGGCCTTTCAATGGACCCGTTGGAATTTTAACTGAGTAAAAAGTACAGAAATTGAGGTTTTGCAATATAATTGTGTTGAAAAGCTCCTAATCAATTATTTGAACTCCTAATATTTGATTAAAACTAGTTTTGCAGTCCTTTTTGTGGAGGTTTCGGACGAGCGGGTCGAAATGGGGAAAAGAGTGCCTAAATATAATTAATCAATGAATATTTGTTACAAGATGATGAATACAATGGGGGATGTCCGATTCAAATGACGTAGAAGTCATAGAATTCAGAGAGAAAGAAGCCAACGTATGGGCTATAACATTTGCCTCACGGCGTACAAAAGAAATGGAAGAAAACTCAAAATCCTGAAGAGCATCTTGTATTCGAAGAATAGTTGGTCCCATAGTAGATAGGTCCTGAGCATGATTGTTGATCCTATTTGCAAGAGAAGCGCAATCCGTTTCGATCATTATCCGATTCCATCCTTGAGTCCGGGCAAAGGTAAGACCAGCAAGGATGCTTTCCCCCTCACTGATGATAGCGTCCTGACAGCTACCAAGAGGGAAAGCAAGACCACCCACGACTGTTCCGGCAGAGTCACGAGCAACAACGCCGACGGCTGCTGCACGAGTAGAAGGGTTGAAAGCACCGTCCACATTAATTTTGATATAATTAATTGGAGGTGAATGGGAAGGATTAGAAATTTTGGATGGAGGCGGGGTAGCTGAAATTGAAGATTTGCAAAATTCATCATGTAAGCTAATTGAGTTGACTGCAATTAGCCATGAGGGTTGTAAATGGGTGTTGTGAACCCAATCATTACGTCTGTTCCAGATATTCCATAAAACTGTAAGAAAAAGACCAAATTTATCAGGAGAAAGTGTAGAGGCTGCTTCTTCCAACCATTGTAAGGGTGAAGGAGCTGAGCTCTTATAAATAGAGATAGGAAAACCACTAATTTGGAGGCCTTCAGCTGCCCCAGTACAGTCACGAATCGCATGTAAAATTGATTCCGAATGATTACCACAGATAGAGCATAACCCCGAGCTGGTTGAAAAGGCTAGCATTTTAGTACCAACTGGAAGGGCATCAGATGCCATACGCCAGCCAAAAGTTTTAATTTTGGGTAAAGCTTTTATTTTGGATAAATATTTCCAGAACCGAGTAGTTGGCTGAGGCTGTGAAAGAGGGCGTTGTAGGAAAATATATCCAGAGCGAACTGAGTAGATACCTGAATCATTGGGAGACCATAAAATTGAATCCCGATGATTATTTATGATGGGGATACGGAGAATGGCATCCGCATCAGTTGGATTGAAATAATTGTACACCTTTACCGTATCCCAAGCAGTTTGATTGCGGATCATGAAATCCCGACATCGAATGTGAAATTCATCAGAAATTTCATAGTCCCCAGTTAGCACAATTGGGGACGACCCACCCCATATATCTTTGTGTATTCTGATATTACTGTTTATACCTGGGCGATGAAGAAAACCAGGGAAAAGGCGCTGAAGAGCGTTGAATATACCTTGCCAAGCAAAGGAGCCCCTACTAGGTTTCATCGCATCCAGAATATTGCCTGAAGGGAAATATTTAGATCGGTATATTTGTCCTAGTAAAGAATCTGGTTCGCAAATTAGTTTCCAAATTTGCTTACCCAAAAGAGCAATGTTGAAGTCATGTAGGTCTTTAAAGCCCATACCACCAGCGGATTTGGGTAAACATATCCGATTCCATGGTAACATATGCCAACCATTTTTGTTGGATTTACCAGTCCACCAGTATTGGCGGATTGATGTAGTCATGTCGTCGATGATATTGTGTGGTAGAAGGTAGCAAGACATCACATATTGTGGGAGAGATTGTAGAACAGCTTTAATAAAAATCTCTCTACCACTAAAGGATAGGAGGTGTTTGTCCCAGCTAGAGAGACGATCATGTACTTTATCACGTACAAAGCCTAAGGATTCAATTTTGTTTTTTCCTATAAGAAGCGGGATGCCAAGGTATACTCCGGGATTAGAAACTTCACGTACTTGTAAAAGGCTATTGAGAGCATTCCTTGTTGCAGAAGGTGTACGTGGGTTATAGAAAATTGTTGATTTTTCAAAATTTATAGCTTGACCAGATGCATTAGCATAAACTTGAAGAGCATTTTTCAGAAGGGATGCTTCAGATTGATTGGTATTTATAAATACCATACAATCATCAGCAAAAAGTAAGTGGTTAACTTTGGGCCCATGCTTACATGCACCTAGGCCGGGAAGAATATTAGTTTGTTGAGCGGCAGCTAAGTAAGCCGAAAGTCCTTGAGTGCAGAATAGAAAAAGAAAAGGGGAAAGAGGATCCCCCTGTCGAAGACCACGTTGAGGGTAAAATATTGGTGAAAAGGAATTATTAATTTTAACCGAGAAGGAAACCGTGGAAATACAACGCATTATAAGTTCAATCCAACCTGGTGCAAAACCCATTCGAGTCAATGACGTTTGCAAGAAAAGACCATTCAACTCTATCGAAAGCTTTTTCCATATCAAGCTTGAGAGCAGCTCCTTGTGAGGATTTAGTCGCACCGGAGTTGATATTGTGAATTATTTCATGCGCAACAAGAATATTATCCGAGATGTTGCGTCCCTGAACAAAGGCGGCTTGATTAGGGCTAATACAAAGAGGTATAGCCTGTTTCAATCTATTAACAATTGTTTTCGCAACAATTTTATAGAGAACAGTACATAAGCTTATTGGTCTGAGTTGTTTCATGGATGTTGGGTCCTGAACTTTGGGTATTAGCACTAGTATAGTTTTGTTGACTAAGGACATATCTGCTTTACCATTTAAAAGATCCATACAATGATTAAGAACATCATCACCAACTGTGTCCCAGTGTTGTCTAAAGAAGCTACTAGGCAGGCCATCTGCACCCGGAGCCTTCCTAGGGTCAATATCTTTAAAGGCATGTAGAATTTCTTCTTTGGAAAACGGCTTTAGAAGGTTGTCGTTAATAGAAGAATTAATGGAGGGTTGGATTTTATCAAGAATGAGATTCGATAATTGGGGGTTAGAAGTTGTGAATAGGTTTTTAAAATAATTCGAAGCGATATCCATTATCTCAGATTCAGAGGTACACCAATTAGAATTGGCGTCATAGAGGCCTTTGATTGAATTTTTCTTATAACGATTAGTAGCTCTGGCATGAAAGAATTT
The DNA here is from genome assembly GCA_958450335.1 of Hibiscus tridactylites. Lineage (NCBI taxonomy): Eukaryota > Viridiplantae > Streptophyta > Magnoliopsida > Malvales > Malvaceae > Hibiscus > Hibiscus tridactylites. The sequence goes on along the minus strand of OY288275.1, from coordinate 46,178,438 downwards.
GGTATTTTTGTCTCCCTGGGCTAGCCAAAGAGTTCGGGATCTTTGGGCCCAATAAGTTTCTTGTTCGGTTAAGAGATTATTTAATTCCGTTCTATAGTTTAAATAAGTTTGTTTATTTGTGACTGTTAAGGGGCGATAGAGGAGTTTGTTTATTTTTTTGGTAAGGAATTTAATACGTCCTGTTGTTTTGAAACGTTGTTGATTTTGCCAATCATCTAAGTATAGTCCTACCGCTTTAATTTTATTAATGGCTGAACCAGGGGTATCTACCCATGCTCGTTTGATTGTTTGGATGTTGTCTTTATTATTAGCCCAACAACTTTCAAATCTGAAGTTTTTAGGGATATGTGTTTTGATTGTATTATTAGGTTTATCGAACTCAAGAAGGAGGAAACAGTGGTCGGATTTTGCGACATATTTTGTAATTATACAATGACTAGGGTAGAGATCTTTCCATTCGTAGTTAGCTACAAAACGGTCAAGACGTTCATGAATAACCGGGGTTAAAGGCCCTACTTTCGTCCATGTAAACCATCCCGAGGTTGGTTTGCAGTCAAATAATTTGTTTCGGATAAGGCAATTTCTAAAATTTTTTATTTGGGATCTAGCTCTCCGTGGACCCCCTTGTTTTTCCGAATCTGTTAGGATCTCATTAAGATCTCCTCCGATAAGCCAAGGTTTATTTTTAGTAGAAGTGTGTAAGGAATCAATTAATTCCCATGTTTTATATTTTTGGCTAGTTTCCGAAAAACCATGTATTCCAGTGAAAAACATAGTACTATTATTGTTAGTAATTTGAATGTGAATATAACGCAGCGAATAGGAAATTAAACTTATATTGATATCTTTTGCAGCGAATAATGAAATACCGGAACACCCTTCCGAGGGGGGGATAGAAATAATGTCTAACATACCTAATGATAGACATAAGCGGTTACAATCCGCATTATTTAATTTGGTTTCACATAAAAATATAATATTAGGGTTGGTACGTTGGACATAGTCTCGGAGATGTTGAACCGTCGGGGCTTGTCCTAGGCCCTGACAGTTCCAGCAGAGGATCTTCATTTTGCTCGGCGGGGCTGGGAGTCAGCCGCCGCCGGAGAGTTTTTAGAGCTGCTCATCCCAGCTTTTGGAGTAGATCCTGATTGTTTGGATTTTTTCGGCGGGAGCGAAACTTGTATTGGGGAGCGGTGTTTCATGCCTCGGTTATTTTGGATTGGTGCGGGTGCTGGTGCAGGAGCTGGAACAGGAGCAGGTGCAGGGGCTGTATCATTTGGGTAAGTTTTTAGCAACCACTGATTAAAATCGTTGAAAAGTGAATTAGTGGGATTAGAAGGCTTACTCGATTCAGAGTCGAATTTTTTGATTTGGTCGGCAGTAGGACTGGGAACACCATAGTCATCATTGGTTTCCCAATCATCATCAGAACCATCTTCCGGAATTGGGTAGATTGTAGTCAGGGGTTGAGGCTCAAGAGGAGCCTTTTGTTTCAAATCAGCAGGGGGATCAGAGACCGTATTAGGACCATCTTCTATTGTCATGTCGACATTCTGAGCTTCTTCGGTAACTTGTTCCGTAAATGAGGCTGCATCACCTTCATTTAGAGAACCTTTAATTTGAAAAAATAATAATATTAGAGGTTTGTAACAGTTTGTAATAGGGATGATAAAAGAGTTAAGTGAGTTACCCAAGTTGTTCTGGTTATTTGGAGGAACTGTGGGATTGACCGGTATAGCTGGGTTATTCATCGGGTTTGCTACAAAAATGTTAGGGGAATAGAAATTTAAAATGAAGTTTGATAAAGAAGAATAAGGAAAATCAGATGTAATTGTATTAGATGAGAAACATATACCATTAACTGGAGGAACATTTGGATTCAGATTCGGTTCTACAGTACGAATGCGCCCACGGATTCCAACTGGGCGACGTCTAGGAGGAAGATAACGGAGCCATTCTCCGTATTGCAGTTTGCTGGGGTCAAGAGAAGATCGTTGGGGACAATTCTCTAAGGTATGACTGATAATTCCACAACCCGGGTAGAGAGTTGGAAGTCGTTCATATTGGAGACGACACATAATTGTGTTCTCACCGGAGCCAATGAACACAAATCGAGTAACTGGTCTTGTTATGTTGAGAAAGATTTCAACTCGGAGGAATTCTACCATATTTCCATCAACTTTGCGGGTATCCGTTCGGAGAACATTGCCTACCATCGAACCTAAGGCATGTCCCACCAGATGGGAACGATCTAAATCATCAAAGAGTGAATCGGGAAGGGAGAAAATTCTGATCCAGATACGCATTGTGTTAAAGTTGTAGTCATTTAAGGATTTGGCTGGAACGTATTCTGTGACTGCAAGCCATTCATCCTTGTACAACCAAGGTCCGCGGTTGAGAATTTCATAGCAATTCTTAACTTCTTTAAACTTGATCTTGAGAAAGTTGTCTTGTATCACTGAGAATGATACAACTTCATTGGGCTTCCAGATCCCTTCAAAAGCATTAATGACAGCGGAAATATCTAATGGTTTAGAAGATATGAAGCGACCAACGATAAAGAGTTTTGGATCCTCCTTGAGAAAATCGAAATCAGGAGTATAGCGAAGCTTTGATTCTTCATTGGTGAGGCTGATCGAATTGAGTTGGGGGATGGAAGAGGAGGAAGCCATTGAGGGAAGACGAAGGTATGAAAGAGACGAATGATTAAAAAGTTGTGGTGGCTTAGGATAATTAGAGTATGAATATATAAGGGTAGCTAGTATAGTTAGGGCATGGAATTCATGGAAAGTGGGATTATAGAGGAAAATATGGAAGAATGACGATTGTGATTGATAGGACTTTCTGAAAATAGAAGATGTATTATGTGAAATATTTTCCTTAAATGAAAAATTAATTATAAATAGGAGGGAAGTAATGGGAATTATTAAAGGAAAGAAGGTTGAATATTGAGAAAAGTTATGGTAAATATTTAAAGGAAATAATAAGAGAAATTGATTAAAAAATTGAATGTATAATGTGGTTAATCTTTGGGATAGCAGGACGAATTTTTTAATAAAGTTAAAACTTTTAAATATTGGGTATTGAAAGCTGGAAAAAAAATTGGTAGAGCAATTGTAAGGAGATTTATTTTGTAGCAACTGAAAAAAAAAATTCAATAAATGTATAGCTGTTACTAGATTGGGAGCGTAAGTTAATGAAATTGATTTAAATAAGAGATTTGACTGGAATAAACAAAGTAATAGTAGAAAACTAAAATAGTCATAAATCGTAATTGACACTATTTTAAAAGGATATTTATTAAAGATTGTAGAGACAATATAGTAAAGGGAGGTTGAATTTGATAAATTGAATAGAGATTGAAATTTGTAATGCTTTATGAGATTAATCACATCTAATTTATTGATAACAATCATATTCCTGCAAAAAGATTGGGAAGCAAAAGTGGAAATAAATTTAATATAGATTTGAATATTAGAACGGAGATTTAATGAGCATTGAATAGTAGGATAAAATTTTAGGAAACTTTGAAAAATAGAGTAAATTACGGGGGAATTCAGAGTTGATGGAGAAGGCTGGAAAAGGCGGAAGGGAGTAAAAGCTGGAACGATTTTTTGTAAGGTCAACTTGAGTAATATTGAAAATTTTGTAGAGAAAATTTGATATATGATTGGGAGTTTCCTTCTAGAAAGGATTGATTTAGAATCCCAGAAATGGGCTTGTGAAATATCACCTAATAAGGTGTAGATTAAGGATATGTTTACCAAATATAGCAGTAAGCAGTTATCAATTGGAAAAAAGAAAAGGAAAACGGAAAATAGAGGAAACAGAAAATAAAAATTACAGACCCATGGGAGAGGAGAGGCGGGAATAAGAAGATTAATACATACCAAACGAGCAAAATAAAAAATGGGGATAAAATAATAGGAATTAAATTAAAAAAACTGAGGTAAAGAAGTAACCCATTGGGAGAGAAGCAGCCATTCAGGAGTAGCCTTGAGGTAGCTTGTAAAAGTGCAACCGATTGTGAGGCATAGAGGTAGACATCAACAGAGAACAAAGAGGCAAAACAAACAACATGAGTAACTCGAAAGCCTTTGATAAAATTGGTAAAGCAAAAGAAAAGAGTGGACATGTGTAGAATATACAAGAGCATAAAGAATGAGAAATTTGTGATAGTGGGATATCCATGGGATTTAATAAGATGCAGCAGAACAGTTTGAGAACCATTATTTTGGCCAATGGATATTATACTGATGAGCCTCGAGTGCAGACACAAAAAGTGAGCAGGATGCATGGAATTTGAAATAGATAAACTAAAATGGAAGTGTAAATGGCATATATACAGAAGATAACACATATGATCAGAGTGAAAATGGTCTAGAAATACAGGAGTATTGATAACACAGAGGGTGTTGAAAGTGAAGAACTTGGCATATATAGCTGAGGAGAGGACATCATTAAATCCAGTTAAATTCTTATTCATCCAATAATAGACATGTTGTTTAGAGAATAGAGGGATGTTATGAGGAAACCATATCATTCGTTTATTAAGTTTAATGGATATTCCCAGTAAATGGGCTTGAAGTAAAATCCCTAGGAGGGCTTGATAAACATCAAAGAGATGAGTAGAACTAAAAATTGAAAAGTTCATGATTGTGTTAGGCAGAGTAGAATATATGAAAAAATTATGATCCCAGTTATTAACATCATAGAAAAGGAACAACTCATAGAACAAAAACCAAGAATTTAAAGGTAATGGATTAGATGCAACATATGAGAAAAGATCAAACTGAAACATAAACAACCCAGTAATAGTAATAGAACAGAAAATATATGAGGAAAATGAAGCTACCTGGACTGGGAAAAACACAAACGGCAAACCCAAACCATTTGTAGCAGAAAATGGAAAACTTTTAAAGGATGTTTTAGAAACTAACTGTAAAAAAATATACATAGAGCTTGTTATCAGAAAGAGAAGCCAAAAAAGAAGGGGAGAATAAGGGGAGAAAGCAAACCCTAGCCATCATTGGACGACGAATTTGGATGACCGCCGCCACCAATCTTCACAGTGAGTAAATCTTGTGACGGAGGGACTGAGAAATGAAGCAGATCTACAAAGTAAAAAAAGATTAGAAGGTAAAGATTGTATAAAAAAATAGGGTAATAGGAGAAAAGAAAAAAAAGACTACGGAAGTCCTTAATGTAGCAGCAGAGAACAGCCGCCATAGACAACCAGGCTTCATGAATCACTGAGAATAGGGGAGAAGAAAAAGGTTTAGATCCTAAATCAGATGAGAAAAAGGCCAAAGTTGATTCCAACTTAATTGCATGTTGACAAGGAGATCTGCAGATCAAAAAAAGAAAATAAATCAAAGCACCGTTTGGTAAAAAAATTAAAAAAAACTGGAAAAAATAAAAGAAGAGAGATAGAATCCAAGACTGTTTTGAGATTGGGGAGCCCTTCTTTATTCCTCCGAACGGAAAGGAAAGAGGAAGGGTTGGATAACGCCCCGAAAAGATGACAGTATAGCGAAGGAATCTTGCCGCCATCACTCAGATCATTGGTTTTAACCATCGGCGTCAAAAGGGAGTTAGGGTTCATGAACCAAAACCGAATAGGAGTTAGAAAAAAACATACAGGAGACAGATTAAGAGAAAAGAAACAAAAAGAAAACCACTTACCACCCAGATCTGGAAAAAACCGATGAGAGAATTCCATAACAGAGTGGAAAAATGGAGTATATGAAATGAGAAAACAAAGCGAAGCCGGAAACCATGAGAAACAAAGAAACCAACAGTTAGTAAAATTGATATAAAATAAAACATGATTATGTAAAGATGGGAAAAAGTGTAGAGGCGTGGGATGACTCCCTTGTGATTCATCCCGAATTCCAAGGGAGAAAAGATAACTTGCATAACCGGCTGAAGCAGAAGAGCCGTAAGGGGGAGGGGAAACGGTGGATGAAGAAAATCCACCTGGAAAACCGGAACCTACAAGAACCAAAAAAACCCTGAAAAAATTGAGAGAAAAAAGAGAGCCATCCCACACCCGTTGGAATTTTAACTGAGTAAAAAGTACAGAAATTGAGGTTTTGCAATATAATTGTGTTGAAAAGCTCCTAATCAATTACATGAACTCCCAAAAATGAATTGAAACTTGTTTTACAGTCCTTTTAGTAGAGGTTTCGGACGAGCAGGTCGAAATGGGCCTTTCAATGGACCCGTTGGAATTTTAAATGAGTAAAAACTACAGAAATTGAGGTTTTTCAATATAATTGTGTTGAAAAGCTCCTAATAAATTATTTGAACTCCTAATATTTGAATAAAACATTTTTGCGGTTGTTTTTGTAGAGGTTTCGGACGAGCAGGTCTAAATGGGCCTTTCAATGGACCCGTTGGAATTTTATCTTAGTAAAAAGTATAAAATTGAGGTTTTTCAATATAATTGTGTTTAAAAGCTCATAATCAATTATTTGAACTCCCAATATTTGAATAAAACATTTTGCGGTCCTTTTTGTAGAGGTTTCGGACGAGCAGGTCTAAATGGGCCTTTCAATGGACCCGTTGGAATTTTAACTGAGTAAAAAGTACAGAAATTGAGGTTTTGCAATATAATTGTGTTGAAAAGCTCCTAATAAATTTTTTGAACTCCTAATATTTGAATAAAACATTTTTGCGGTCCTTTTTGCAAAGGTTTCGGACGAGCAGGTCCAAATGGGCCTTTCAATGGACCCGTTGGAATTTTAACTGAGTAAAAAGTACAGAAATTGAGGTTTTGCAATATAATTGTGTTGAAAAGCTCCTAATCAATTACATGAACTCCTAAAATTTGATTGAAACTTGTTTTGCAGTCCTTTTGTAGAGGTTTCGACGAGCCGGTCGAAATGGGCCTTTCAATGGACCCGTTGGTATTTTAACTGAGTAAAAAGTACAGAAATTGAGGTTTTGCAATATAATTGTGTTGAAAAGCTCCTAATCAATTATTTGAACTCCTAATATTTGATTAAAACTTGTTTTGCAGTCCTTTTTGTGGAGGTTTCGGACGAGCGGGTCGAAATGGGCCTTTCAATGGACCCGTTGGAATTTTAACTGAGTAAAAAGTACAGAAATTGAGGTTTTGCAATATAATTGTGTTGAAAAGCTCCTAATCAATTACATGAACTCCTAAAATTGAATTGAAACTTGTTTTGCAGTCCTTTTAGTAGAGGATTCGGACGAGCAGGTCGAAATGGGCCTTTCAATGGACCCGTTGGAATTTTAAATGAGTAAAAAGCACAGAAGTTGAGGTTTTTCAATATAATTGTGTTGAAAAGCTCCTAATAAATTATTCGAACTCCTAATATTTGAATAAAACATTTTTGCGGTTGTTTTTGTAGAGGTTTCGGACGAGCAGGTCTAAATGGGCCTTTCAATGGACCCGTTGGAATTTTATCTTAGTAAAAAGTATAAAATTGAGGTTTTTCAATATAATTGTGTTTAAAAGCTCATAATCAATTATTTGAACTCCTAATATTTGATTAAAATTGTTTTGCGTTCGTTTTTGTAGAGGTTTTGGACGAGCAGGTCTAAATGGGCCTTTCAATGGATCCGTTGGAATTTTAACTGAGTAAAAAGTATAAAATTGAGGTTTTTCAATATAATTGTTTTTAAAAGCTCATAATCAATTATTTGAAATCCCAATATTTGAATAAAACATTTTTGCGGTCCTTTTTGTAGAGGTTTCGGACGAGCAGGTCTAAATGGGCCTTTCAATGGACCCATTGGGATTTTAACTGAGTAAAAAGTACAGAAATTGAGGTTTGGCAATATAATTGTGTTGAAAAGCTCCTAATCAATTACATGAACTCCTAAAATTTGATTAAAACTTGTTTTGCGGTCCTTTTAGTAGAGGTTTCGGACGAGCAGGTCGAAATGGGCCTTTCAATGGACCCGTTGGAATTTTAAATGAGTAAAAGGTAAAAAGTTTGAGGTTTTGCAATATAATTGTGTTGAAAAGCTCCTAATCAATTATTTGAACTACTAATATTTGAATAAAACATTTTTGAGGTCCTTTTTGTAGAGGTTTCGGACGAGCAGGTCTAAATGGGCCTTTCAATGGACCTGTTGGAATTTTAACTGAGTAAAAAGTACAGAAATTAAGGTTTTGCAATATAATTGTGTTGAAAAGCTCCTAATCAATTATTTGAACTCCTAATATTTGAATAAAACATTTTTGTGGTCCTTTTTGTAGAGGTTTCGGACGAGCAGGTCAAAATGGGCCTTTCAATGGACCCGTTGGAATTTTAACTGAGTAAAAATTATAGAAATTGAGGTTTTGCAATATAATTGTGTTAAAAAGCTCGTAATCAATTACATGAACTCCTAAAATTTGATTAAAACTTGTTTTGCAGTCCTTTTGTAGAGGTTTCGACGAACGGGTCGAAATGGGCCTTTCAATGGACCCGTTGGAATTTTAACTGAGTAAAAAGTACAGAAATTGCGGTTTTGCAATATAATTGTGTTGAAAAGCTCCTAATCAATTATTTGAACTCCTAATATTTGAATAAAACTGTTTTGCGGTCGTTTTTGTAGAGGTTTTGGACGAGCAGGTCTAAATGGGCCTTTAAATGGACCCGTTGGAATTTTATCAGAGTAAAAAGTATAAAATTGAGGTTTTTCAATATAATTGTGTTTAAAAGCTCCTAATCAATTATTTGAACTCCTAATATTTGAATAAAACATTTTTGTGGTCCTTTTTGTAGAGGTTTCAGACGAGCAGGTCTAAATGGGCCTTTCAATGGACCCGTTGGAATTTTAACTGAGTAAAAAGTACAGAAATTGAGGTTTTGCAATATAATTGTGTTGAAAAGCTCCTAATCAATTATTTGAACTCCTAATATTTGAATAAAACATTTTTGAGGTCCTTTTTGTAGAGGTTTCGGACGAGCAGGTCAAAATAGGCCTTTCAATGGACCCGTTGGAATTTTAACTGAGTAAAAATTACAGAAATTGAGGTTTTGCAATATAATTGTGTTAAAAAGCTCGTAATCAATTACATGAACTCCTAAAATTTGATTAAAACTTGTTTTGCAGTCCTTTTGTAGAGGTTTCGACGAACGGGTCGAAATGGGCCTTTCAATGGACCCGTTGGAATTTTAACTGAGTAAAAAGTACAGAAATTGCGGTTTTGCAATATAATTGTGTTGAAAAGTTCCTAATCAATTATTTGAACTCCTAATATTTGAATAAAACCGTTTTGCGGTCGTTTTTGTAGAGGTTTCGGACGAGCAGGTCTAAATGGGCCTTTAAATGGACCCGTTGGAATTTTATCAGAGTAAAAAGTATAAAATTGAGGTTTTTCAATATAATTGTGTTTAAAAGCTCCTAATCAATTATTTGAACTCCTAATATTTGAATAAAACATTTTTGTGGTCCTTTTTGTAGAGGTTTCAGACGAGCAGGTCTAAATGGGCCTTTCAATGGACCCGTTGGAATTTTAACTGAGTAAAAAGTACAGAAATTGAGGTTTTGCAATATAATTGTGTTGAAAAGCTCCTAATCAATTATTTGAACTCCTAATATTTGAATTAAACATTTTTGCGGTCCTTTTTGTCGAGGTTTCGGACGAGCAGGCCTAAATGGGCCTTTCAATGGACCCGTTGGAATTTTAACTGAGTAAAAAGTACAGAAATTGAGGTTTTGCAATATAATTGTGTTGAAAAGCTCCTAATCAATTATTTGAACTCCTAATATTTGAATTAAACATTTTTGCGGTCCTTTTTGTAGAGGTTTCGGACGAGCAAGTCTAAATGGGCCTTTCAATGGACCCGGTTGAATTTTAACTGAGTAAAAAGTACAGAAATTGAGGTTTTGCAATGTAATTGTGTTGAAAAGCTTCTAATCAATTATTTGAACTTATAATATTTGAATAAAACATTTTTGCGGTCCTTTTATACATTGAAATAATGTGGTTTGATGCTTTGAAATGCATGATGAAAATGGCTTGATTTAATGCTTTAAAACAGTGGATTAAATGATGAAAATGATGTATATTGGCAAGTGATGTTTTGAAAAGATTAAGGTCACTAAGGTGGTTAAAAGTCCTTGAGTGAGCCTTGTTACTTAAGAACATCAAGGTGGTTAAAAGTCCTTGGATGATTCTTGTTGCGGACACTAAGGTGGTTAAAAGTCCTTAGGTGATCCTTCCATGGTGTTTAAAAGTCCATGGGGCCATGGTGTTTAAAAGTCCATGGGGCCAAGGTGTTTAAAAGTCCTTGGGGCCAAGGTGTTTAAAAGTTCTTGGGGTGATTCAAGCAATGGACACAAAGGTGGTTAAAAGTCCTTGTGTGGTCCTCATTCATGGTGTTTAAAAGTCCATGGCCAAGGTGTTTAAAAGTCCTTGGGAAAGTTGTTGAACTTGTTTTATGAAATGGAATTTGTCACTTGAGCCAATATGACATGTTATGTATGTAAGAAGCATGAGATGCTTGTTTTGATGTTTATGTTGAAGCATGAGATTGCTTGTTTTAAGTATGCTTTTGAGCATGTGGAAAGGTTGATTTTAAGCATGTTTATAAATGGTTTTGATTGCATTATTGAATGGTTTTTAAAGAGCATGCCTCACTAAGCTTTTGCTTACGCTCTCTACGTTTTCTTAATTCAATAATGCAGAGCATTAGAGAACCTTGAGGGGCAGCAAGAAGGGCAAGAATTCAAGTACAAGTAAAGCTCAATGTATGGAAGGTTTTTGTTAAACATTTAGCTTTTGGGTGATTTGGCAATGGGGGACCAATGTGTATGTTTTGGGAGGTGTTTGGAACTCCCTAAGTATGTTGAATGATGGTTTGAATGCTGGTTTTTTGATTGGATCATTACATGCTTGTTTTGTAAGTTTTGTGTTTTGAATAGCTAGCTTGTGTAGGAAGCATGCCTATAGAATTGGGGCTTTTTGCATATGACGTTAGATTGTTGATTTGATGATGCCTATAAGTCATATATATGTTGAATTGCATGCTGGTAAAGTTTGGTGACATTTGGAGCATGTTTGATTGATCTATTGCATGTTTTGGAATGCATTTTGCTGCAATCTGTGCAGGCGTTTCGGAAAAGTGTGCACCGTTTCAGAACGGGTGCCTTGCATGAACCCAGGCGTCCGAAACGGTATGCACCGTTTCGAAACGGTTTGGCCTCTGCCAAGCCCATGTTCCGGAACCCGTTGCGGAACGGCCCGTGTTTCGGAACGGGGTCTACCTGTTTCGGAACGGTCGACCGTTGGGGGCTGACATGGGCAGTTATATGTTTTGATTTGTTTGCGTTTTGGTCCTGAATCTTGTTTGTTCAATTGCTTGAGCTTGGGAAGTCCTTTTGAGCTGAAATTTCACAGAGAAGCATGAAACCTGACTAATTTCAAGTTGGTAACTTTAATTTGGGTTAAGTCCTTTTAATTATCAGAAATTACAATTTGGTCCCTAAAGTTGTAATTTGTTCAATTGGGTCCCTGTTTGATCTCTGATGCTTGTGATCTTTGAGTATGATGTTTGTGTGATCACAATTAGGACTAATGTGCATCTAGACAAGATTAAAAGAAAAAAAAGGGTCGTTAATCAAGGTTGACTTTCGGGTTGACTTTGGTTTTCCCCGTGTGACTTTCTTAATTCAGGTCAACCGTCTAGACCGGGTTAAGGGGGTTACAATAATTGTGTTGAAAAGCTCCTAATAAATTATTTGAAATCCTAATATTTGAATAAAACATTTTTGCGGTTGTTTTTGTAGAGGTTTCGGACAAGCAGGTCTAAATGGGCCTTTCAATGGACCCGTTGGAATTTTATCTTTGTAAAAGGTATAAAATTGAGGTTTTTCAATATAATTGTGTTTAAAAGCTCATAATCAATTATTTGAACTCCCAATATTTGAATAAAACATTTTTGCGGTTCTTTTTGTAGAGGTTTCGGACGAGCAGGTCTAAATGGGCCTTTCAATGGACACGTTGGAATTTTAACTGAGTAAAAAGTACAGAAATTGAGGTTTTGCAATATAATTGTGTTGAAAAGCTCCTAATCAATTATTTGAACTCCTAATATTTGAATAAAACATTTTTGCGGTCCTTTTTGTAGAGGTTTCGGATGAGCAGGTCCAAATGGGCCTTTCAATGGACCCGTTGGAATTTTAACTGAGTAAAAAGTACAGAAATTGAGGTTTTGCAATATAATTGTGTTGAAAAGCTCCTAATCAATTACATGAACTCCTAAAATTTGATTAAAACTTGTTTTGCAGTCCTTTTTGTAGAGGTTTCGGACGAGCGGGTCGAAATGGGCCTTTCAATGGACCCGTTGGAATTTTAACTGAGTAAAAAGTATAGAAATTGCGGTTTTGCAATATAATTGTGTTGAAAAGCTCCTAATAAATTATTTGAACTCCTAATATTTGATTAAAACTTGTTTTGCAGTCCTTTTTGTAGAGGTTTCGGACGAGCTGGTCTAAATGGGCCTTTCAATGGACCCGTTGGAATTTTAACTGAGTAAAAATTATAGAACTTGCGGTTTTGCAATATAATTGTGTTGAAAAGCTCCTAATCAATTACATGAATTCCTAAAATTTGATTAAAACTTGTTTTGTAGTCCTTTTTGTAGATGTTTCAGACGAGCGGGTCGAAATGGGTCTTTCAATGGATCCGTTTGAATTTTAACTGAGTGAAAAGTACATAAATTGAAGTTTTGCAATATAATTGTGTTGAAAAGCTCCTAATCAATTACATGAACTCCTAAAATTTGATTAAAACTTGTTTTGCAGTCCTTTTTGTAGAGGTATCGGACGAGCGGGTCAAAATGGGCCTTTCAATGGACCCGTTGGAATTTTAAATGAGTAAAAAGTACAGAAACTGAGGTTTTGCAATATAATTGTGTTGAAAAGCTTCGAATCAATTATTTGAACTCCTAATATTTGAATAAAACATTTTTGCGGTCTTTTTTGTAGAGGTTTCGGACGAGCAGGTCTAAATGGGCCTTTCAATGGACCCGTTGGAATTTTAACTGAGTAAAAAGTACGGAAATTGAGGTTTTGCAATATAATTGTGTTGAAAAGCTCCTAATCAATTACATGAACTCCTAAAATTTGATTAAAACTTGTTTTGTGGTCCTTTTTGTAGAGGTTTCGGACAAGCGGGTCGAAATGGGCCTTTCAATGGACCCGTTGGAATTTTAAATGAGTAAAAAGTACAGAAATTGAGGTTTTGCAATATAATTGTGTTGAAAAGCTCCTTATCAATTATTTGAACTCCTAATATTTGAATAAAACATTTTTGCGGTCCTATTTGTAGAGGTTTCGGACAAGCATGTCTAAATGGGACTTTCAATGGACCCGTTAGAATATTAACTGAGTAAAAAGTACATAAATTGAGGTTTTTCAATATAATTGTGTTTAAAAGCTCATAATCAATTATTTGAACTCCCAATATTTGAATAAAACATTTTTGCGGTTCTTTTTGTAGAGGTTTCGGACGAGCAGGTCTAAATGGGCCTTTCAATGGACCCGTTGGAATTTTAACTGAGTAAAAAGTACAGAAATTGAGGTTTTGCAATATAATTGTGTTGAAAAGCTCCTAATCAATTATTTGAACTCCTAATATTTGAATAAAACATTTTTGCGGTCCTTTTTGTAGAGGTTTCGGATGAGCAGGTCCAAATGGGCCTTTCAATGGACCCGTTGGAATTTTAAATGAGTAAAAAGTACAGAAATTGAGGTTTTGCAATATAATTGTGTTGAAAAGCTCCTAATTAATTACATGAACTCCTAAAATTTGATTAAAACTTGTTTTGCAGTCCTTTTTGTAGAGGTTTCGGACGAGCGGGTCGAAATGGGCCTTTCAATGGACCCGTTGGAATTTTAACTGAGTAAAAAGTATAGAAATTGCGGTTTTGCAATATAATTGTGTTGAAAAGCTCCTAATAAATTATTTGAACTCCTAATATTTGATTAAAACTTGTTTTGCAGCCCTTTTTGTAGAGGTTTCGGACGAGCAGGTCTAAATGGGCCTTTCAATGGACCCGTTGGAATTTTAACTGAGTAAAAAGTATAGAACTTGCGGTTTTGCAATATAATTGTGTTGAAAAGCTCCTAATCAATTACATGAATTCCTAAAATTTGATTAAAACTTGTTTTGCAGTCCTTTTTGTAGAGGTTTCAGACGAGCGGGTCGAAATGGGCCTTTCAATGGATCCGTTTGAATTTTAACTAAGTAAAAAGTACATAAATTGAAGTTTTGCAATATAATTGTGTTGAAAAGCTCCAAATCAATTACATGAACTCCAAAAATTTGATTAAAACTTGTTTTGCAGTCCTTTTTGTAGAGGTTTCGGACGAGCGGGTCAAAATGGGCCTTTCAATGGACCCGTTGGAATTTTAAATGAGTAAAAAGTACAGAAACTGAGGTTTTGCAATATAATTGTGTTGAAAAGCTTCGAATCAATTATTTGAACTCCTAATATTTGAATAAAACATTTTTGCGGTCTTTTTTGTATAGGTTTCGGACGAGCAGGTCTAAATGGGCCTTTCAATGGACCCGTTGGAATTTTAACTGAGTAAAAAGTACGGAAATTGAGGTTTTGCAATATAATTGTGTTGAAAAGCTCCTAATCAATTACATGAACTCCTAAAATTTGATTAAAACTTGTTTTGTAGTCCTTTTTGTAGAGGTTTCGGACAAGCGGGTCGAAATGGGCCTTTCAATGGACCCGTTGGAATTTTAAATGAGTAAAAAGTACAGAAATTGAGGTTTTGCAATATAATTGTGTTGAAAAGCTCCTTATCAATTATTTGAACTCCTAATATTTGAATAAACATTTTTGCGGTCCTATTTGTAGAGGTTTCGGACAAGCAGGTCTAAATGGGCCTTTCAATGAACCCGTTAGAATATTAACTGAGTAAAAAGTTCATAAATTGAGGTTTTGCAATATAATTGTGTTGAAAAGCTCTTAATCAATTACATGAACTCCTAAAATTTGATTAAAACATGTTTTGCAGTCCTTTTTGTAGAGGTTTCGGATGAGCGGGTCGAAATGGGCCTTTCAATGGACCCGTTGGAATTTTAACTGAGTAAAAGTACATAAATTGCGGTTTTGCAATATAATTGTGTTGAAAAGCTCCTAATAAATTATTTGAACTCCTAATATTTGATTAAAACTTGTTCTGCGGTCCTTTTTGTAGAGGTTTCAGACGAGCAGGTCTAAATGGGCCTTTCAATGGACCCGTTGGAATTTTAACTGAGTAAAAAGTACAGAAATTGCGGTTTTGCAATATAATTGTGTTGAAAAGCTCCTAATAAATTACATGAACTCCTAAAATTTGATTAACATTTGTTTTGCAGTCCTTTTTGTAGAGGTTTCGGATGAGCGGGTCGAAATGGGCCTTTCAATGGACCCGTTGGAATTTTAAATGAGTAAAAAGTACAGAAATTGAGGTTTTGCAATACAATTGTGTTGAAAAGCTCCTAATCAATTATTTGAACTCCTAATATTTGAATAAAACATTTTTGCGGTCCTTTTTGTAGAGGTTTCGGACGAGCAGGTCTAAATGGGCCTTTCAATGGACCCGTTGGAATTTTAAATGAGTGAAACGTACAGAAATTGAGGTTTTGCAATATAATTGTGTTGAAAAGCTCCTAATCAATTATTTGAACTCCTAATATTTGACTAAAAGATTTTTGCGGTCCTTTTTGTAGAGGTTTCAGACGAGCGGGTCGAAATGGGCCTTTCAATGGACTCGTTGGAATTTTAACTGAGTAAAAATTATAGAAATTGAGGTTTTGCAATATAATTGTGTTGAAAAGCTCCTAATAAATTATTTGAACTCCTAATATTTGAATAAAACCTTTTTGCGGTCCTTTTTGTAGAGGTTTCGGACGAGCAGGTCTAAATGGGCCTTTCAATGGACCCGTTGGAATTTTATCTAAGTGAAAAGTGTAAAATAGAGATTTTTCAATATAATTGTGTTAAAAAGCAGCTAATCAATTATTATAACTCCTAATATTTGAATAAAACATTTTTGCGGTCCTTTTTGTAGAGGTTTTAGACGAGCAGGTCTAAATGGGCCTTTCAATGGACCCGTTGGAATTTTAACTTAGTAAAAAGTACAGAAATTGAGGTTTTGCAATATAATTGTGTTGAAAAGATCCTAATCAATTACATGAACTCCTAAAATTTGATTAAAATTTGTTTTGCAGTCCTTATTGTAGAGGTTTCGAACGACCGGGTCGAAATGGGCCTTTCAATGGACCCGTTGGAATTTTAACTGAGTAAAATGTACAGAAATTGAGGTTTTGCAATATAATTGTGTTGAAAAGCTCCTAATAAATTACATGAACTCCTGAAATTTGATTAAAACTTGTTTTGCTGTCCTTTTTGTAGAGGTTTCGGACGAGCGGGTCGAAATGGGCCTTTCAATGGACCCGTTGGAATTTTAACTGAGTAAAAAGTACAGAAATTGAGGTTTTGCAATATAATTGTGTTGAAAAGCTCCTAATAAATTACATGAACTCCTAAAATTTGATTAAAACTTGTTTTGCAGTCCTTTTTGTAGAGGTTTCGGACGAGCGAGTCGAAATGGGCCTTTCAATGGACCCGTTGGAATTTTAACTGAGTAAAAAGTACAAAAATTGAAGTTTTGCAGTATAATTGTATTGAAAAGCTCCTAATCAATTACATGAACTCCTAAAATTGGATTAAAACTTGTTTTGCAGTCCTTTTAATAGAGGTTTCGGACGAGCAGGTCGAAATGGGACTTTCAATGGACACGTTGGAATTTTAAATGAGTAAAAAGTACAGAAATTGAGGTTTTGCAATAAAATTGTGTTGAAAAGCTCCTAATCAATTACATGAACTCCTAAAATTTGATTAAAACTTGTTTTGCGGTCCTTTTAGTAGAGGTTTCGGACGACCAGGTCGAAATGGGCCATTCAATGGACCCGTTGGAATTTTAAATGAGTAAAAAGTACAGAAATTGAGGTTTTGCAATATAATTTTGTTGAAAAGCTCCTAATTAATTAACTGAACTCCTAAAATTTGATTAAAACTTGTTTTGCAGTCCTTTTTGTAGAGGTTTCGGACGAGCATGTCGAAATGGGCCTTTCAATGGACCCGTTGGAATTTTAATTGAGTAAAAAGTACAGAAATTGAGGTTTTGCAATATAATTTTGTTGAAAAGCTCCTAATTAATTACATGAACTCCTAAAATTTGATTAAAACTTGTTTTGCAGTCCTTCTTGTAGAGGTTTCGGACAAGCATGTCGAAATGGGCCTTTCAATGAACCCGTTGGAATTTTAACTGAGTAAAAAGTACATAAATTGAGGTTTTGCAATATAATTGTGTTGAAAAGCTCCTAATCAATTACATGAACTCCTAAAATTTGATTAAAACTTGTTTTGCAGTCCTTCTTGTAGAGGTTTCAGAGAAGCGGTCGAAATGGGCCTTTCAATGGACCCGTTGGAATTTTAAATGAGTAAAAAGTACAGAAATTGAGGTTTTGCAATATAATTGTGTTGAAAACCTCCTAATAAATTATTTGAACTCCTAATATTCGAGTGAAACATTTTTGCGGTCCATTTTGTAGAGGTTT
Organism: Hibiscus tridactylites; assembly: GCA_958450335.1. NCBI lineage: Eukaryota > Viridiplantae > Streptophyta > Magnoliopsida > Malvales > Malvaceae > Hibiscus > Hibiscus tridactylites. Next base: position 46,160,848 of record OY288275.1, on the reverse strand, counting down.
CGGACGAGCAGGTCTAAATGGGCCTTTCAATGGACCCATTGGAATTTTAACTGAGTAAAAAGTACAGAAATTGAGGTTTTGCAATATAATTGTGTTGAAAAGCTCCTAATAAATTATTTGAACTCCTAATATTTGAATAAAAGATTTTTACGGTCCTTTTTGTAGAGGTTTCGGATGAGCAGGTCTAAATGGGCCTTTCAATGGACCCGTTGGAATTTGAATAAATAAAAAGTACAGAAATTGAGGTTTTGCAATATAATTGTGTTGAAAAGCTCCTAATCAATTACATGAACTCCTAAAATTTGATTAAAACTTGTTTTGCAGTCCTTTTTGTAGAGTTTTCGGACGAGCGGGGCGAAATGGGCCTCTCAATTGACCCGTTGGAATTTTAACTGTGTAAAAGTACATAAATTGAGGTTTTGCAATATAATTGTGTTGAAAAGCTCCTAATCAATTATTTGAACTCCTAATATTTGATTAAAACTTGTTTTGCGGTCCTTTTTTGTAGCGGTTTCGGACGAGCAGGTCTAAATGGGCCTTTCAATGGACCCGTTGGAATTTTAACTGAGTAAAAAGTACAGAAATTGCGGTTTTGCAATATAATTGTGTTGAAAAGCTCCTAATCAATTACATGAACTCCTAAAATTTGATTAAAACTTGTTTTGCAGTCCTTTTTGTAGAGCTTTCGGAGGAGCGGTCGAAATGGGCCTTTCAATGGACCCGTTGGAATTTTAAATGAGTAAAAAGTACAGAAATTGAGGTTTTGCAATATAATTGTGTTGAAAAGGTCCTAATAAATTATTTGAACTCCTAATATTCGAGTAAAACATTTTTGCGGTCCTTTTTTGTAGAGGTTTCGGATGAGCAGGTCTAAATGGGCCTTTCAATGGACCCGTTGGAATTTTAACTGAGTAAAAAGTACAGAAATTGAGGTTTTCCAATATAATTGTGTTGAAAAGCTCCTAATCAATTACATTAACTCCTAAAATTTTATTAAAACTTGTATGTAGTCCTTTTTGTAGAGGTTTCGGACGAGCGGGTCGAAATGCGCCTTTCAATGAACCCATTGGAATTTTAAATGAGTAAAAAGTAAAGAAATTGAGGTTTTGCATTATAATTGTGTTGAAAAGCTCCTAATCAATTATTTGAACACCTAATATTTGAATAAAACATTTTTGCGGTCCTTTTTGTAGAGGTTTCGGACGAGCAGGTCTAAATGGGCCTTTCAATGTACCTGTTGGAATTTTAACTGAGTAAAAAGTACAGAAATATAGGTTTTACAATATAATTGTTTTGAAAAGCTCCAAATCAATTATTTGAACTCCTAATATTTGAATAAAACATTTTTGCGGTCCTTTTTGTAGAGTTTTCAGACGAGCAGGTCTAAATGGGCCTTTCAATGGACCCGTTGGAATTTTATCTGAGTAAAAAGTATACAATAGAGGTTTTTCAATATAATTGTGTTTAAAAGCTCCTAATCAATTATTTGAAATCCTAATATTTGAATAAAACATTTTTGCGGTCCTTTTTGTAGAGGTTTCGGACAAGCAGGTCTAAATGGGCCTTTCAATGGACCCGTTGGAATTTTAACTGAGTAAAAAGTATAGAAATTGAGGTTTTGTAATATAATTGTGTTAAAAAGCTCCTAATCAATTACATGAACTCCTAAAATTTGATTAAAACTTGTTTTGCAGTTCTTTTGTAGAGTATTCGGACGAGCGGGTCGAATTGGGTCTTTCAATGGACCCGTTGAAATTTTAAATGAGTAAAAACTACAGAAATTGAGGTTTTGCAATATAATTGTGTTGAAAAGCTCCTAATCAATTATTTGAACTCCTAATACTTGAATAAAACATTTTTGCGGTCCTTTTTGTAGAGGTTTCGGACGAGAAGGTCGAAATGGGCCTTTCAATGGACCCGTTGGAATTTTAACTGAGTAAAAAGTACAGAAATTGAGGTTTTGCAATATAATTGTGTTGAAAAGCTCCTAATAATTACATGAACTCTTAAAATTTAATTTAAAACTTGTTTTGCAGTCCTTTTTGTAGAGGTTTCGTACGAGCAGGTCGAAATGGGCCTTTCAATGGACCCGTTGGAATTTTAACTGAGTAAAAAGTACAGAAATTGAGGTTTTGCAATTTAATTGTGTTGAAAAGCTCCTAACCAATTACATGAACTCCTAAAATTTGATTAAAACTTGTTTTGCAGTCCTTTTTGTAGAGGTTTCGGACGAGCGGGTCGAAATGGGCCATTCAATGGACCCGTTGGAATTTTAACTGAGTAAAAGTACATAAATTGCAGTTTTGCAATAAAATTGTGTTGAAAAGCTCCTAATCAATTATTTGAACTCCTAATATTAGAATAAACTTTTTTACAGTCCTTTTTGTAGAGGTTTTGGACGAGCAGGTCTAAATGGGCCATTCAATGGACCCGTTGGAATTTTAACTGAGTAAAAAGTACAAAAATTGAGGTTTTGCAATATAATTGTGTTGAAAAGCTGCTAATAAATTACATGAACTCCTAAAATTTGATTAAAACTTGTTTTGCAGTCCTTTTTGTAGAGGTTTCGGAAGAGCCGGTCGAAATGGGCCTTTCAATGGACCCGTTGGAATTTTAAATGAGTAAAAAGTACAGAATTTGAGGTTTTGCAATATAATTGTGTTGAAAAGCTCCTAATCAATTATTTGAACTCCTAATATTTGAATAAAACATTTTTGCGGTCCTTTTTGTAGAGGTTTCGGACGAGCAGGTCCAAATGGGCCTTTCATTGGAACCGTTGGAATTTTAACTGAGTAAAAATTACAGAAATTGTGGTTTTGCAATATAATTGTTATGAAAAGCTCCTAATCAATTACATGAACTCCTAAAATTTTATTAAAACTTGTTTTACAGTCTTTTTTTGTAGAGGTTTCGGACGAGCAGGTCGAAATGGGCCTTTCAATGGACCATTTGGAATTTTAAATGAGTAAAAAGTACAGAAATTGAGGTTTTGCAATATAATCTGTTGAAAAGCTCCTAATCAATTATTTGAATTTCTAATATTTGAATAAAACAATTTTTGTTGTCCTTTTTGTAGAAGTTTCAGACTAGCAGGTCTAAATGGGCCTTTCAATGGACCCGTTGGAATTTTATCTGAGTAAAAAGTTCAGAAATTGAGGTTTTGCAATATAATTGTGTTGAAAAACTCCTAATCAATTATTTGAACTCCTAATATTTGAATAAATCATTTTTGCGATCCTTTTTTGTAGAGGTTTCGGACGAGCAGGTCTAAATGGTTCTTTCAATGGACCCGTTGGAATTTTAACTAAGTAAAAAGTACATAAATTGAGGTTTTACAATATAATTGTGTTGAAAAGCTCCTAATCAATTACATGAACTCCTAAAATTTGATTAAAATTTGTTTTGCAGACCTTTTTTTAGAGGTTTCGAACGAGCGGGTCGAAATGGGCCTTTCAATGGACCCGTTGGAATTTTAACTTAGTAAAATGTACAGAAATTGAGGTTTTGCAATATAATTGTGTTGAAAAGCTCCTAATCAATTACATGAACTCCTAAAATTTGATTAAAACTTGTTTTACAATCCTTTTTGTAGAGGTTTCGGACGAGGGGTTCGAAATGGGCCTTTCAATGGACCCGTTGGAATTTTAACTGAGTAAAAATTACAAAAATTGAGGTTTTGCAATATAATTGTGTTGAAAAGCTCCTAATCAATTACATGAAATCCTAAAATTGGATTAAAACTTGTTTTGCAGTCCTTTTAGTAGAGGTTTCGGACGAGCAGGTCGAAATGGGCCTTTCAATGGACCCGTTGGAATTTTAAATGAGTAAAAAGTACAGACATTGAGGTTTTGCAATAAAATTGTGTTGATGAGCTCCTAATCAATTACATGAACTCCTAGAATTTGATTAAAACTTGTTTTGCGGTCCTTTTAGTAGAGGTTTCGGACGAGCAGGTCGAAATGGGTCTTTCAATGGACCCGTTGGAATTTTAAATGAGTAAAAAGTACAGAAATTGAGGTTTTGCAATATAATTGTGTTGAAAAGCTCCTAATCAATTATTTGAACTCCTAATATTTGATTTAAACTTTTTTTGCGGTCCTTTTTGTAGAGGTTTCGGACGAACAGGTCTAAATGGGCCTTTCAATGGACCCGTTGGAATTTTAACTGAGTAAAAAGTACAGAAATTGAGGTTTTGCAATATAATTTTGTTGAAAAGCTCCTAATTAATTACATGAACTCCTAAAATTTGATTAAAACTTGTTTTGCAGTCCTTTTTGTAGAGGTGTCGGACGAGCATGTCGAAATGGGCCTTTCAATGGACCCGTTGGAATTTAACAGAGTAAAAAGTACATAAATTAAGGTTTTGCAATATAATTGTGTTGAAAAGCTCCTAATAAATTATTTGAACTCCTAATATTCGAGTAAAACATTTTTGCGGTCCTTTTTGTAGAGGTTTCGGACGAGCAGGTCTAAATGGGCCTTTCAATGGACCCGTTATTATTTTAACTGAGTAAAAAGTATAGAAATTGAGGTTTTGCAATATAATTGTGCTAAAAAGCTCCTAATAAATTATTTGAACTCCTAATATTTGAATAAAAGATTTTTGCGGTCCTTTTTGTAGAGGTTTCGGATGAGCAGGTCTAAATGGGCCTTTCAATGGACCCGTTGGAATTTGAATTAAGTAAAAAGTACAAAAATTGAGGTTTTGCAATATAATTGTGTTGAAAATCTCCTAATCAATTACATGAACTCCTAAAATTTGATTAAAACTTGTTTTGCAGTCCTTTTTGTAGAGGTTTCGGACGAGCGGGTCGAAATGGGCCTTTCAATGGACCCTTTGGAATTTTAATTGATTAAAAAGTATAGAAATTGTTGTTTTGCAATATAATTATGTTGAAAAGCTCCTAATCAATTATTTGAACTCCTAATATTTGATTAAAACTTGTTTTGCGGTCGTTTTTGTAGAGGTTTCGGACGAGCAGGTCTAAATGGGCCTTTCAATGGACCCGTTGGAATTTTAACTGAGTAAAAAGTACAGAAATTGCGTTTTTGCAATATAATTGTGTTGCAAAGCTCCCAATCAATTATTTGAACTTTTAATATTTGAATAAAACATTTTTGCGGTCCTTTTTGTAGAGGTTTCGGTCGAGCAGGTCGAAATGGGCCTTTCAATGGACCCGTTGGAATTTTAACTGAGTAAAAAGTGCAGAAATTGAGGTTTTGCAATATAATTGTGTTGAAAAGCTCCTAATTAATTACATGAACTCTTAAAATTTGATTAAAACTTGTTTTGCAATCCTTTTTGTAGAGGTTTCGGACGAGCAGGTCGAAATGGGCCTTTCAATGGACCCGTTGGAATTTTAACTGAGTAAAAAGTACAGAAATTGAGGTTTTGCAATATATTTGTGTTGAAAAGCTCCGAACCAATTACATGAACTCCTAAGATTTGATTAAAACTTGTTTTGCATTCCTTTTTGTAGAGGTTTCGGACGAGCGGGTCGAAATGGGCCATTAAATGGAACCGTTGGAATTTTAACTGAGTAAAAGTACATAAATTGCAGTTTTGCAATAAAATTGTGTTGAAAAGCTCCTAATATATTAATTGAACTCCTAATATTAGAATAAACATTTTTGCCGTCCTTTTTGTAGAGGTTTCGGACGAGCAGGTCTAAATGAGCCTTTCAATGGACCCGTTGGAATTTTAACTAAGTAAAAAATACAAAAATTAAGGTTTTGCAATATAATTGTGTTGAAAAGCTCCTAATCAATTACATGAACTCCTAAAATTTGATTAAAACTTGTTTTACAGTCCTTTTTGTAGAGGTTTCGGACGAGCGGGTTGAAATGGGCCTTTCAATGGACCCGTTGGAATTTTAAATGAGTAAAAAGTACATAAATTGAGGTTTTGCAATATAATTGTGTTGAATAGCTCCTAATCAATTATTTGAACTCCTAATATTTGAATAAAACTTTTTTGCGGTCCTTTTTGTAGAGGTTTCGGACGAGCAGGTCTAAATGGGCCTTTTAGTGGACCCGTTAGAATTTTAACTGAGTAAAAAGTACAGAAATTGAGGTTTTGCAATATAATTGTGTTGAAAAGCTCCTAATGAATTACATGAACTCCTAAAATTTGATTAAAACTTGTTTTGCAGTCCTTTTTTGTAGAGTTTTCGGACAAGCGGGTCGAAATGGGCCCGTTGGAATTTTAACTGAGTAAAAGTACATAAATTGAGGTTTTGCAATATAATTGTGTTGAAAAGCTCCTAATCAATTATTTGAACTACTAATATTTGATTAAAACTTGTTTTGCGGTCCTTTTTTGTAGAGGTTTCGGACGAGCAGGTCTAAATGGGCCTTTCAATGGACCCGTTGGAATTTTAACTGAGTAAAAAGTACAGAAATTGCGGTTTTACAATATAATTGTGTTGAAAAGCTCCTAATCAATTACATGAACTCCTAAAATTTGATTAAAACTTGTTTTGCAGTCCTTTTTGTAGAGGTTTCGGAGGAGCGGTCGAAATGGGCCTTTCAATGGACCCGTTGGAATTTTAAATGAGTGAAACGTACAGAAATTTAGGTTTTGCAATATAATTGTGTTGAAAAGCTCCTAATAAATTATTTGAACTCCTAAAATTCGAGTCAAACATTTTTGCGGTCCTTTTTGAAGAGGTTTCGGACGAGCAGGTCTAAATGGGCCTTTCAATGGACCCGTTGGAATTTTAACTGAGTAAAAAGTACTGAAATTGAGGTTTTGCAATATAATTGTGTTTAAAAGCTCCTAATAAATTATTTGAACTCCTAATATTCGAGTAAAACATTTTTGCGGTCCTTTTTTGTAGAGGTTTCGGACGAGCAGGTCTAAATGGGCCTTTCAATGGACCCGTTGGAATTTTAACTGAGTAAAAAGTACAGAAATTGAGGTTTTCCAATATAATTGTGTTGAAAAGCTCCTAATCAATTACATGAACTCCTAAAATTTTATTAAAACTTGTTTTGCAGTCCTTTTTGTAGAGGTTTCGGACGAGCGGGTCGAAATTCGCATTTCAATGAACCCGTTGGAATTTTAAATGAGTAAAAAGTACAGAAATTGAGGTTTTGCATTATCATTGTGTTGAAAAGCTCCTAATCAATTATTTGAACTCCTAATATTTGAATAAAACATTTTTGCGGTCCTTTTTGTAGAGGTTTCGGACGAGCAGGTCTAAATGGGCCTTTCAATGGACCTGTTGGAATTTTAACTAAGTAAAAAGTACAGAAATTGAGGTTTTACAATATAATTATGTTGAAAAGCTCCAAATCAATTATTTGAACTCCTAATATTTGAATAAAACATTTTTGCGGTCCTTTTTGTAGAGTTTTCAGACGAGCAGGTCTAAATGGGCCTTTCAATGGACCCGTTGGAATTTTATCTGAGTAAAAATTATAAAATAGAGGTTTTTCAATATAATTGTGTTTAAAAGCTCCTAATCAATTATTTGAACTCCTAATATTTGAATAAAACATTTTTGCGGTCCTTTTTGTAGAGGTTTCGGACGAGCAGGTCTAAATGGGCCTTTCAATGGACCCGTTTGAATTTTAACTGAGTAAAAAGTACATAAATTGAGGTTTTGCAATATAATTGTGTTAAAGATCTCCTAATCAATTACATGAACTCCTAAAATTTGATTAAAACTTGTTTTGCTGTCCTTTTTGTAGAGGTTTCGGATGAGCGGGTCGAAATGGGTCTTTCAATGGACCCGTTGAAATTTTAAATGAGTAAAAACTACAGAAATTGAGGTTTTGCAATATAATTGTGTTGAAAAGCTCCTAATGAATTACATGAACTCCTAAAATTTGATTAAAACTTGTTTTGCAGTCCTTTTTTGTAGAGTTTTCGGACAAGCGGGTCGAAATGGGCCCGTTGGAATTTTAACTGAGTAAAAGTACATAAATTGAGGTTTTGCAATATAATTGTGTTGAAAAGCTCCTAATCAATTATTTGAACTGCTAATATTTGATTAAAACTTGTTTTGCAGTCCTTTTTGTGGAGGTTTCGGACGAGCGGGTCGAAATGGGCCTTTCAATGGACCCGTTGGAATTTTAACTGAGTAAAAAGTACAGAAATTGAGGTTTTGCAATATAATTGTGTTGAAAACCTCCTAATCAATTACATGAACTCCTAAAATTGAATTGAAACTTGTTTTGCAGTCCTTTTAGTAGAGGTTTCGGACGAGCAGGTCGAAATGGGCCTTTCAATGGACCCGTTGGAATTTTAAATGAGTAAAAACTACAGAAATTGAGGTTTTGCAATATAATTGTGTTGAAAAGCTCCTAATCAATTATTTGAACTCCTAATACTTGAATAAAACATTTTTGCGGTCCTTTTTGTAGAGGTTTCGGACGAGCAGGTCTAAATGGGCCTTTCAATGGACCCGTTGGAAATTTAACTGAGTAAAAAGTACAGAAATTGAGGTTTTGCAATATAATTGTGTTGAAAAGCTCCTAATCAATTATTTAAACTCCTAATATTTGAATAAAACAATTTTTGTTGCCCTTTGTTGTAGTGGTTTCAGACTAGCAGGTCTAAATGGGCCTTTCAATGGACCCGTTGGAATTTTATCTGAGTAAAAAGTACAGAAATTGAGGTTTTGCAATATAATTGTGTTGAAAAACTCCTAATCAATTATTTGAACTCCTAATATTTGAAGAAAACATTTTTGCAGTCCTTTTTTGTAGAGGTTTCGGACGAGCAGGTCTAAATGGTTCTTTCAATGGACCCGTTGGAATTTTAACTAAGTAAAAAGTACATAAATTGAGGTTTTACAATATAATTGTGTTGAAAAGCTCCTAATCAATTACATGAGCTCCTAAAATTTGATTAAAATTTGTTTTGCAGTCCTTTTTGTAGAGGTTTCGGACAAGCGGGTCGAAATGGTCCTTTCAATGGACCCGTTGGAATTTTAACTGAGTAAAAAGTACAAAAATTGAGGTTTTGCATTATAATTGTGTTGAAAAGCTCCTAATCAATTACATGAACTCCTAAATTTGGATTAAAACTTGTTTTGCAGTCCTTTTAATAGAGGTTTCGGACGAGCAGGTCGAAATGGGCCTTTCAATGGACCCGTTGGAATTTTAAATGAGTAAAAAGTAAAGAAATTGATGTTTTGCAATAAAATTGTGTTGAAAAGCTCCTAATCAATTACATGAACTCCTAAAATTTGATTAAAACTTGTTTTGCCGTCCTTTTTTGTAGAGGTTTCGGACGAGCAGGTCGAAATGGGCCTTTCAATGGACCCGTTGGAATTTTAAATGAGTAAAAAGTACAGAAATTGAGGTTTTGCAATATAATTGTGTTGAAGAGCTCCTAATCAATTATTTGAACTCCTAATATTTGATTTAAACTTTTTTTGCGATCCTTTTTGTAGAGGTTTCGGACGAGCAGGTCTAAATGGGCCTTTCAATGGACCCATTGGAATTTTAACTGAGTAAAAAGTACAGAAATTGATATTTTGCAATATAATTGTGTTGAAAATCTCCTAATCAATTACATGAACTCCTAAAATTTGATTAAAACTTGTTTTGAAGTCCTTTTTGTAGAGGTTTCGGACGAGCGGGTCGAAATGGGCCTTTCAATGGACCCTTTGGAATTTTAATTGAGTAAAAAGTATAGAAATTGTTGTTTTGCAATATAATTGTGTTGAAAAGCTCCTAATCAATTATTTGAACTCCTAATATTTGATTAAAACTTGTTTTGCGGTTCTTTTTGTAGAGGTTTTGGACGAGCAGGTCTAAATGGGCCTTTCAATGGACCCGTGGGATTTTTAACTGAGTAAAAAGTACAGAAATTGCGTTTTTGCAATATAATTGTGTTGAAAAGCTCCCAATCAATTATTTGAACTTTTAATATTTGAATAAAACATTTTTTCGGTCCTTTTTGTAGAGGTTTCGGACGAGCAGGTCGAAATGGGCCTTTCAATGGACCCGTTGGAATTTTAACTTGAGTAAAAAGTACAGAAATTGAGGTTTTGCAATATAATTGTGTTGAAAAGCTCCTAATTAATTACATGAACTCTTAAAATTTGATTAAAACTTGTTTTGCAATCCTTTTTGTAGAGGTTTCGGATGAGCAGGTCGAAATGGGCCTTTCAATGGACCCGTTGGAATTTTAACTGAGTAAAAAGTACAGAAATTGAGGTTTTGCAATATAATTGTGTTGAAAAGCTCCTAACCAATTACATGAACTCCTAAAATTTGATTAAAACTTGTTTTGCAGTTCTTTTTGTAGAGGTTTCGGACGAGCGGGTCGAAATGGGCCAATCAATGGACCCGTTGGAATTTTAACTGAGTAAAAGTACATAAATTGCGGTTTTGCAATAAAATGTGTTGAAAAGCTCCTAATCAATTATTTGAACTCCTAATATTAGAATAAACATTTTTGCGGTCCTTTTTGTAGAGGTTTCGGACGAGCAGGTCTAAATGAGCCTTTCAATGGACCCGTTGGAATTTTAACTAAGTAAAAAGTACAAAAATTAAGGTTTTGCAATATAATTGTGTTGAAAAGCTCCTAATCTTACATGAACTCCTAAAATTTGATTAAAACTTGTTTTGTAGTCCTTTTTGTAGAGGTTTCGGACGAGTGGGTCGAAATGGTCCTTTCAATGGACCCGTTGGAATTTTAAATGAGTAAAAAGTACATAAATTGAGGTTTTGCAATATAATTGTGTTGAATAGCTCCTAATCAATTATTTGAACTCCTAATATTTGAATAAAACTTTTTTGCGGTCCTTTTTGTAGAGGTTTCGGACGAGCAGGCCTAAATGGGCCTTTCAATGGACCCGTTAGAATTTTAACTGAGTAAAAACTACAGAAATTGAGGTTTTGCAATATAATTATGTTGAAAAGCTCCTAATGAATTACATGAACTCCTAAAATTTGATTAAAACTTGTTTTGCAGTCCTTTTTGTAGAGTTTTCGGACGAGCGGGTCGAAATGGGCCCGTTGGAATTTTAACTGAGTAAAAGTACATAAATTGTTGTTTTGCAATATAATTGTGTTGAAAAGCTCCTAATCAATTATTTGAACTCCTAATATTTGATTAACACTTGTTTTGCGGTCCTTTTTTGTAGAGGTTTCGGACGAGCAGGTCTAAATGGGCCTTTCAATGGACCCGTTGGAATTTTAACTGAGTAAAAAGTACAGAAATTGCGGTTTTGCAATATAATTGTGTTGAAAAGCTCCTAATCAATTACATGAACTCCTAAAATTTGATTAAAACTTGTTTTGCAGTCCTTTTTGTAGAGGTATCGGAGGAGCGGTCGAAATGGGCCTTTCAATGGACCCGTTGGAATTTTAAATGAATAAAAAGTACAGAAATTGAGGTTTTGCAATATAATTGTGTTGAAAAGGTCCTAATAAATTATTTGAACTCCTAATATTCGAGTAAAACATTTTTGCGGTCCTTTTTTGTAAAGGTTTCGGACGAGCAGGTCTAAATGGGCCTTTCAATGGACCCGTTGGAATTTTAACTGAGTAAAAAGTACAGAAATTGAGGTTTTCCAATATAATTGTGTTGAAAAGCTCCTAATCAATTACATGAACTCCTAAAATTTTATTAAAACTTGTATGCAGTCCTTTTTGTAGAGGTTTCGGACGAGCGGGTCGAAATGCGCCTTTCAATGAACCCGTTGGAATTTTAAATGAGTAAAAAGTACAGAAATTGAGGTTTTGCATTATAATTTTGTTGAAAAGCTCCTAATCAATTATTTGAACTCCTAATATTTGAATAAAACATTTTTGCGGTCCTTTTTGTAGAGGTTTCGGACGAGCAGGTCTAAATGGGACTTTCAATGTACCTGTTGGAATTTTAACTGAGTAAAAAGTACAGAAATATAGGTTTTACAATATAATTGTTTTGAAAAGCTCCAAATCAATTATTTGAACTCCTAATATTTGAATAAAACATTTTTGCGGTCCTTTTTGTAGAGTTTTCAGACGAGCAGGTCTAAATGGGCCTTTCAATGGACCCGTTGGAATTTTATCTGAGTAAAAAGTATACAATAGAGGTTTTTCAATATAATTGTGTTTAAAAGCTCCTAATCAATTATTTGAACTCCTAATATTTGAATAAAACATTTTTGCGGTCCTTTTTGTAGAGGTTTCGGACGAGCAGGTCTAAATGGGCCTTTCAATGGACCCGTTGGAATTTTAACTGAGTAAAAAGTACAGAAATTGAGGTTTTGCAATATAATTGTGTTAAAAAGCTCCTAATCAATTACATGAACTCCTAAAATTTGATTAAAACTTGTTTTGCAGTCCTTTTGTAGAGTATTCGGACGAGCGGGTCGAATTGGGTCTTTCAATGGACCCGTTGAAATTTTAAATGAGTAAAAACTACAGAAATTGAGGTTTTGCAATATAATTGTGTTGAAAAGCTCCTAATCAATTATTTGAACTCCTAATACTTGAATAAAACATTTTTGCGGTCCTTTTTGTAGAGGTTTCGGACGAGCAGGTCGAAATGGGTCTTTCAATGGACCCGTTGGAATTTTAACTGAGTAAAAAGTACAGAAATTGAGGTTTTGCAATATAATTGTGTTGAAAAGCTCCTAATTAATTACATGAACTCTTAAAATTTAATTTAAAACTTGTTTTGCAGTCCTTTTTGTAGAGGTTTCGTACGAGCAGGTCGAAATGGGCCTTTCAATGGACCCGTTGGAATTTTAACTGAGTAAAAAGTACAGAAATTGAGGTTTTGCAATTTAATTGTGTTGAAAAGCTCCTAACCAATTACATGAACTCCTAAAATTTGATTAAAACTTGTTTTGCAGTCCTTTTTGTAGAGGATTCGGACGAGCGGGTCGAAATGGGCCATTCAATGGACCCGTTGGAATTTTAACTGAGTAAAAGTACATAAATTGCAGTTTTGCAATAAAATTGTGTTGAAAAGCTCCTAATCAATTATTTGAACTCCTAATATTAGAATAAACTTTTTTACAGTCCTTTTTGTAGAGGTTTTGGACGAGCAGGTCTAAATGGGCCATTCAATGGACCCGTTGGAATTTTAACTGAGTAAAAAGTACAAAATTGAGGTTTTGCAATATAATTGTGTTGAAAAGCTGCTAATAAATTACATGAACTCCTAAAATTTGATTAAAACTTGTTTTGCAGTCCTTTTTGTAGAGGTTTCGGAAGAGCCGGTCGAAATGGGCCTTTCAATGGACCCGTTGGAATTTTAAATGAGTAAAAAGTACAGAATTTGAGGTTTTGCAATATAATTGTGTTGAAAAGCTCCTAATCAATTATTTGAACTCCTAATATTTGAATAAAACATTTTTGCGGTCCTTTTTGTAGAGGTTTCGGACGAGCAGGTCCAAATGGGCCTTTCATTGGACCCGTTGGAATTTTAACTGAGTAAAAATTACAGAAATTGTGGTTTTGCAATATAATTGTTATGAAAAGCTCCTAATCAATTACATGAACTCCTAAAATTTTATTAAAACTTGTTTTACAGTCTTTTTTTGTAGAGGTTTCGGACGAGCAGGTCGAAATGGGCCTTTCAATGGACCATTTGGAATTTTAAATGAGTAAAAAGTACAGAAATTGAGGTTTTGCAATATAATTCTGTTGAAAAGCTCCTAATCAATTATTTGAATTCCTAATATTTGAATAAAACAATTTTTGTTGTCCTTTTTGTAGAAGTTTCAGACTAGCAGGTCTAAATGGACCTTTCAATGGACCCGTTGGAATTTTATCTGAGTAAAAAGTTCAGAAATTGAGGTTTTGCAATATAATTGTGTTGAAAAACTCCTAATCAATTATTTGAACTCCTAATATTTGAATAAATCATTTTTGCGATCCTTTTTTGTAGAGGTTTCGGACGAGCAGGTCTAAATGGTTCTTTCAATGGACCCGTTGGAATTTTAACTAAGTAAAAAGTACATAAATTGAGGTTTTACAATATAATTGTGTTGAAAAGCTCCTAATCAATTACATGAACTCCTAAAATTTGATTAAAATTTGTTTTGCAGTCCTTTTTGTAGAGGTTTCGAACGAGCGGGTCGAAATGGGCCTTTCAATGGACCCGTTGGAATTTTAACTTAGTAAAATGTACAGAAATTGAGGTTTTGCAATATAATTGTGTTGAAAAGCTCCTAATCAATTACATGAACTCCTAATATTTGATTAAAACTTGTTTTGCAGTCCTTTTTGTAGTGGTTTCGGACGAGCGGGTCGAAATGGGCCTTTCAATGGACCCGTTGGAATTTTAACTGAGTAAAAAGTACAGAAATTGAGGTTTTGCAATATAATTGTGTTGAAAAGCTCCTAATCAATTACATGAACTCCTAAAATTTGATTAAAACTTGTTTTGCAATCCTTTTTGTAGAGGTTTCGGACGAGCGGGTCGAAATGGGCCTTTCAATGGACCCGTTGGAATTTTAACTGAGTAAAAATTACAAAAATTGAGGTTTTGCAATATAATTGTGTTGAAAAGCTCCTAATCAATTACATGAAATCCTAAAATTGGATTAAAACTTGTTTTGCTGTCCTTTTAGTAGAGGTTTCGGACGAGCAGGTCGAAATGGGCCTTTCAATGGACCCGTTGGAATTTTAAATGAGTAAAAAGTACAGACATTGAGGTTTTGCAATAAAATTGTGTTGAAGAGCTCCTAATCAATTACATTAACTCCTAGAATTTGATTAAAACTTGTTTTGCGGTCCTTTTAGTAGAGGTTTCGGACGAGCAGGTCGAAATGGGTCTTTCAATGGACCCGTTGGAATTTTAAATGAGTAAAAAGTACAGAAATTGAGGTTTTGCAATATAATTGTGTTGAAAAGCTCCTAATCAATTATTTGAACTCCTAATATTTGATTTAAACTTTTTTTGCGGTCCTTTTTGTAGAGGTTTCGGACGAACAGGTCTAAATGGGCCTTTCAATGGACCCGTTGGAATTTTAACTGAGTAAAAAGTACAGAAATTGAGGTTTTGCAATATAATTTTGTTGAAAAGCTCCTAATTAATTACATGAACTCCTAAAATTTGATTAAAACTTGTTTTGCAGTCCTTTTTGTAGAGGTGTCGGACGAGCATGTCGAAATGGGCCTTTCAATGGACCCGTTGGAATTTTAACAGAGTAAAAAGTACATAAATTAAGGTTTTGCAATATAATTGTGTTGAAAAGCTCCTAATAAATTATTTGAACTCCTAATATTCGAGTAAAACATTTTTGCGGTCCTTTTTGTAGAGGTTTCGGACGAGCAGGTCTAAATGGGCCTTTCAATGGACCCGTTATTATTTTAACTAAGTAAAAAGTACAGAAATTGAGGTTTTGCAATATAATTGTGCTAAAAAGCTCCTAATAAATTATTTGAACTCCTAATATTTGAATAAAAGATTTTTGCGGTCCTTTTTGTAGAGGTTTCGGATGAGCAGGTCTAAATGGGCCTTTCAATGGACCCGTTGGAATTTGAATTAAGTAAAAAGCACAAAAATTGAGGTTTTGCAATATAATTGTGTTGAAAATCTCCTAATCAATTACATGAACTCCTAAAATTTGATTAAAACTTGTTTTGCAGTCCTTTTTGTAGAGGTTTCGGACGAGCGGGTCGAAATGGGCCTTTCAATGGACCCGTTGGAATTTTAACTGAGTAAAAAGTACAGAAATTGCGTTTTTGCAATATAATTGTGTTGAAAAGCTCCCAATCAATTATTTGAACTTTTAATATTTGAATAAAACATTTTTGCGGTCCTTTTTGTAGAGGTTTCGGACGAGTAGGTCCAAATGGGCCTTTCAATGGACCCGTTGGAATTTTAACTGAGTAAAAAGTGCAGAAATTGAGGTTTTGCAATATAATTGTGTTGAAAAGCTCCTAATTAATTACATGAACTCTTAAAATTTGATTAAAACTTGTTTTGCAATCCTTTTTGTAGAGGTGTCGGACGAGCAGGTCGAAATGGGCCTTTCAATGGACCCGTTGGAATTTTAACTGAGTAAAAAGTACAGAAATTGAGGTTTTGCAATATATTTGTGTTGAAAAGCTCCGAACCAATTACATGAACTCCTAAAATTTGATTAAAACTTGTTTTGCAGTCCTTTTTGTAGAGGTTTCGGACGAGCGGGTCGAAATGGGCCATTAAATGGAACCGTTGGAATTTTAACTGAGTAAAAGTACATAAATTGCAGTTTTGCAATAAAATTGTGTTGAAAAGCTCCTAATATATTAATTGAACTCCTAATATTAGAATAAACATTTTTGCCGTCCTTTTTGTAGAGGTTTCGGACGAGCAGGTCTAAATGAGCCTTTCAATGGACCCGTTGGAATTTTAACTAAGTAAAATATACAAAAATTAAGGTTTTGCAATATAATTGTGTTGAAAAGCTCCTAATCAATTACATGAACTCCTAAAATTTGATTAAAACTTGTTTTACAGTCCTTTTTGTAGAGGTTTCGGACGAGCGGGTTGAAAAGGGCCTTTCAATGGACCCATTGGAATTTTAAATGAGTAAAAAGTACATAAATTGAGGTTTTGCAATATAATTGTGTTGAATAGCTCCTAATAATTTATTTGAACTCCTAATATTTGAATAAAACTTTTTTGCGGTCCTTTTTGTAGAGGTTTCGGACGAGCAGGTCTAAATGGGCCTCTCAATGGACCCGTTGGAATTTTAACTGAGTAAAAGTACCTAAATTGAGGTTTTGCAATATAATTGTGTTGAAAAGCTCCTAATCAATTATTTGAACTCCTAATATTTGACTAAAACTTGTTTTGCGGTCCTTTTTTGTAGCGGTTTCGGACGAGCAGGTCTAAATGGGCCTTTCAATGGACCCGTTGGAATTTTAACTAAGTAAAAAGTACAGAAATTGCGGTTTTGCAATATAATTGTGTTGAAAAGCTCCTAATGAATTACATGAACTCCTAAAATTTGATTAAAACTTGTTTTGCAGTCCTTTTTTTAGAGGTTTGGGAGGAGTGGTCGAAATGGGCCTTTCAATGGACCCGTTGGAATTTTAAATGAGTAAAAAGTACATAAATTGAGGTTTTGCAATATAATTGTGTTGAAAAGCTCCTAATAAATTATTTGAACTCCTAATATTCGAGTAAAACATTTTTGCGGTCCTTTTTTGTAGAGGTTTCGGACGAGCAGGTCTAAATGGGCCTTTCAATGGACCCGTTGGAATTTTAACTGAGTAAAAAGTACAGAAATTGAGGTTTTCCAATATAATTGTGTTGAAAAGCTCCTAATCAATTACATGAACTCCTAAAATTTTATTAAAACTTGTTTTGCAGTCCTTTTTGTAGAGGTTTCGGACGAGCGGGTCGAAATTCACATTTCAATGAACCCGTTGGAATTTTAAATGAGTAAAAAGTACAGAAATTGAGGTTTTGCATTATAATTGTGTTGAAAAGCTCCTAATCAATTATTTGAACTCCTAATATTTGAATAAAACATTTTTGCGGTCCTTTTTGTAGAGGTTTCGGACGAGCAGGTCTAAATGGGCCTTTCAATGGACCTGTTGGAATTTTAACTAAGTAAAAAGTACAGAAATTGAGGTTTTACAATATAATTATGTTGAAAAGCTCCAAATCAATTATTTGAACTCCTAATATTTGAATAAAACATTTTTGCGGTCTTTTTTGTAGAGTTTTCAGACGAGCAGGTCTAAATGGGCCTTTCAATGGACCCGTTGGAATTTTATCTGAGTAAAAATTATAAAATAGAGGTTTTTCAATATAATTGTGTTAGAAAGCTCCTAATCAATTATTTGAACTCCTAATATTTGAATAAAACATTTTTGCGGTCCTTTTTGTAGAGGTTTCGGACGAGCAGGTCTAAATGGGCCTTTCAGTGGACCCGTTTGAATTTTAACTGAGTAAAAAGTACATAAATTGAGGTTTTGCAATATAATTGTTTAAAGATCTCCTAATCAATTACATGAACTCCTAAAATTTGATTAAAACTTGTTTTGCTGTCCTTTTTGTAGAGGTTTCGGATGAGCGGGTCGAAATGGGTCTTTCAATGGACCCGTTGAAATTTTAAATGAGTAAAAACTACAGAAATTGAGGTTTTGCAATATAATTGTGTTGAAAAGCTCCTAATCAATTATTTGAACTCCTAATACTTGAATAAGACATTTTTGCGGTCCTTTTTGTAGAGGTTTCGGACGAGCAGGTCTAAATGGGCCTTTCAATGGACCCGTTGGAAATTTAATTGAG
This sequence comes from Hibiscus tridactylites, assembly GCA_958450335.1. Taxonomy (NCBI): domain Eukaryota; kingdom Viridiplantae; phylum Streptophyta; class Magnoliopsida; order Malvales; family Malvaceae; genus Hibiscus; species Hibiscus tridactylites. Next base: position 46,142,655 of record OY288275.1, on the reverse strand, counting down.
TAAAAAGTACAAAAATTGAGGTTTTGCAATATAATTGTGTTGAAAAGCTCCTAATCAATTATTTAAACTCCTAATATTTGAATAAAACAATTTTTGTTGTCCTTTTTGTAGTGGTTTCAGACTAGCAGGTCTAAATGGGCCTTTCAATGGACCCGTTGGAATTTTATCTGAGTAAAAAGTACAGAAATTGAGGTTTTGCAATATAATTGTGTTGAAAAACTCCTAATCAATTATTTGAACTCCTAATATTTGAAGAAAACATTTTTGCAGTCCTTTTTTGTAGAGGTTTCGGACGAGCAGGTCTAAATGGTTCTTTCAATGGACCCGTTGGAATTTTAACTAAGTAAAAAGTACATAAATTGAGGTTTTACAATATAATTGTGTTGAAAAGCTCCTAATCAATTACATGAGCTCCTAAAATTTGATTAAAATTTGTTTTGCAGTCCTTTTTGTAGAGGTTTCGAACGAGCGGGTCGAAATGGGCCCTTCAATGGACCCGTTGGAATTTTAACTTAGTAAAACGTACAGAAAATTGAGGTTTTGCAATATAATTGTGTTGAAAAACTCCTAATCAATTACATGAACTCCTAATATTTGATTAAAACTTGTTTTGCAGTCCTTTTTGTAGAGGTTTCGGACGAGCGGGTCGAAATGGGCCTTTCAATGGACCCGTTGGAATTTTAACTGAGTAAAAAGTACAGAAATTGAGGTTTTGCAATATAATTGTGTTGAAAAGCTCCTAATCAATTACATGAACTCCTAAAATTTGATTAAAACTTGTTTTGCAATCCTTTTTGTAGAGGTTTCGGACGAGCGGGTCGAAATGGTCCTTTCAATGGACCCGTTGGAATTTTAACTGAGTAAAAAGTACAAAAATTGAGGTTTTGCATTATAATTGTGTTGAAAAGCTCCTAATCAATTACATGAACTCCTAAATTTGGATTAAAACTTGTTTTGCAGTCCTTTTAATAGAGGTTTCGGACGAGCAGGTCGAAATGGGCCTTTCAATGGACCCGTTGGAATTTTAAATGAGTAAAAAGTAAAGAAATTGATGTTTTGCAATAAAATTGTGTTGAAAAGCTCCTAATCAATTACATGAACTCCTAAAATTTGATTAAAACTTGTTTTGCCGTCCTTTTTTGTAGAGGTTTCGGACGAGCAGGTCGAAATGGGCCTTTCAATGGACCCGTTGGAATTTTAAATGAGTAAAAAGTACAGAAATTGAGGTTTTGCAATATAATTGTGTTGAAGAGCTCCTAATCAATTATTTGAACTCCTAATATTTGATTTAAACTTTTTTTGCGATCCTTTTTGTAGAGGTTTCGGACGAGCAGGTCTAAATGGGCCTTTCAATGGACCCATTGGAATTTTAACTGAGTAAAAAGTACAGAAATTGAGATTTTGCAATATAATTGTGTTGAAAATCTCCTAATCAATTACATGAACTCCTAAAATTTGATTAAAACTTGTTTTGAAGTCCTTTTTGTAGAGGTTTCGGACGAGCGGGTCGAAATGGGCCTTTCAATGGACCCTTTGGAATTTTAATTGAGTAAAAAGTATAGAAATTGTTGTTTTGCAATATAATTGTGTTGAAAAGCTCCTAATCAATTATTTGAACTCCTAATATTTGATTAAAACTTGTTTTGCGGTCCTTTTTGTAGAGGTTTTGGACGAGCAGGTCTAAATGGGCCTTTCAATGGACCCGTGGGATTTTTAACTGAGTAAAAAGTACAGAAATTGCGTTTTTGCAATATAATTGTGTTGAAAAGCTCCCAATCAATTATTTGAACTTTTAATATTTGAATAAAACATTTTTTCGGTCCTTTTTGTAGAGGTTTCGGACGAGCAGGTCGAAATGGGCCTTTCAATGGACCCGTTGGAATTTTAACTTGAGTAAAAAGTACAGAAATTGAGGTTTTGCAATATAATTGTGTTGAAAAGCTCCTAATTAATTACATGAACTCTTAAAATTTGATTAAAACTTGTTTTGCAATCCTTTTTGTAGAGGTTTCGGATGAGCAGGTCGAAATGGGCCTTTCAATGGACCCGTTGGAATTTTAACTGAGTAAAAAGTACAGAAATTGAGGTTTTGCAATATATTTGTGTTGAAAAGCTCCTAACCAATTACATGAACTCCTAAAATTTGATTAAAACTTGTTTTGCAGTTCTTTTTGTAGAGGTTTCGGACGAGCGGGTCGAAATGGGCCAATCAATGGACCCGTTGGAATTTTAACTGAGTAAAAGTACATAAATTGCGGTTTTGCAATAAAATTGTGTTGAAAAGCTCCTAATCAATTATTTGAACTCCTAATATTAGAATAAACATTTTTGCGGTCCTTTTTGTAGAGGTTTCGGACGAGCAGGTCTAAATGAGCCTTTCAATGGACCCGTTGGAATTTTAACTAAGTAAAAAGTACAAAAAATAAGGTTTTGCAATATAATTGTGTTGAAAAGCTCCTAATCAATTACATGAACTCCTAAAATTTGATTAAAACTTGTTTTGTAGTCCTTTTTGTAGAGGTTTCGGACGAGTGGGTCGAAATGGTCCTTTCAATGGACCCGTTGGAATTTTAAATGAGTAAAAAGTACATAAATTGAGGTTTTGCAATATAATTGTGTTGAATAGCTCCTAATCAATTATTTGAACTCCTAATATTTGAATAAAACTTTTTTGCGGTCCTTTTGGTAGAGGTTTCGGACGAGCAGGCCTAAATGGGCCTTTCAATGGACCCGTTAGAATTTTAACTGAGTAAAAACTACAGAAATTGATGTTTTGTAATATAATTGTGTTGAAAAGCTCCTAATGAATTACATGAACTCCTAAAATTTGATTAAAACTTGTTTTGCAGTCCTTTTTGTAGAGTTTTCGGACGAGCGGGTCGAAATGGGCCCGTTGGAATTTTAACTGAGTAAAAGTACATAAATTGAGGTTTTGCAATATAATTGTGTTGAAAAGCTCCTAATCAATTATTTGAACTCCTAATATTTGATTAACACTTGTTTTGCGGTCCTTTTTTGTAGAGGTTTCGGACGAGCAGGTCTAAATGGGCCTTTCAATGGACCCGTTGGAATTTTAACTGAGTAAAAAGTACAGAAATTGCGGTTTTGCAATATAATTGTGTTGAAAAGCTCCTAATCAATTACATGAACTCCTAAAATTTGATTAAAACTTGTTTTGCAGTCCTTTTTGTAGAGGTATCGGAGGAGCGGTCGAAATGGGCCTTTCAATGGACCCGTTGGAATTTTAAATGAATAAAAAGTACAGAATTTGAGGTTTTGCAATATAATTGTGTTGAAAAGCTCCTAATAAATTATTTGAACTCCTAATATTCGAGTAAAACATTTTTGCGGTCCTTTTTGTAGAGGTTTCGGACGAGCAGGTCTAAATGGGCCTTTCAATGGACCCGTTGGAATTTTAACTGAGTAAAAATTACTGAAATTGAGGTTTTGCAATATAATTGTGTTGAAAAGCTCCTAATAAATTATTTGAACTCCTAATATTTGAATAAAAGATTTTTGCGGTCCTTTTTGTAGAGGTTTCGGACGAGCAGTTCTAAATGGGCCTTTCAATGGACCCGTTGGAATTTAAATTGAGTAAAAAGTACAGAAATTGAGGTTTTGCAATATAATTGTGTTGAAAAGCTCCTAATCAATTATTTGAACTCCTAATATTTGATTAAAACTTGTTTTGCGGTCCTTTTTTGTAGCGGTTTTGGACGAGCAGGTCTAAATGGGCCTTTCAACGGACCCGTTGGAATTTTAACTGAGTAAAAAGTACAGAAATTGCGGTTTTGCAATATAATTGTGTTGAAAAGCTCCTAATCAATTATATGAACTCCTAAACTTTGATTAAAACTTGTTTTGCAGTCCATTTTGTAGAGGTTTCGGACGAGCGGGTTGAAATGGGCCTTTCAATGGACCCGTTGGAATTTTAATTGAGTAAAAAGTACAGAAATTGAGGTTTTGCAATATAATTGTGTTGAAAAGCTCCTAAGCAATTATTTGAACTCCTAATATTTGATTAAAACTTGTTTTGCGGTCCTTTTCGTAGAGGTTTCGGACGAGCAGGTCTAAATGGGCCTTTCAAAAGACCCGTTGGAATTTTAAATGAGAAAAAAGTACAAAAATTGCGTTTTTGCAATATAATTGTGTTGAAAAGCTCCCAATCAATTATTTGAACTCTTAATATTTGAATAAAACATTTTTGCGGTCCTTTTTGTAGAGGTTTCGGACGAGCAGGTCGAAATGGTCCTTTCAATGGACCCGTTGAAATTTTAACTGAGTAAAAAGTACAGAAATTGAGGTTTTGCAATATAATTGTGTTGAAAAGCTCCTAATTAATTACATGAACTCCAAAATTTAATTAAAACTTGTTTTGCAGTCCTTTCTGTAGAGGTTTCGGACGAGCTGGTCGAAATGGGCCTTTCAATGGACCCGTTGGAATGTTTAATTGTGTAAAAAGTACAGAAATTGAGGTTTTGCAATATAATTGTGTTGAAAAGCTCCTAACCAATTACATGAACTCCTAGAATTTGATTAAAACTTGTTTTGCAGTCCTTTTTGTAGAGGTTTCGGACGAACGGGTCGAAATGGGCCTTTCAATGGACCCGTTGGAATTTTAACGGAGTAAAAGTACATAAATTGCGGTTTTCCAATATAATTGTGTTGAAAAGCTCCTAATCAATTATTTGAACTACTAATATTAGAATAAACATTTTTGCGGTCCTTTTTGTAGAGGTTTCGGACGAGCAGGTCTAAATGGGCCTTTCAATGGACCCGTTGGAATTTTAACTGAGTAAAAAGTACTGAAATTGAGGTTTTGCAATATAATTTTGTTGAAAAGCTCCTAATAAATTATTTGAACTCCTAATATTTGAATAAAAGATTTTTGCGGTCCTTTTTGTAGAGGTTTCGGACGAGCAGGTCTAAATGGGCCTTTCAATGGACACGTTGGAATTTAAATTGAGTAAAAAGTACAGAAATTGAGGTTTTGTAATTAATTGCGTTGAAAAGCTCCTAATCAATTACATGAACTTCTAAAATTTGATTAAAACTTGTTTTGCAGTCCTTTTCGTAGAGGTTTCGGACGAGCGGGTTGAAATGGGCCTTTCAAAAGACCCGTTGGAATTTTAAATGAGAAAAAGTGCATAAATTGCGGTTTTGCAATATAATTGTGTTGAAAAGCTCCCAAACAATTATTTGAACTCTTAATATTTGAATAAATCATTTTTGCGGTCCTTTTTGTAGAGGTTTCGGACGAGCAGGTCGAAATGGGCCTTTCAATGGACCCGTTGAAATTTTAACTGAGTAAAAAGTACAGAAATTGATGTTTTGCAATATAATTGTGTTGAAAAGCTCCTAATTAATTACATGAACTCCTAAAATTTCATTAAAACTTGTTTTGCAGTCCTTTTTGAAGAGGTTTCGGACGAGCTGGTCGAAATGGGCCTTTCAATGGACCCGTTGGAATTTTAACTGAGTAAAAAGTACAGAAATTGAGGTTTTGCAATATAATTGTGTTGAAAAGCTCCTAACCAATTACATGAACTCCTAGAATTTGATTAAAACTTGTTTTGCAGTCCTTTTTGTAGAGGTTTCGGACGAGCGGGTCGAAATGGGCCTTTCAATGGACCCGTTGGAATTTTAACGGAGTAAAAGTACATAAATTGCGGTTTTCCAATATAATTGTGTTGAAAAGCTCCTAATCAATTATTTGAACTACTAATATTAGAATAAACTTGTTTTGCAGTCCTTTTTGCAGAGGTTTCGGACGAGCAGGTCTAAATGGGCCTTTCAATAGACCTGTTGGAATTTTAACTGAGTAAAAAGTACAGAAATTGCGATTTTGCAATATAATTGTGTTGAAAAGCTCCTAATCAATTACATGAACTCCTAAAATTTGATTAAAACTCGTTTTGCAGTCCTTTTTGTAGAGGTTTCGGACGAGCGGGTCGAAATGGGCCTTTCAATGGACCCGTTGGAATTTTAACTGAGTAAAAAGTACAAGAATTGTGTTTTTGCAATATAATTTTGGTTAAAAGCTCCCAATCAATTATTTGAACTCTTAATATTTGAATAAAACATTTTTGCGGTCCTTTTTTTAGAGGTTTCGGACGAGCAGGTCGAAATGGGCCTTTCAATGGACCCGTTGGAATTTTAACTGAGTAAAAAGTACAGAAATTGAGGCTTTGCAATATAATTGTGTTAAAAAGCTCCTAATCAATTACATGAATTCCTAAAATTTGATTAAAACTTGTTTTGCAGTCCTTTTTGTAGAGGTTTCGGACGAGCAGGTCTAAATGGGCCTTTCAATGGACACGTTGGAATTTTAACTGAGTAAAAAGTACAGAAATTGTGGTTTTGCAATATAATTGTGTTGAAAAGCTCCTAATAAATTATTTGAACTCCTAATATTTGATTAAAACTTGTTTTGCGGTCCTTTCTGTATAGGTTTCAGACGAGCATGTCTAAATAGGCCTTTCAATGGACCCGTTGGAATTTGAACTGAGTAAAAAGTACAGAAATGGCGGTTTTGCAATATAATTGTGTTGAAAAGCTTCTAATCAATTATTTGAACTCCAAATATTTGATTAAAACTCGTTTTGCGGTCCTTTTTGTAGAGGTTTCGTACGAGCAAGTCTAAAAGTATAGAAATTGCGGTTTTGCAATATAATTGTGTTAAAAAGCTCCTAATCAATTACATGAATTCCTAAAATTTGATTAAAACTTGTTTTGCAGAGGTTTCGGACGAGCAGGTCTAAATGGGCCTTTCAATGGACCCGTTGGAATTTTAACTGAGTAAAAAGTATAGAAATTGAGGTTTTGCAATATAATTGTGTTGAAAAGCTCCTAACCAATTACATGAACTCCTAAAATTTGATTAAAACTTGTTTTGCAATCCTTTTTGTAGAGGTTTCGGACGAGCGGGTCGAAATGGGCCGTTCAATGGACCCGTTGGAATATTAACTAAGTAAAAGTACATAAATTGCGGTTTTGCAATATAATTGTGTTGAGAAGCTCCTAATTAATTATTTGAACTCCTAATATTAGAATAAACATTTTTGCGGTCCTTTTTGTAGAGGTTTCGGACGAGCAGGTCTAAATGGGCCTTTCAATGGACCCGTTGGAATTTTAACTGAGTAAAAAGTACAAAAATTGCGGTTTTGCAATATAATTGTGTTGAAAAGCTCCTAATAAATTACATGAACTCCTAAAATTTGATTAAAACTTGTTTTGCAGTCCTTTTTGTAAAGGTTTCGGACGAGCGGGTCGAAATGGGCCTTTCAATGGACCCGTTGGAATTTTAACTGAGTAAAAGTACATAAATTGCGGTTTTGCAATATAATTGTGTTGAAAAGCTCCTAATCAATTACATGAATTCCTAAAATTTGATTAAAACTTGTTTTGCAGTCCTTTTTGTAGAGGTTTCGGACGAGCGGGTCGAAATAGGCCTTTCAATGGACCCGTTGGAATTTTAACTGAGTAAAAAGTACAGAAATTGCGGTTTTGCATTATAATTGTGTTGAAAAGCTCCTAATCAATTACATGAACTCCTAAAATTTGATTAAAACTTGTTTTGCAGTCCTTTTTGTAGAGGTTTCGGACGAGCGGGTTGAAAAGCTCTCTTGCCAGAACTTGCTCCAGCACCTTTCGCAGATAAACCCAAGTTCATCTCAATGTCCTTGGCTCGGCCCACCAACACATCAAAATCATCATACTCGGTGGCCAGCACATACATTTTCACATCCGTCACAAGACCATAACGGAACCTCTCGCACCTTGCCCGCTCATCAGGTATCAGCATAGGTGCATACTGGTTGAGTCGCACAAACTGCACCTCATACTCAGCCACACTCATGCTCCCTTGGGTAAGAGACATGAATTCACGCTTCTTCTCATCAAGATATCTCACTCCAAGATATCTTCGCTTGAACACATTCTGAAAGAATGTCCAAGTCACATCAGCTTCAACCATTCCAGCTATAGTGGTCGTCCACCACGTATACGCATCGTCCTGCAGCAAGGACACAACACAACCCAGCTTTTGCACATCCGTGCAGCTCATCTGACCCAAGATTCGCTTGGTACTCTCTAGCCAAGCTTCAGAACTCTCAGCTGACATACCCCTGAACTCAGTCCCACCAAGACTGCGCAGACGCTCCAAAGGTAGTCTAACTCCAGCATCTCCCTGATGCCCAGCTCCTTGAGCTCCAGCTACTGCTGCTCGAAAAGCACCCGCAATAGCTTGTACCAACATAGACATATCAGGCATAGCTTGCCCCTGACAAACCTCTGGTCCAGCAGCTCCAGCACCAGTTGCAGCTTCAGCTCTTTCTCCCTCAGCACCACCACCAGGTGGAGGAGGAGGTAACACCGCACTACCCATGTTCTCCTCGTTCTCATTCTCATTAGGAGCCGTAGCTCGCACATTACCTCGTAACTCTCTACGTGGTGCCATACTATTACCATGCAATCACAATGCAAATAAAACAAAGTCAGGCCCAGCAAGGTAAGCAATCCAAGTATTCAAGCTCAATTTCATTCAAAATCAACAACATTTCATTAGCTTCGATTTGGCAATGGGTACCCACATCATGCTACATCACAGCATACAACTCAATTGCATCCAAATCACAAGCCACAAAACATGCTTTCGATCAACAAGCATACAAGGCAAACATACTTCAATCATGCATACATTCATTCCCAAATACTCGAGAACTCAGCTCTGATACCACCAAATGTAACCCCCTTAACCCGGCCTAGACGGTTGACCCGAATTAAGAAAGTCACACGGGGAAAACCAAAGTCAACCCGAAAGTCAACCTTGATTAACGACCCTTTTTTTTTCTTTTTAATCTTGTCTAGATGCACATTAACCCTAATTGTGATCACTCAGCAACATATTCAAAGATCACAAGCATCAGAGATCAAACAGGGACCCAATTGAACAAATTACAACTTTAGGGACCAAATTGTAATTTCTGATAAATAGAAGGACTTAACCCAAATTAAAGTTACCAACTTGAAATTAGTCAGATTTCATACTTCTCTGTGTAATTTCATCTCAAAAGGACATTCCAAACTCATACAATTGCACAAACATGATTCAGGACTAAAACGCAAACAATTCAAAACATTTAACTGCCAATGTCAGCCCCCAACGGTCGACCGTTCCGAAACAGGCAGAGCCTGTTTCGAAATGCGGGGCCGTTCCGCAACGCGTACCGAAACAGGGGCTGGCAGTGGCCTTTCCGTTTCGGAATGGTGCCAACCGTTTCGGACGCCTGGGCTCATTCAAGGCACCCGTTCCGGAACGGTGTGCACTGTTCCGAAACACCCTGCACAGATTGCAGCTTAAAGCTTACTTAATCATGCAATTGATCATCCAAACATGCTCCAAATGCTACCAAACTTTACCAGCATGCAATTCAACATATAAAAGACATTTAGGCATCATCCAAACATCAAGATAGCATCACATGTAAAAAGCCCCAATTCTAATGGCATGCTTCCTACACAAGCAAACCACTCAAGCATAAAACCACCAAAACAAGCATATAATGGCCAAACTCAAAAACCAACATTCTCAACAACATTCAACATACTTAGGAAGTTCAAAACATCTCCCAAAACATACACATAAGTCCCCCATTGCCAAATTACCAAAAGCTAAAAGAAATGTACTCAAGAAACCTTCCATACTTTGAGCTTTACTTTCACTTGAATGCTTGCCCTCCTTGCTACCCCCAAAGTACTCTAATGCTCTGGATTATTGATTCAAGAAAACGAAAGAGAGCGTAAGCAAAAGCTTAGTGAGGAATGCTCATTAAAACCATTCAATAATGCATTTATAAAAACACTTTATAAATCATGCTTCAAATCAACATTTACACATGTTCAAAAGCATACTTTAAACAAGCATCTCATGCTTCATATCATAACATGTCATATTGGCCACGAGTGATAAATTCCATTTCTTTAAAAACAAGTTCATCAACTTTCACCCCAAGGACTTTTAAACACCTTGGCCCCAAGGACTTTTAAACACCTTGGCCCTATGGACTTTTAAACACCATGGAAAGGACCACACAAGGACTTTTAACCACCTTTGTGTCCGTGTCAAGTTTCACCCCAAGGACTTTTAAACACCTTGGCCCCATGGACTTTTAAACACCATGGAAAGGATCACACAAGGACTTTTAACCACCTTTGTGTCTGTATCAAGAATCATCCAAGGACTTTTAACCACCTTGATGATCTTAAGTAAACAAGGCTCACTCAAGGACTTTTAACCACCTTAGTGACCTTAACCTTTTCAAAACATCACTGCCAATATACATCATTATCATCAATTTATCCACTGTTTTATAGCATTAAACCAAGCCATATTCATCATGCATTTAAAAGCATCAAACCACATTTAAACAATGTTCAAAAACAAGGAACTCTTACCTTGAGCTTCCTTCAACATATGGCTTACAAAAACATCATTTACCATGCTAAATCATGCTTTCAAAACAGAATTTAAACCATGCAATAAACCACATTGCACAACAAACGAATCATGGCCACCACTAGAGAGTATTTCCGAAAACTTACACTTGAGCTTAGCAAAGTTGTTTAGACTTAAACTAAGCTCCCAAGACATTGGTTTCAAAGCCGAAAACCCAATTTCACTCACCGATTCCACTTCGCCTCTTGCCGAAGCACCAAATCAAGCTTCCGGATCAACAATTCTTGGATCCAAAGATGCCTCCCCTGTTTTAACACATCAAAGCAGAGGATTAATGAATCATCATGCATTAATTGCTTCAATGAAAGCACCTAAACTCGCTGCTCTCATCCACACTCCATTTTCGGCCACCAAACACAACCGAAAATGCATCCAAACCACTTCTCAACAAAGCCCAGCCATCAACCAACAAAACCAAACATCTATTAACATCATTTAACATCTAAAAAGAACCTATTAACATCCTTATACCTCCAGCAACATCAGATTCACAAGATCACCCCAAAAACAATCAAGAATCACAAGCTAAACTTAGGAAACTCAACCTATCCGAGATTGCATTAATCAAAACTCAATTCCTTATCAATTTAGAGTCCAAATAACATCAAAAACACATCTCAAATCACAGATTTAACAGATCAAACGAAAATCATCAAAAATCACCAAATCTTGCATTATAAGCCAAGATCCAATTCACAACTCAAAAGCCTTTAATAAAACATCAATTAAGGATTGAAAACTTAGGAATTTCAGTAAAGAACTGATAGTTTAGAGGAGAAGGACGTTCTTACCTCCAAACTTGAGTTTCTCCTCTTTTTGGAATCAAAAACCTTGATGAATCAAGTAGCAAATGATGAGGTTTTGTAGATATGTTGATTAGGAATCAAAAGAGAGTTGAAAGGAGGGATTTAGGTGAGAAAATCAGAAACAATTCTCTGGAAAGAAAGTGTTTGGGTTGAGAGAAAATGAGAGAAAGGAAAATAGGAAGTTAGTTATCAAAATGGCCAAAATGGCTTTCCCTCCACTTTTGATATGTTTTAAAATCAGAATAAATCTCAAAATATCTTAGAAAAATCTGGAGAAACTACTTTTGGAATAATAGCTCCTTAAAGATTCAAAGTTTCAACCCTTTATAAAACAGTCACCAAACTTTCAAAAATTACATTTTGGTCACTAGCCAAAATGTCACCCTTCCAAAACTCATTTTCCAGAATTGATTTCACAGTTCACTTAATTATATTAAAAGATGATTTTAGAACATTTTTCCATATTTTTAATGCAACCCGAACTAGGCTTTCCTAATTTCACCCTTTTTAGATTCGAACAGCACTTTGACCGAACCGGTCAACGCCCAAAACTCCTAAGCCCAAAACCGGGGCGTTACACGTAAATTGCGGTTTTGCAATATGATTGTGTTGAAAAGCTCCTAATCAATTATTTGAACTCCTAATATTTGATTAAAACTTGTTTTGCGGTCCTTTTTGTAGAGGTTTCGAACGAGCAGGTCTAAATGGGCCTTTCAATGGACCCGTTGGAATTTTAACTGAGTAAAAAGTACATAAATTGAGGTTTTGCAATATAATTGTGTTGAAAAGCTCCTAATCAATTACATGAACTCCTAAAATTTTATTAAAACTTGTTTTGTAGTCCTTTTTGTAGAGGTTTCGGACGAGCGGGTCGAAATGGGCCTTTCAATGGACCCGATGGAATTTTAAATGAATAAAAAGTACAGAAATTGAGGTTTTGCAATATATTTGTGTTTAAAAGCTCCTGATCAATTATTTGAACTCCTAATATTTGAATAAAACATTTTTGCGGTCCTTTTTGTAGAGGTTTCGGACGAGCAGGTCTAAATGGGCCTTTCAATGGACCCGTTGGAATTTTAACTGAGTAAAAATTACATAAATTGCGGTTTTGCAATATAATTGTTTTGAAAAGTTCCTAATAAATTATTTGAACTCCTAATATTTGATTAAAACATTTTTGTCGTCCTTTTTGTAGAGGTTTCGGACGAGCAGGTCTAAATGTGCCTTTCAAAGGACCCGTTGGAATTTTAACTGAGTAAAATGTACAGAAATTGAGGTTTTGCAATATAATTGTGTTGAAAAGCTTCTAATCAATTATTTGAACTCCTAATGTTTGAATAAAACATTTTTGCGGTCCTTTTTGTAGAGGTTTCGAACGAGCAAGTCTAAATGGGCCTTTTAATGGACCCGTTGGAATTTTAACTGAGTAAAAAGTACAGAAATTGAGGTTTTGCAATATAATTGTGTTGAAAAGCTCCTAATAAATTATTTTAACTCCTAATATTCGAGTAAAACATTTTTGCGGTCCTTTTTGTAGAGGTTACGGACGAGCAAGTCTAAATGGGCCTTTTAATGGACCCGTTGGAATTTTAACTGAGTAAAAAGTACAGAAATTGAGGTTTTGCAATATAATTGTGTTGAAAAGCTCCTAATAAATTATTTGAACTCCTAATATTCGAGTAAAACATTTTTGCGGTCCTTTTTGTAGAGGTTTCGGACGAGCAGGTCTAAATGGGCCTTTCAATGGACCCGTTGGAATTTGAACTGAGTAAAAAGTACAGAAATTGAGGTTTTGCAATATAATTGTGTTGAAAAGCTCTTAATCAATTACATGAACTCATAAAATTTGATTAAAACTTGTTTTGCAGTCCTTTTTGTAGAGGTTTCGGACAAGCGGGTCGAAATGGGCCTTTCAATGGACCCGTTGGAATTTTAACTGAGTAAAAAGTACAGAAATTGAGGTTTTGCAATATAATTGTGTTGAAAAGCTCCTAATCAATTATTTGAACTCCTAATATTTGAATAAAACGTTTTTGCGGTCCTTTTTGTAGAGGTTTCGGACGAGCAGGTCTAAATGGGCCTTTCAATGGACCCGTTGGAATTTTAACTAAGTAAAAAGTCCAGAAATTTAGGGTTTTGCAATATAATTGTGTTGAAAAGCTCCTAATCAATTATTTGAACTCCTAATATTTGAATAAAACATTTTTCTATCCTTTTTGTAGAGGTTTCAGACGAGCAGGTCTAAATGGGCCATTCAATGGACCCGTTGGAATTTTAACTGAGTAAAAAGTACAGAAATTGAGGTTTTGCAATATAATTGTGTTGAAAAGCTCCTAATCAATTACATGAACTCCTAAAATTTGATCAAAACTTTTTTTGCCGTCTTTTTTGTATAGGTTTCGGAAGAGCGGGTCGAAATGGGACTTTCAATGGACCCGTTGGAATTTTAAATGAGTAAAAAGTACAGAAATTGAAGTTTTGCAATATAATTGTGTTGAAAAGCTTCTAATCAATTATTTGAACTCCTAATGTTTGAATAAAACATTTTTGCGGTCCTTTTTGTAGAAGTTTCGGACGAGCAGGTCTAAATGGGCCTTTCAATGGACCCGTTGGAATTTTAACTGAGTAAAAAGTACAGAGATTGAGGTTTTGCAATATAATTTTTTTAAAAAGCTCCTAATCAATTACATGAACTCCTAAAATTTGATTAAACTTGTTTTGCAGTCCTTTTTGTAGAGGTTTCGGATGAGCTGGTCGAAATGGGCCATTCAATGGACCCGTTGGAATTTTAACTGAGTTAAAAGTACAGAAATTGAGGTTTTGCAATATAATTGTGTTGAAAAGCTCCTAATCAATTATTTGAACTCCTAATATTTGAATAAAACATTTTTCTATCCTTTTTGTAGAGGTTTCAGACGAGCAGGTCTAAATGGGTCTTTCATTGGACCCGTTGGAAATTTAACTGAGTAAAAAGTACAGAAATTGAGGTTTTGCAATATAATTGTGTTGAAAAGCTCCTAATCAATTACATGAACTCCTAAAATTTCATTAAAACTTGTTTTGCAGTCCTTTTTGTAGAGGTTTCGGACGAGCGGGTCGAAATGGGCCTTTCAATGGACCCGTTGGAATTTTAACTGAGTAAAAAGTATAGAAATGGCGGTTTTGCAATATAATTGTGTTGAAAAGCTCCTAATCAATTACATGAACTCCTAAAATTTGATTAAAACTCTTTTTGCAGTCCATTTTGTAAAGGTTTCAGACGAGTGGGTCGAAATGGGCCTTTCAATGGACCCGTTGGAATTTTAACTGAGTAAAAAGTACAGAAATTGTGGTTTTGCAATATAATTGTGTTGAAAAGCTCCTAATCAATTATTTGAACTCCTAATATTTGATTAAAACTTGTTTTGCGATCCTTTTTGTAGAGGTTTCGGACGAGCAGGTCTAAATGGGCCTTTCAATGGACCCGTTGGAATTTTAACTGAGTAAAAAGTACAGAAATTGCGGTTTTGAAATATAATTGTGTTGAAAAGCTCCTAATCAATTACATGAATTCCTAAAATTTGATTAAAACTTGTTTTGCAGTCCTTTTTGTAGAGGTTTCGGACGAGCGGGTCGAAATGGGCCTTTCAATGGACCCGTTGGAATTTTAACTAAGTAAAAAGTACATAAATTGATGTTTTGCAATATAATTGTGTTTAAAAGCTCCTAATCAATTATTTGAACTCCTAATATTTGAATAAAACGTTTTTGCGGTCCTTTTTGTAGAGGTTTCGGACGAGCAGGTCTAAATCGGCCTTTCGATGGACCCGTTGGAATTTTAATTGAGTAAAAAGTACAGAAATTGAGGTTTTGCAATATAATTGTGTTGAAAAGCTCCTAATCAATTATATGAACTCCTAAAATTTGATTAAAACTTGTTTTGCAGTCCTTTTTGTAGAGGTTTCGGATGAGCGGGTCGAAATGGGCCTTTCAATGGACCCGTTGGAATTTTAACTGAGTTAAAAGTATAGAAATTGCGGTTTTGCAATATAATTGTGTTGAAAAGCTCCTAATCAATTATTTGAACTCATGATATTTGATTAAAACTTGTTTTGCGGTCCTTTTTGTAGAGGTTTCGGACGAGCGGGTCGAAATGGGCCATTCAATGGACCCGTTGGAATTTTAACTGAGTAAAAAGTCCAGAAATTGAGGTTTTGCAATATAATTGTGTTGAAAAGCTCCTAATAAATTATTTGAACTCCTAATATTTGAATAAAACTTTTTTCTATCCTTTTTGTAGAGGTTTCAGACGAGCAGGTCTAAATGGGCCATTCAATGGACCCGTTGGAATTTTAACTGAGTAAAAAGTACAGAAATTGAGGTTTTGCAATATAATTGTGTTGAAAAGCTCCTAATCAATTACATGAACTCCTAAAATTTGATCAAAACTTTTTTTGCCGTCTTTTTTGTATAGGTTTCGGAAGAGCGGGTTGAAATGGGACTTTCAAAGGACCCGTTGGAATTTTAAATGAGTAAAAAGTACAGAAATTGAGGTTTTGCAATATAATTGTGTTGAAAAGCTTCTAATCAATTATTTGAACTCCTAATGTTTGAATAAAACATTTTTGCGGTCCTTTTTGTAGAGGTTTCGGACGAGCAGGTCTAAATGGGCCTTTCAATGGACCCGTTGGAATTTTAACTGAGTAAAAAGTATAAAATTGTATAATTGTGTTGAAAAGCTCCTAATCAGTTACATGAAATGGGACTTTCAATGGACCCGTTGGAATTTTAAATGAGTAAAAAGTACAGAAATTGAGGTTTTGCAATATAATTGTGTTGAAAAGCTCCTAATCAGTTACATGAACTCCTAAAATTTGATTAAAACTTGTTTTGCAGTCCTTTTTGTAGAGGTTTAGGACGAGCGGGTCGAAATGGGCCTTTCAATGGACCCGTTGGAATTTTAACTGAGTAAAAAGTATAGAAATTGCGGTTTTGCAATATAATTGTGTTGAAAAGCTCCTAATCAATTACATGAACTCCTAAAATTTGATTAAAACTCTTTTTGCAGTCCATTTTGTAAAGGTTTCAGACGAGCGGGTCGAAATGGGCCTTTCAATGGACCCGTTGGAATTTTAACTGAGTAAAAAGTACAGAAATTGTGGTTTTGCAATATAATTGTGTTGAAAAGCTCCTAATCAATTATTTGAACTCCTAATATTTGATTAAAACTTGTTTTGCGGTCCTTTTTGTAGAGGTTTCGGACGAGCAGGTCTAAATGGGCCTTTCAATGGACCCGTTGGAATTTTAACTGAGTAAAAAGTACAGAAATTTGGTTTTGAAATATAATTGTGTTGAAAAGCTCCTAATCAATTACATGAATTCCTAAAATTTGATTAAAACTTGTTTTTGCAGTCCTTTTTGTAGAGGTTTCGGACGAGCGGGTCGAAATGGGCCTTTCAATGGACCCGTTGGAATTTTAACTAAGTAAAAAGTACATAAATTGATGTTTTGCAATATAATTGTGTTTAAAAGCTCCTAATCAATTATTTGAACTCCTAATATTTGAATAAAACGTTTTTGCGGTCCTTTTTGTAGAGGTTTCGGACGAGCAGGTCTAAATGGGCCTTTCGATGGACCCGTTGGAATTTGAACTGAGTAAAAAGTACAGAAATTGAGGTTTTGCAATATAATTGTGTTGAAAAGCTCCTAATCAATTACATGAACTCCTAAAATTTGATTAAAACTTGTTTTGCAGTCCTTTTTGTAGAGGTTTCGGACAAGAGGGTCGAAATGGGCCTTTCAATGGACCCGTTGGAATTTTAACTGAGTAAAAAGTACAGAAATTGAGGTTTTGCAATATAATTGTGTTGAAAAGCTCCTAATCAATTATTTGAACTCCTAATATTTGAATAAAACGTTTTTGCGGTCCTTTTTGTAGAGGTTTCGGACGAGCAGGTCTAAATGGGCCTTTCGATGGACCCGTTGGAATTTGAACTGAGTAAAAAGTACAGAAATTGAGGTTTTGCAATATAATTGTGTTGAAAAGCTCCTAATCAATTACATGAACTCCTAAAATTTGATTAAAACTTGTTTTGCAGTCCTTTTTGTAGAGGTTTCGGACAAGAGGGTCGAAATGGGCCTTTCAATGGACCCGTTGGAATTTTAACTGAGTAAAAAGTACAGAAATTGAGGTTTTGCAATATAATTGTGTTGAAAAGATCCTAATCAATTATATGAACTCCTAAAATTTGATTAAAACTTGTTTTGCAGTCCTTTTTGTAGAGGTTTCGGATGAGCGGGTCGAAATGGGCCTTTCAATGGACCCGTTGGAATTTTAACTGAGTTAAAAGTATAGAAATTGAGGTTTTGCAATATAATTGTGTTGAAAAGCTCCTAATCAATTATTTGAACTCCTAATATTTGAATAAAACATTTTTCTATCCTTTTTGTAGAGGTTTCAGACGAGCAGGTCTAAATGGGCCATTCAATGGACCCGTTGGAATTTTAACTGAGTAAAAAGTACAGAAATTGAGGTTTTGCAATATAATTGTGTTGAAAAGCTCCTAATCAATTACATGAACTCCTAAAATTTGATCAAAACTTTTTTTGCCGTCTTTTTTGTATAGGTTTCGGAAGAGCGGGTCGAAATGGGACTTTCAATGGACCCGTTGGAATTTTAAATGAGTAAAAAGTACAGAAATTGAAGTTTTGCAATATAATTGTGTTGAAAAGCTTCTAATCAATTATTTGAACTCCTAATGTTTGAATAAAACATTTTTGCGGTCCTTTTTGTAGAGGTTTCGGACGAGCAGGTCTAAATGGGCCTTTCAATGGACCCGTTGGAATTTTAACTGAGTAAAAAGTACAGAGATTGAGGTTTTGCAATATAATTTTTTTTAAAAGCTCCTAATCAATTACATGAACTCCTAAAATTTGATTAAACTTGTTTTGCAGTCCTTTTTGTAGAGGTTTCGGATGAGCGGGTCGAAATGGGCCTTTCAATGGACCCGTTGGAATTTTAACTGAGTTAAAAGTATAGAAATTGCGGTTTTGCAATATAATTGTGTTGAAAAGCTCCTAATCAATTATTTGAACTCCTAATATTTGATTAAAACTTGTTTTGCGGTCCTTTTTGTAGAGGTTTCGGACGAGCGGGTCGAAATGGGCCATTCAATGGACCCGTTGGAATTTTAACTGAGTAAAAAGTCCAGAAATTGAGGTTTTGCAATATAATTGTGTTGAAAAGCTCCTAATCAATTATTTGAACTACTAATATTTGAATAAAACATTTTTGCTGTCCTTTTTGTAGAGGTTTCAAACGAGCAGGTCTAACGTAACCCCCTTAGCCCGGCCTAGACGGTTGACCCGAACTACGAAGATTACACAGGGAAAACCAAAGTCAACCCGAAAGTCAACCTTGATTAACGACCCTTTTTTCTTTTTAAACTTATATAGATGCACATTAAACCTAGGCATACTCTTGAGATAAGCATACTCAAAAATCACAGCAATCGGAAAACAATAAGGGACTCAATTGCACAACATACGAATTTAGGGACCAATTTGTAAATTCTGGAAATTAAGGGGACTTTACCAATTTTTAAGTTACCATTATGAAATTAGTCATGTTTCATGCCCCTCTGCCAAATTTCACCTTAAACGGACATCTCGAACTCAAACAATTGTACATACAAAAATCAGGACTAAAACATAAAGCTTGCAAACTTCAAAACCATTCAAATCAGTGCCCAACGGTCAAGTGTTTCGAAACGGGGTTAGCCCGTTCAGAAATGGGGCTTGGAAGTAGCCAAAGTGTTTCGAAACACCTCTACCCGTTTCGAAACACCCAGGCCAAATCAAGCACATGTTTCGAAACAGGCAAGGGTGTTTCGAAACACCCTGCCTAGAAACAGCAGATAGGTCTGTTTTAACACATCCAAACCCCATCGAACATACTCCAAATCATTCCTCAACAAATCAACAACATGCCAAGCATCATAACCACCAACTTGCATTAAAATCTAGATACAAAACCACCCTTAGGTGCACCAACTCTTTCAACACATCCAACACTTAATCATGCTTTTAAAACAAGAAGCATAACGATTTATGAATAAGAAGATTCAAACGATGCAAGTGTTAAAGCACGTAGTTCAAATCATAAACCAAACTTGTCTAACATACACAATCTCATTAAACATCAACATAAAAGACTCTCCCCCCATTGCCTTTAATATCTATAGCTATTAACCGAGACATACATCTCAAGTGGAGCTCTCCTTGAATCCCTTGCGTCTTGCTTTCCCAACTTCAAATATCTGCATTGATGGACAAAAAGGAGCGTAAGCACATACTGCTTAGTGAGGAATGCTCAAAACCAAAACACCATCAATGCAGCGAGTCATAAAACCTCTTTAAAAAGTAAACACATTTCGATAAACCAAAGCAATGTTTGAAAACCCCTTTTTAAACAACATGCTTTAAATCATGCATTGCTCAAACATGAAAACCAACCCTTAGCTTAGAAAAGCCAAGTAACTCACTTCAAAGCACATCCTTGCAAAACCATCAATTTAACCTTTCCATGCATGAACATCATATGCAAAGTTAAATACAAATTCCTTGGAAAACACTTCCACTTCACATTATACTTCTCTCATATTTGAAAATCATCTCAATGCAAGAAACCTTTGAAAACCACTTACTCCTTCAATCTATCTCATGCATTAAACAAATGCAACATATGAACCAGAAAAACAACATTTGCATTACCTGCCTTTTAAAACAAGCCTTCACAAGACTTCAATGCATTAAAGAGATTCCCATGCACATATGCACCATTCTTAATATAAGATAAACACTTGTACAAGCTTAACAAGTAATACATGCATTCTTGGAACATCACACACTTCCCATGCAACCTTGCATCATTTCAAGCATCTCATGCTTCATTACATTCAAGGACATTATATTGGCTTCCAAGTGATAATTCACAAACCATCGTAACACAAGACACAATCGGATACGCGGATTACAAGCGTTGTCCCACACGCTCCATACACACTTCCGAACAACACAAGGTGGAGTTTACCGGTACAATCACAACCCCTCAACACCCATGATGGAGTTTAACGGTACAATCACAACCCCTCAACATCACTCATAAGAAGTTGTATAATACACTAGCGAGAGCCGGGACACATCACAAGGCTTACACATGGAAGCTACCACAACCATTGTAATCACCTTAACCAAGCTCACACACGGGAGCAACCCTTCACCGTTGTGACGCTTAACAAAGTCCACCCATGAGAGCCACCCTCCATCGTGGTGACTTTTAACAAGGTTCACCCACGAGAGCCATCCTCCATCGTTGTGGCACTTAACCAAGCCCACCCACGAGAGCCATCCTCCATCGTGGTGACACCAATTTCCTCAATCGCTAGGATTCTTAGATGGAGTTTACGGTACAATTACAACTCCCTCGACATCCAAGGCGACTCAATTCACGGTGCACCCAATCATATAGCCGGCTAACTATATCCGATTAAAGTAACCAAGAACCACTTACATCACTTGCCAATATAACCATTTTACCACATTAATCCATTGTTTTTACAAGCATAACCAAAATGCCAAAACCACCAATTACCATCATCACTTCACTGTTTTGAAGCATTAAACAAAGCCATTAAACAACATGCAACACTATGCATCAATTCCACAATTCCAATGTACAAAACCAATGATCTCTTACCTTGAGCATCCTTCACACATGACTTTCAAAACCAGCATTTAACCATGCTAAAATATGCTTTCAAAACAGAATTTAAACATGCAAATCACATGCATTGCATCCAACAATCACAAGTGCTTTAAAAACCAATTCATATCACAAACCAAGAGAGAAATGTCATTTACTTACTCTTGAGCTTAGCTAAGTTGTTTAGACTTAAACTAAGCTCCAAAAACCTTCAAACATTGGTTTCAAAGCTGAAAACCCAACTTCACTCACCGATACACAAGACTAGGCTAGCCAACAAGCCTTCCAAGCATCCAAAACCATCAACGCCACCTCTATTGCTCACAGATCATTCCCCCCTGTTTCAAGCACATAACAACAGAGGATTAATGCATCATCATGCATTAAAAACACCAGCAACACACCTAAACTCGCTGCTCTTTGCAAAGCCAACATTTCGGCTACCAAACACAACCGAAATCACATCCAAACACTTCCAAAACTTAACCCAGCCAAGATCCATCACTTCTAACCATTATTAAACATCAATTAACATTCAAAATAAACTCAAACTCGTCCTTATACCTCCAGCATTAACAAAACACTAAGATCACCCCAAAACCACCATTTTCACAAGTAAAAACTTAGGAAAATCAACCTATTCAGGATTGCATTGTTAAACCTCAATCACACATCATTTAGACATCCAAAATACATCAAAAAGACATCTCAAAATAGAGCCCAATCATCCAATACGAATTTCTTCAAAATTAAATCCAAATCTTGCATTTTAAGCCAAAATCAAGATCACAACATTAAAACCTTTAATAAAACTTAATTTAAGGATTGAGAACTTGGGATTTTCAGTAAAGAACTGAGTATTTAGAGGAGAAGGACGTTCATACCTCTAAATGTGGATTTCTCCTTGTTTAGAGCCAAAATCCTTGAAAATTCATTAAGCAAATGATGAGGATTTGGTGTAGAAATGATTAGAAATCATTTAGGAATTGAAATCTCAACTTTAGGTGTGAAAATCAAAGGAAAAGTTGCTGTGGAAATGTGTTTGGCTGAGGGAATTATGAGAAAAAATGAAATGAGAAAATTTTGGTAAAAGTTAGTTATGAAACTAAAAATATCCTTTTCCCTCTTTCCTTTTTATTAAATAAACATTAAATGAGTCTTTAAAAATCAAGAAAAATCTGGAGAAATCCTCCCTTAGGTAAATTAGCTCCTTAAAGATTCAAAGTTTCAATCCTTTTAAAAGAGTCACGAACTTTTCAGAAATTACATTTTAGTCACTAACTCAAAATGTCAAATTTCCAAACCTCATTTTGTAAAATTGATTTCACCACCCTCTTATATATATTAAAAGAGGATTTTTAGATATTTTTCCATATTTTTAATGCATCCCGAACTAGGCTTTCCTTAAAACCACCTTTTATATTCAAACCGAAAATCCGACCGGTCCAGTTCAAACCCAAAACTTCTAAGCCCAAAATTGGGGTGTTACATCTAAATGGGCCTTTCAATGGACCCGTTGGAATTTTAACTAAGTAAAAAGTACAGAAATTGAGGTTTTTCAATGTAATTGTGTTGAAAAGCTCCTAATTAATTATTTGAACTCCTAATATTTGATTAAAACTTGTTTTGCGGTCCTTTTTGTAGAGGTTTCGGACGAGTAGGTCTAAATGGGCCTTTCAATGGACTCGTTGGAATTTTAACTCAGTAAAAAGTACAGAAATTGAGGTTTTTCAATATAATTGTGTTGAAAAGCTCCTAATCAATTACATGAACTCCTAAAATTTGATTAAAACTTGTTTTGCAGTCCTTTTTGTAGAGGTTTCGGACGAGCGGGTCGTAATGGGCTTTTCAATGGACCCGCTGGAATTTTAACTAAGTAAAAAGTACAGAAATTGAGGTTTTGCAATATAATTGTGTTGAAAAGCTCCTAATCAATTATTTGAACTCATAATATTTGAATAAAACATTTTTGTCGTCCTTTTTGTAGAGGTTTCGGACGAGCAGGTCTAAATGGGCCTTTCAATGGACCCGTTGGAATTTT
Source organism: Hibiscus tridactylites (assembly GCA_958450335.1). NCBI lineage: Eukaryota > Viridiplantae > Streptophyta > Magnoliopsida > Malvales > Malvaceae > Hibiscus > Hibiscus tridactylites. Next base: position 46,119,550 of record OY288275.1, on the reverse strand, counting down.
AACTGAGTAAAAAGTACAGAAATTGAGGTTTTGCAATATGATTGTGTTGAAAAGCTCCTAATCAATTACATGAACTCCTAAAATTTGATTAAAATTTGTTTTGCAGTCCTTTTTGTAGAGGTTTCGGACAAGCGGGTCTAAATGGGCCTTTCACTGGACCCGTTGGAATTTTAAATGAGTAAAAAGTACAGAAATTGAAGTTTTGAAATATAATTGTGTTGAAAAGCTCCTAATCAATTATTTGAACCCCTAATATTTGAATAAAACATTTTTGCAGTCCTTTTTGTAGAGGTTTCGAACGAGCATGTCTAAATGGGCCTTTCAATGGACCCATTGGAATTTTAACTGAGTAAAAAGTACAGAAATTGAGATTTTGCAATATAATTGTGTTGAGAAGCTCATAATCAATTACATGAACTCCTAATATTTGAATAAAACATTTTTGTGTTCCTTTTTGTAGAGGTTTCGGACGAGCAGGTCTAAATGGGCCTTTCAATGGACCCGTTGGAATTTTAACTGAGTAAAAAGTACATAAATTGAGATTTTGCAATATAATTGTGTTGAAAAGCTCCTAATCAATTATTTGGACTCCTAATATTTGAATAAAACATATTTGCGGTCCTTTTTGTAGAGGTTTCGGACGAGCGGGTCTAAATGGGCCTTTCAATAGACCCGTTGGAATTTTAACTGAGTAAAAAGTACAGAAATTGAGGTTTTGCAATATAATTGTGTTGAAAAGCTCCTAATCAATTACATGAACTCCTAAAATTTGATTAAAACTTGTTTTGCAGTCCTATTTGTAGAGGTTTTGGACGAGCGGGTCGAAATGGGCCTTTCAATGGACCCGCTGGAATTTTAACTGAGTAACAGTACATAAAATGCGGTTTTGCAATATAATTCTGTTGAAAAGCTCCTAATCAATTATTTGAACTCCTAACATTTGATTAAAACTTGGTTTGCGGTCTTTTTTGTAGAGGTTTCGGACGAGCAGGACTAAATGGGCCTTTCAATAGACCCATTGGAATTTTAACTGAGTAAAAAGTACAGAAATTGCGGTTTTGCAATATAATTGTGTTGAAAAGCTCCTAATCAATTACATGAATTCCTAAAATTTGATTAAAACTTGTTTTGTAGTCCTTTTTGTAGAGGTTTCGGACGAGCGGGTCGAAATGGGCCTTTCAATGGACCCGTTAGAATTTTAACTGAGTAAAAAGTACATAAATTGAGGTTTTGCTATATAACTGTGTTGAAAAGCTCCTAATCAATTACATGAACTCCTAAAATTTGATTAAAATTGTTTTGCTGTCCTTTTTGTAGAGGTTTCGGACGAGCGGGTCGAAATGGGCCTTTCAATGGACCCGTTGGAATTTTAAATGAGTAAAAAGTACAGAAATTGAGGTTTTGCAATATAGTTGTGTTGAAAAGCTCCTAATCAATTATTTGAACTCCTAATATTTGAATAAAACATTTTTGTCGTCCTTTTTGTAGTGGTTTCGGACGAGCAGGTCTAAATGTGCCTTTCAATGGACCCGTTGGAATTTTAACTGAGTAAAATGTACAGAAATTGAGGTTTTGCAATATAATTGTGTTGAAAAGCTCCTAATCAATTACATGAACTCCAAAAAATTGATTAAAACTTGTTTTGCACTCCTTTTTTTAGAGGTTTCGGACGAGCGGGTCGAAATGGGCCTTCCAATGGACCCGTTGGAATTTTAACTGAGTTAAAGTACATAAATTGCGGTTTTGCAATATAATTGTGTTGAAAAGCTCCTAATCAATTATTTGAACTCCTAATATTTTATTAAAACTTGTTTTGCGGTCGTTTTTGTAGAGTTTTCGGACGACCAGGTCTAAATGGGCCTTTTAATGGACCCGTTTGAATTTTAACTCAGTAAAAAGTACAGAAATTGAGGTTTTGCAATATAATTGTGTTGAAAAGCTCCTAATCAATTACATGAACTCCTAAAATTTTATTAAAACTTGTTTTGCAGTCCTTTTTGTAGAGGTTTCGGACGAGCAGGTCGAAATGGGCCTTTCAATGGACCCGTCGAAATTTTAACTGAGTAAAAAGTACATAAAGTGAGGTTTTGCAATATAATTGTGTTGAAAAGCTCCTAATCAATTATTTGGACTCCTAATATTTGAATAAAACATTTTTGCGGTCCTTTTTGTAGAGGTTTCGGACGACCAGGTCTAAATGGGCCTTTCAATGGACCCGCTGGAATTTTAACTGAGTAAAAGTACATAAAATGAGGTTTTGCAATATAATTGTGTTGAAAAGCTCCTAGTCAATTACATGAACTCCTAAAATTTGATTAAAACTTGTTTTGCAGTCCTTTTTGTAGAGGTTTCGGACGAGCGGGTCGAAATGGGCCTTTCAATGGACCCGTTGGAATTTTAACTGAGTAAAAGTACATAAATTGTGGTTTTGCAATATAATTGTGTTGAAAAGCTCCTAATCAATTATTTGAACTCCTAATATGTGATTAAAACTTGTTTTGCGGTCCTTTTTGTAGAGGTTTCGGACGACCAGGTGTAAATGGGCCTTTCAATGGACCCGTTGGAATTTTAACACAGTAAAAAGTACAGAAATTGAGGTTTTGCAATATAATTGTGTTGAAAAGCTCCAAATCAAATACATGAACTCCTAAAATTTGATTAAAACTTGTTTTGCAGTCCTTTTTGTAGAGGTTTCGGACGAGCAGGTCGAAATGGGCCTTTCAATGGACCCGCTGGAATTTTAACTGAGTAAAAGTACATAAATTGAGGTTTTGCAAAATAATTGTGCTGAAAAGCTCCTAATCAATTATTTGAACTCCTAATATTTGAATAAAACATTTTTGTCGTCCTTTTTGTAGAGGTTTCGGACGAGCAGGTCTAAATGTGCCTTTCGATGGACCCGTTGGAATTTTAACTGAGTAAAAAGTACAGAAATTGAGGTTTTGCAATATGATTGTGTTGAAAAGCTCCTAATAAATTACATGAACTCCTAAAATTTGATTAAAATTTGTTTTGCAGTCCTTTTTATAGAGGTTTCGGACGAGCGGGTCGAAATGGGCCTTTCGCTGGACCCGTTGGAATTTTAAATGAGTAAAAAGTACAGAAATTGAAGTTTTGAAATATAATTGTGTTGAAAAGCTCCTAATCAATTATTTGAACCCCTAATATTTGAATAAAACATTTTTGCAGTCCTTTTTGTAGAGGTTTCGAACGAGCATGTCTAAATGGGCCTATCAATGGACCCATTGGAATTTTAACTGAGTAAAAAGTACAGAAATTGAGATTTTGCAATATAATTGTGTTGAGAAGCTCATAATCAATTACATGAACTCCTAATATTTGAATTAAACATTTTTGTGTTCCTTTTTGTAGAGGTTTCGGACGAGCAGGTCTAAATGGGCCTTTCAATGGACCCGTTGGAATTTTAACTGAGTAAAAAGTACATAAATTGAGATTTTGCAATATAATTGTGTTGAAAAGCTCCTAATCAATTATTTGGACTCCTAATATTTGAATAAAACATATTTGCGGTCCTTTTTGTAGAGGTTTCGGACGAGCGGGTCTAAATGGGCCTTTCAATAGACCCGTTGGAATTTTAACTGAGTAAAAAGTACAGAAATTGAGGTTTTGCAATATAATTGTGTTGAAAAGCTCCTAATCAATTACATGAACTCCTAAAATTTGATTAAAACTTGCTTTGCAGTCCTATTTGTAGAGGTTTTGGACGAGCGGGTCGAAATGGGCCTTTCAATGGACCCGCTGGAATTTTAACTGAGTAACAGTACATAAAATGCGGTTTTGCAATATAATTCTGTTGAAAAGCTCCTAATCAATTATTTGAACTCCTAACATTTGATTAAAACTTGGTTTGCGGTCTTTTTTGTAGAGGTTTCGGACGAGCAGGACTAAATGGGCCTTTCAATAGACCCATTGGAATTTTAACTGAGTAAAAAGTACAGAAATTGCGGTTTTGCAATATAATTGTGTTGAAAAGCTCCTAATCAATTACATGAATTCCTAAAATTTGATTAAAACTTGTTTTGTAGTCCTTTTTGTAGAGGTTTCGGACGAGCGGGTCGAAATGGGCCTTTCAATGGACCCGTTAGAATTTTAACTGAGTAAAAAGTACATAAATTGAGGTTTTGCTATATAACTGTGTTGAAAAGCTCCTAATCAATTACATGAACTCCTAAAATTTGATTAAAATTGTTTTGCTGTCCTTTTTGTAGAGGTTTCGGACGAGCGGGTCGAAATGGGCCTTTCAATGGACCCGTTGGAATTTTAAATGAGTAAAAAGTACAGAAATTGAGGTTTTGCAATATAGTTGTGTTGAAAAGCTCCTAATCAATTATTTGAACTCCTAATATTTGAATAAAACATTTTTGTCGTCCTTTTTGTAGTGGTTTCGGACGAGCAGGTCTAAATGTGCCTTTCAATGGACCCGTTGGAATTTTAACTGAGTAAAATGTACAGAAATTGAGGTTTTGCAATATAATTGTGTTGAAAAGCTCCTAATCAATTACATGAACTCCAAAAAATTGATTAAAACTTGTTTTGCACTCCTTTTTTTAGAGGTTTCGGACGAGCGGGTCGAAATGGGCCTTCCAATGGACCCGTTGGAATTTTAACTGAGTTAAAGTACATAAATTGCGGTTTTGCAATATAATTGTGTTGAAAAGCTCCTAATCAATTATTTGAACTCCTAATATTTTATTAAAACTTGTTTTGCGGTCGTTTTTGTAGAGTTTTCGGACGACCAGGTCTAAATGGGCCTTTCAATGGACCCGTTTGAATTTTAACTCAGTAAAAAGTACAGAAATTGAGGTTTTGCAATATAATTGTTTTGAAAAGCTCCTAATCAATTACATGAACTCCTAAAATTTGATTAAAACTTGTTTTGCAGTCCTTTTTGTAGAGGTTTCGGACGAGCAGGTCGAAATGGGCCTTTCAATGGACCCGCTGGAATTTTAACTGAGTAAAAAGTACATAAATTGAGGTTTTGCAAAATAATTGTGTTGAAAATCTCCTAATCAATTATTTGAACTCCTAATATTTGAATAAAACATTTTTGTCGTCCTTTTTGTAGAGGTTTCGGACGAGTAGGTCTAAATGTGCCTTTCGATGGACCCGTTGGAATTTTAACTGAGTAAAAAGTACATAAATTGAGGTTTTGCAATATAATTGTGTTGAAAATCTCCTAATCAATTACATGAACTCCTAAAATTTGATTAAAACATGTTTTGCAGTACTTTTTGTAGAGGTTTCGGACGAGACGGTCGAAATGGGCCTTTCAATGGACCCGTTGGAATTTTAAATGAGTAAAAAGTATAGAAATTGAGGTTTTGCAATATAATTGTGTTGAAAAGCTCCTAATCAATTATTTGAACTCCTAATATTTCAATAAAACATTTTTGCGTTCCTTTTTGTAGAGGTTTCGGACGAGCAGGTCTAAATGGGCCTTTCAATGTACCCGTTGGAATTTTAACTAAGTAAAAAGTACAGAAATTGAGGTTTTGCAATATAATTGTGTTGAAAAGCTGCTAATCAATTACATGAACTCCTAAAATTTGATTAAAACTTGTTTTGCAGTCCTTTTTGTAGAGGTTTCGGACGAGCGGGTCGAAATGGGCCTTTCAATGGACCCGCTGGAATTTTAAATGAGTGAAAAGTACAGAAATTGAGGTTTTACAATATAATTGTGTTGAAAAGCTCCTAATCAATAATTTGAACTCCTAATATTTGAATAAAACATTTTTTCGGTCCTTTTTGTAGAGGTTTCGGACGAGCGGTTCTAAATGGGCCTTTCAATGGACCCGTTGGAATTTTAACTGAGTAAAAAGTACAGAAATTGAGGTTTTGCATTATAATTGTGTTGAAAAGCTCCTAATCAATTACATGAACACCTAAAATTTGATTAAAACTTGTTTTGCAGTCCTTTTTGTAGAGGTTTCGGACGAGCGGGTCGAAATGGGCCTTTCAATGGACCCGATAGAATTTTAACTGAGTAAAAAGTACATAAATTGAGGTTTTGCTATATAACTGTGTTGAAAAGCTCCTAATCAATTACATGAACTCCTAAATTTTGATTAAAATTGTTTTGCAGTCCTTTTTGTAGAGGTTTCGGACGAGCGGGTCGAAATGGGCCTTTCAATGGACCCGTTGGAATTTTAAATGAGTAAAAAGTACAGAAATTGAGGTTTTGCAATATAGTTGTGTTGAAAAGCTCCTAATCAATTATTTGAACTCCTAATATTTGAATAAAACATTTTTGTCGCCCTTTTTGTAGAGGTTTCGGACGAGCAGGTCTAAATGTGCCTTTCAATGGACCCGTTGGAATTTTAACTGAGTAAAATGTACAGAAATTGAGGTTTTGCAATATAATTGTGTTGAAAAGCTCCTAATCAATTACATGAACTCCAAAAAATTGATTAAAACTTGTTTTGCACTCCTTTTTGTAGAGGTTTCGGACGAGCGGGTCGAAATGGGCCTTCCAATGGACCCGTTGGAATTTTAACTGAGTTAAAGTACATAAATTGCGGTTTTGCAATATAATTGTGTTGAAAAGCTCCTAATCAATTATTTGAACTCCTAATATTTTATTAAAACTTGTTTTGCGGTCCTTTTTGTAGAGGTTTCGGACGACCAGGTCTAAATGGGCCTTTCAATGGACCCGTTGGAATTTTAACTGAGTAAAAAGTACAGAAATTGAGGTTTTGCAATATAATTGTGTTGAAAAGCTCCTAATCAATTACATGAACTCCTAAAATTTGATTAAAACTTGTTTTGTAGTCCTTTTTGTAGAGGTTTCGGACGAGCAGGTCGAAATGGGCCTTTCAATGGACCCGTCGAAATTTTAACTGAGTAAAAAGTACATAAATTGAGGTTTTGCAATATAATTGTGTTGAAAAGCTCCTAATCAATTATTTGGACTCCTAATATTTGAATAAAACATTTTTGCGGTCCTTTTTGTAGAGGTTTCGGACGACCAGGTCTAAATGGGCCTTTCAATGGACCCGCTGGAATTTTAACTGAGTAAAAGTACATAAAATGAGGTTTTGCAATATAATTGTGTTGAAAAGCTCCTAGTCAATTACATGAACTCCTAAAATTTGATTAAAACTTGTTTTGCAGTCCTTTTTGTAGAGGTTTCGGACGAGCGGGTCGAAATGGGCCTTTCAATGGACCCGTTGGAATTTTAACTGAGTAAAAGTACATAAATTGTGGTTTTGCAATATAATTGTGTTGAAAAGCTCCTAATCAATTATTTGAACTCCTAATATGTGATTAAAACTTGTTTTGCGGTCCTTTTTGTAGAGGTTTCAGACGACCAGGTGTAAATGGGCCTTTCAATGGACCCGTTGGAATTTTAACACAGTAAAAAGTACAGAAATTGAGGTTTTGCAATATAATTGTGTTGAAAAGCTCCTAATCAAATACATGAACTCCTAAAATTTGATTAAAACTTGTTTTGCAGTCCTTTTTGTAGAGGTTTCGGACGAGCAGGTCGAAATGGGCCTTTCAATGGACCCGCTGGAATTTTAACTGAGTAAAAAGTACATAAATTGAGGTTTTGCAAAATAATTGTGCTGAAAAGCTCCTAATCAATTATTTGAACTCCTAATATTTGAATAAAACATTTTTCTCGTCCTTTTTGTAGAGGTTTCGGACGAGCAGGTCTAAATGTGCCTTTCGATGGACCCGTTGGAATTTTAACTGAGTAAAAAGTACATAAATTGAGGTTTTGCAATATAATTGTGTTGAAAATCTCCTAATCAATTACATGAACTCCTAAAATTTGATTAAAACATGTTTTGCAGTCCTTTTTGTAGAGGTTTCGGACGAGACGGTCGAAATGGGCCTTTCAATGGACCCGTTGGAATTTTAAAAGAGTAAAAAGTACAGAAATTGAGGTTTTACAATATAGTTGTGTTGAAAAGCTCCTAATCAATTATTTGAACTCCTAATATTTGAATAAAACATTTTTGTCGTCCTTTTTGTAGTGGTTTCGGACGAGCAGGTCTAAATGTGCCTTTCAATGGACCCGTTGGAATTTTAACTGAGTAAAATGTACAGAAATTGAGGTTTTGCAATATAATTGTGTTGAAAAGCTCCTAATCAATTACATGAACTCCAAAAAATTGATTAAAACTTGTTTTGCACTCCTTTTTTTAGAGGTTTCGGACGAGCGGGTCGAAATGGGCCTTCCAATGGACCCGTTGGAATTTTAACTGAGTTAAAGTACATAAATTGCGGTTTTGCAATATAATTGTGTTGAAAAGCTCCTAATCAATTATTTGAACTCCTAATATTTTATTAAAACTTGTTTTGCGGTCGTTTTTGTAGAGTTTTCGGACGACCAGGTCTAAATGGGCCTTTCAATGGACCCGTTTGAATTTTAACTCAGTAAAAAGTACAGAAATTGAGGTTTTGCAATATAATTGTGTTGAAAAGCTCCTAATCAATTACATGAACTCCTAAAATTTGATTAAAACTTGTTTTGTAGTCCTTTTTGTAGAGGTTTCGGACGAGCAGGTCGAAATGGGCCTTTCAATGGACCCGCTGGAATTTTAACTGAGTAAAAAGTACATAAATTGAGGTTTTGCAAAATAATTGTGTTGAAAATCTCCTAATCAATTATTTGAACTCCTAATATTTGAATAAAACATTTTTGTCGTCCTTTTTGTAGAGGTTTCGGACGAGTAGGTCTAAATGTGCCTTTCGATGGACCCGTTGGAATTTTAACTGAGTAAAAAGTACATAAATTGAGGTTTTGCAATATAATTGTGTTGAAAATCTCCTAATCAATTACATGAACTCCTAAAATTTGATTAAAACATGTTTTGCAGTACTTTTTGTAGAGGTTTCGGACGAGACGGTCGAAATGGGCCTTTCAATGGACCCGTTGGAATTTTAAATGAGTAAAAAGTATAGAAATTGAGGTTTTGCAATATAATTGTGTTGAAAAGCTCCTAATCAATTATTTGAACTCCTAATATTTCAATAAAACATTTTTGCGTTCCTTTTTGTAGAGGTTTCGGACGAGCAGGTCTAAATGGGCCTTTCAATGTACCCGTTGGAATTTTAACTAAGTAAAAAGTACAGAAATTGAGGTTTTGCAATATAATTGTGTTGAAAAGCTCCTAATCAATTACATGAACTCCTAAAATTTGATTAAAATTGTTTTGCTGTCCTTTTTGTAGAGGTTTCGGACGAGCGGGTCGAAATGGGCCTTTCAATGGACCCGTTGGAATTTTAAATGAGTAAAAAGTACAGAAATTGTGGTTTTGCAATATAGTTGTGTTGAAAAGCTCCTAATCAATTATTCGAACTCCTAATATTTGAATAAAACATTTTTGTCGTCCTTTTTGTAGTGGTTTCGGACGAGCAGGTCTAAATGTGCCTTTCAATGGACCCGTTGGAATTTTAACTGAGTAAAATGTACAGAAATTGAGGTTTTGCAATATAATTGTGTTGAAAAGCTCCTAATCAATTACATGAACTCCAAAAAATTGATTAAAACTTGTTTTACACTCCTTTTTTTAGAGGTTTCGGACGAGCGGGTCGAAATGGGCCTTCCAATGGACCCGTTGGAATTTTAACTGAGTTAAAGTACATAAATTGCGGTTTTGCAATATAATTGTGTTGGAAAGCTCCTAATCAATTATTTGAACTCCTAATATTTTATTAAAACTTGTTTTGCGGTCGTTTTTGTAGAGTTTTCGGACGACCAGGTCTAAATGGGCCTTTCAATGGACCCGTTTGAATTTTAACTCAGTAAAAAGTACAGACATTGAGGTTTTGCAATATAATTGTGTTGAAAAGCTCCTAATCAATTACATGAACTCCTAAAATTTTATTAAAACTTGTTTTGCAGTCCTTTTTGTAGAGGTTTCGGACGAGCAGGTCGAAATGGGCCTTTCAATGGACCCGTCGAAATTTTAACTGAGTAAAAAGTACATAAATTGAGGTTTTGCAATATAATTGTGTTGAAAAGCTCCTAATCAATTATTTGGACTCCTAATATTTGAATAAAACATTTTTGCGGTCCTTTTTGTAGAGGTTTCGGACGACCAGGTCTAAATGGGCCTTTCAATGGACCCGCTGGAATTTTAACTGAGTAAAAGTACATAAAATGAGGTTTTGCAATATAATTGTGTTGAAAAGCTCCTATTCAATTACATGAACTCCTAGAATTTGATTAAAACTTGTTTTGCAGTCCTTTTTGTAGAGGTTTCGGACGAGCGGGTCGAAATGGGCCTTTCAATGGACCCGTTGGAATTTTAACTGAGTAAAAGTACATAAATTGTGGTTTTGCAATATAATTGTGTTGAAAAGCTCCTAATCAATTATTTGAACTCCTAATATGTGATTAAAACTTGTTTTGCGGTCCTTTTTGTAGAGGTTTCGGACGACCAGGTGTAAATGGGCCTTTCAATGGACCCGTTGGAATTTTAACACAGTAAAAAGTACAGAAATTGAGGTTTTGCAATATAATTGTGTTGAAAAGCTCCTAATCAAATACATGAACTCCTAAAATTTGATTAAAACTTGTTTTGCAGTCCTTTTTGTAGAGGTTTCGGACGAGCAGGTCGAAATGGGCCTTTCAATGGACCCGCTGGAATTTTAACTGAGTAAAAAGTACATAAATTGAGGTTTTGCAAAATAATTGTGCTGAAAAGCTCCTAATCAATTATTTGAACTCCTAATATTTGAATAAAACATTTTTGTCGTCCTTTTTGTAGAGGTTTCGGACGAGCAGGTCTAAATGTGCCTTTCGATGGACCCGTTGGAATTTTAACTGAGTAAAAAGTACATAAATTGAGGTTTTGCAATATAATTGTGTTGAAAATCTCCTAATCAATTACATGAACTCCTAAAATTTGATTAAAACATGTTTTGCAGTCCTTTTTGTAGAGGTTTCGGACGAGACGGTCGAAATGGGCCTTTCAATGGACCCGTTGGAATTTTAAATGAGTAAAAAGTACAGAAATTGAGGTTTTGCAATATAATTGTGTTGAAAAGCTCCTAATCAATTATTTGAACTCCTAATATTTCAATAAAACATTTTTGCGTTCCTTTTTGTAGAGGTTTCAGACGAGCAGGTCTAAATGGGACTTTCAATGTACCCGTTGGAATTTTAACTAAGTAAAAAGTACAGAAATTGAGGTTTTGCAATATAATTGTGTTGAAAAGCTCCTAATCAATTACATGAACTCCTAAGATTTGATTAAAACTTGTTTTGCTGTCCTTTTTGTAGAGGTTTCGGACGAGCGGGTCGAAATGGGCCTTTCAATGGACCCGTTGGAATTTTAAATGAGTGAAAAGTACAGAAATTTAGGTTTTACAATATAATTGTGTTGAAAAGCTCCTAATCAATTATTTGAACTCCTAATATTTGAATAAAAAAAATTTTCGGTCCTTTTTGTAGAGGTGTCGGATGAGCAGTTCTAAATGGGCCTTTCAATGGACCCGCTGGAATTTTAACTGAGTAAAAATACATAAAATGAGGTTTTGCAATATAATTGTGTTGAAAAGCTCCTAATCAATTACATGAACTCCTAAAATTTGATTAATACTTGTTTTGCAGTCCTTTTTGTAGAGGTTTCGGACGAGCGGGTCGAAATGGGCCTTTCAATGGACCCGTTGGAATTTTAACTGAGTAAAAGTACATAAATTGTGGTTTTGCAATATAATTGTGTTGAAAAGCTCCTAATCAATTATTTGAACTCCTAATATGTGATTAAAACTTGTTTTGCGGTCCTTTTTGTAGAGGTTTCGGACGACCAGGTCTAAATGGGCCTTTCAATGGACCCGTTGGAATTTTAACTCAGTAAAAAGTACAGAAATTGCGGTTTTGCAATATAATTGTGTTGAAAAGCTCCTAATCAAATACATGAACTCCTAAAATTTGATTAAAACTTGTTTTGCAGTCCTTTTTGTAGAGGTTTCGGACGAGCAGGTCGAAATGGGCCTTTCAATGGACCCGCTGGAATTTTAACTGAGTAAAAAGTACATAAATTGAGGTTTTGCAAAATAATTGTGTTGAAAATCTCCTAAGCAATTATTTGAACTCCTAATATTTGAATAAAACATTTTTGTCGTCCTTTTTGTAGAGGTTTCGGACGAGCAGGTCTAAATGTGCCTTTCGATGGACCCGTTGGAATTTTAACTGAGTAAAAAGTACATAAATTGAGGTTTTGCAATATAATTGTGTTGAAAATCTCCTAATCAATTACATGAACTCCTAAAATTTGATTAAAACATGTTTTGCAGTACTTTTTGTAGAGGTTTCGGACGAGACGGTCGAAATGGGCCTTTCAATGGACCCGTTGGAATTTTAAATGAGTAAAAAGTATAGAAATTGAGGTTTTGCAATATAATTGTGTTGAAAAGCTCCTAATCAATTATTTGAACTCCTAATATTTCAATAAAACATTTTTGCGTTCCTTTTTGTAGAGGTTTCGGACGAGCAGGTCTAAATGGGCCTTTCAATGTACCCGTTGGAATTTTAACTAAGTAAAAAGTACAGAAATTGAGGTTTTGCAATATAATTGTGTTGAAAAGCTGCTAATCAATTACATGAACTCCTAAAATTTGATTAAAACTTGTTTTGCAGTCCTTTTTGTAGAGGTTTCGGACGAGCGGGTCGAAATGGGCCTTTCAATGGACCCGCTGGAATTTTAAATGAGTGAAAAGTACAGAAATTGAGGTTTTACAATATAATTGTGTTGAAAAGCTCCTAATCAATAATTTGAACTCCTAATATTTGAATAAAACATTTTTTCGGTCCTTTTTGTAGAGGTTTCGGACGAGCGGTTCTAAATGGGCCTTTCAATGGACCCGTTGGAATTTTAACTGAGTAAAAAGTACAGAAATTGAGGTTTTGCATTATAATTGTGTTGAAAAGCTCCTAATCAATTACATGAACACCTAAAATTTGATTAAAACTTGTTTTGCAGTCCTTTTTGTAGAGGTTTCGGACGAGCGGGTCGAAATGGGCCTTTCAATGGACCCGATAGAATTTTAACTGAGTAAAAAGTACATAAATTGAGGTTTTGCTATATAACTGTGTTGAAAAGCTCCTAATCAATTACATGAACTCCTAAATTTTGATTAAAATTGTTTTGCAGTCCTTTTTGTAGAGGTTTCGGACGAGCGGGTCGAAATGGGCCTTTCAATGGACCCGTTGGAATTTTAAATGAGTAAAAAGTACAGAAATTGAGGTTTTGCAATATAGTTGTGTTGAAAAGCTCCTAATCAATTATTTGAACTCCTAATATTTGAATAAAACATTTTTGTCGCCCTTTTTGTAGAGGTTTCGGACGAGCAGGTCTAAATGTGCCTTTCAATGGACCCGTTGGAATTTTAACTGAGTAAAATGTACAGAAATTAAGGTTTTGCAATATAATTGTGTTGAAAAGCTCCTAATCAATTACATGAACTCCAAAAAATTGATTAAAACTTGTTTTGCACTCCTTTTTGTAGAGGTTTCGGACGAGCGGGTCGAAATGGGCCTTCCAATGGACCCGTTGGAATTTTAACTGAGTTAAAGTACATAAATTGCGGTTTTGCAATATAATTGTGTTGAAAAGCTCCTAATCAATTATTTGAACTCCTAATATTTTATTAAAACTTGTTTTGCGGTCCTTTTTGTAGAGGTTTCGGACGACCAGGTCTAAATGGGCCTTTCAATGGACCCGTTGGAATTTTAACTGAGTAAAAAGTACAGAAATTGAGGTTTTGCAATATAATTGTGTTGAAAAGCTCCTAATCAATTACATGAACTCCTAAAATTTGATTAAAACTTGTTTTGCAGTCCTTTTTGTAGAGGTTTCGGACGAGCAGGTCAAAATGGGCCTTTCAATGGACCCGTTGGAATTTTAACTGAGTAAAAAGTACATAAATTGAGGTTTTGCAATATAATTGTGTTGAAAAGCTCCAAATCAATTATTTGGACTCCTAATATTTGAATAAAACATTTTTGCGGTCCTTTTTGTAGAGGTTTCGGACGACCAGGTCTAAATGAGCCTTTCAATGGACCCGCTGGAATTTTAACTGAGTAAACGTACATAAAATGAGGTTTTGCAATATAATTGTGTTGAAAAGCTCCTAATCAATTACATGAACTCCTAAAATTTGATTAAAACTTGTTTTGCAGTCCTTTTTGTAGAGGTTTCAGACGAGCGGGTCAAAATGGGCCTTTCAATGGACCCGTTGGAATTTTAACTGAGTAAAAGTACATAAATTGTGGTTTTGCAATATAATTGTGTTGAAAAGCTCCTAATCAATTATTTGAACTCCTAATATGTGATTAAAACTTGTTTTGCGGTCCTTTTTGTAGAGGTTTCGGACGACCAGGTCTAAATGGGCCTTTCAATAGACCCGTTGGAATTTTAACTCAGTAAAAAGTACAGAAATTGAGGTTTTGCAATATAATTGTGTTGAAAAGCTCCTAATCAAATACATGAACTCCTAAAATTTGATTAAAACTTGTTTTGAAGTCCTTTTTGTAGAGGTTTCGGACGAGCAGGTCGAAATGGGCCTTTCAATGGACCCACTGGAATTTTAACTGAGTAAAAAGTACATAAATTGAGGTTTTGCAAAATAATTGTGTTGAAAAGCTCCTAATCAATTATTTGAACTCCTAATATTTGAATAAAACTTTTTTGTCGTCCTTTTGGTAGAGGTTTCGGACGAGCAGGTCTAAATGTGCCTTTCAATGGACCCGTTGGAATTTTAACTGAGTAAAAAGTACATAAATTGAGGTTTTGCAATATAATTGTGTTGAAAATCTCCTAATCAATTACATGAACTCCTAAAATTTGATTAAAACATGTTTTGCAGTCCTTTTTGTAGAGGTTTCGGACGAGACGGTCGAAGTGGGCCTTTCAATGGAACCGTTGGAATTTTAAATGAGTAAAAAGTACAGAAATTGAGGTTTTGCAATATAATTGTGTTGAAAAGCTCCTAATAAATTATTTGAACTCCTAATATTTCAATAAAACATTTTTGTGTTCCTTTTTGTAGAGGTTTCGGACGAGCAGGTCTAAATGGGCCTTTCAATGTACCCGTTGGAATTTTAACTAAGTAAAAAGTACAGAAATTGAGGTTTTGCAATATAATTGTATTGAAAAGCTCCTAATAAATTACATGAACTCCTAAGATTTGATTAAAACTTGTTTTGCAGTCCTTTTTGTAGAGGTTTCGGACGAGCAGGTCGAAATGGGCCTTTCAATGGACCCGTTGGAATTTTAACAGAGTAAAAAGTACATAAATTGAGGTTTTGCAATATAATTGTGTTGAAAAGCTCCAAATCAATTATTTGGACTCCTAATATTTGAATAAAACATTTTTGCGGTCCTTTTTGTAGAGGTTTCGGACGACCAGGTCTAAATGAGCCTTTCAATGGACCCGCTGGAATTTTAACTGAGTAAACGTACATAAAATGAGGTTTTGCAATATAATTGTGTTTAAAAGCTCCTAATCAATTACATGAACTCCTAAAATTTGATTAAAACTTGTTTTGCAGTCCTTTTTGTAGAGGTTTCAGACGAGCGGGTCAAAATGGGCCTTTCAATGGACCCGTTGGAATTTTAACTGAGTAAAAGTACATAAATTGTGGTTTTGCAATATAATTGTGTTGAAAAGCTCCTAATCAATTATTTGAACTCCTAATATGTGATTAAAACTTGTTTTGCGGTCCTTTTTGTAGAGGTTTCGGACGACCAGGTCTAAATGGGCCTTTCAATGGACCCGTTGGAATTTTAACTCAGTAAAAAGTACAGAAATTGCGGTTTTGCAATATAATTGTGTTGAAAAGCTCCTAATCAAATACATGAACTCCTAAAATTTGATTAAAACTTGTTTTGAAGTCCTTTTTGTAGAGGTTTCGGACGAGCAGGTCGAAATGGGCCTTTCAATGGACCCACTGGAATTTTAACTGAGTAAAAAGTACATAAATTGAGGTTTTGCAAAATAATTGTGTTGAAAAGCTCCTAATCAATTATTTGAACTCCTAATATTTGAATAAAACATTTTTGTCGTCCTTTTGGTAGAGGTTTCGGACGAGCAGGTCTAAATGTGCCTTTCAATGGACCCGTTGGAATTTTAACTGAGTAAAAAGTACATAAATTGAGGTTTTGCAATATAATTGTGTTGAAAATCTCCTAATCAATTACATGAACTCCTAAAATTTGATTAAAACATGTTTTGCAGTCCTTTTTGTAGAGGTTTCGGACGAGACGGTCGAAGTGGGCCTTTCAATGGACCCGTTGGAATTTTAAATGAGTAAAAAGTACAGAAATTGAGGTTTTGCAATATAATTGTGTTGAAAAGCTCCTAATCAATTATTTGAACTCCTAATATTTCAATAAAACATTTTTGCGTTCCTTTTTGTAGAGGTTTCGGACGAGCAGGTCTAAATGGGCCTTTCAATGTACCCGTTGGAATTTTAACTAAGTAAAAAGTACAGAAATTGAGGTTTTGCAATATAATTGTATTGAAAAGCTCCTAATAAATTACATGAACTCCTAAGATTTGATTAAAACTTGTTTTGCTGTCCTTTTTGTAGAGGTTTCGGACGAGCGGGTCGAAATGGGCCTTTCAATGGACCCGTTGGAATTTTAAATGAGTGAAAAGTACAGAAATTGAGGTTTTACAATATAATTGTGTTGAAAAGCTCCTAATCAATTATTTGAACTCCAAATATTTGAATAAAACATTTTTTCCGGTCCTTTTTGTAGAGGTTTCGGACGAGCAGTTCTAAATGGGCCTTTCAATGGACCCGTTGGAATTTTAACTTAGTAAAAAGTACAGAAATTGAGGTTTTGCAATATAATTGTGTTGAAAAGCTCCTAATCAATTACATGAACTCCTAAAATTTGATTAAAACTTGTATTGCAGTCCTTTTTGTAGAGGTTTCGGACGAGCGGGTCGAAATGGGCCTTTAAATGGACCCGCTGGAATTTTAAATGAGTGAAAAGTACAGAAATTGAGGTTTTACAATAAAATTGTGTTGAAAAGCTCCTAATCAATTATTTGAACTCCTAATATTTGAATAAAACATTTTTTCGGTCCTTTTTGTAGAGGTTTCGGACGAGCAGTTCTAAATGGGCCTTTCAATGGACCCGTTGGAATTTTAACTGAGTAAAAAGTACAGAAATTGAGGTTTTGCAATATAATTGTGTTGAAAAGCTCCTAGTCAATTACATGAACTCCTAAAATTTGATTAAAACTTGTTTTGCAGTCCTTTTTGTAGAGGTTTCGGACGAGCGGGTCGAAATGGGCCTTTCAATGGACCCGTTAGAATTTTAACTGAGTAAAAAGTACATAAATTGAGGTATTGCTATATAACTGTGTTGAAAAGCTCCTAATCAATTACATGAACTCCTAAAATTTGATTA